>VXBJ01003731.1:0-129523 GCA_013400055.1 Nycticryphes semicollaris | reverse complement strand
TGATGGAGAGTGGCCTAGCAATGACTTCCACCAGCTCCCTCAGCACCTGTGGGTGCACCCCATCAGGACCCATGGATTTATGGATGTCTAGCTTGCTCAACTGGTCCATAACCCAGTCCTCATCAACTGAGGCAAACTCCTCCTTTATCCTGACTTCCTCTGGGGCCTCAGGGGTACGGGGCTCCTCCGGCAGTAGAGACAGAGACAAAGAAGGCATTCAGTAACTCTGCCTTCTCTGATTATCCCCAGTGACATTTCCTGACTACAGACTACCGTGGTAAAACTCATTCCCAAATCTTTGCTTGTCAAAGTGCTGTAAAGTTTCAACTGCCTGGAATTCAGTGCCCCTGGAAGCGTCACCAATGGCTTTCAGGTACCAAAAGCTGATGGAAACGCGTGGGTGCAGGATCCTGTAAGCTCTAACACTGAGCACTCACACCTCAAAATTCCTTCAGTGGTTGTGACTATTTTGTAGTCCCCTTTTTCTTGCAGGCAGAGACCCTGGGACAGGACAAAGCTTGTGCCAGGTAAACTCAGCAACAGCAGCTGGGATTTTTCGGTGTCAAGCTGCAAGAAGGGGCTGCGGGGCTGGATTCAGTGGAGCTGCCATGAGGACAACGCTCAGGGAGTTACACTAATGCATGAGGAAAAGGGGTCTGTGCCTTGTGTATCGTGTCAATGGCCCTCTCTGGTTGGTCTCCTGCCAGGAAGCTTTGGTGAACAGTCATTTCAGGCACCCCCCCCAAAAAAATGTGAAACACAGTCATAAAAATCAAGACAGAAACAACAAAACAGATTTTTATAGCTGGAATCAATATTCATAAACATTCTCAGATTGGCTTTAGGATACATACATACAAAAGAAGAAGAAATAAACCAGAGCAGCTCCAAGTTTCAACATGGAAATACTGTAAAATTTTATGGTAACATTAACATAATCCATGTGCTGTAGCACCAGAGCGTACAGTGGCAGCACCTCTCCCTCATGCCTGTGTGCTGTCACTGGTTCACAGGTGAGACCAAGCTCGTAAGAAAGACATTCCTAAAGGATGGAGGGAGCTGCTGGGTGAAGTAAAGCACGAAGGTAACCATCAGGAGTCTACAGTTGGAGCTTCTAAATTAGTTTTAAGCTATAGAGCATGCAGCCAGGGACTAACCATGGAAGCTGATGCTGAACTTGCCTGGGGAAAAGGAGGAGCTCTAAAGAGAAGAGAGAACAGAGTAGTTGTGCTAAACATGTCCTCTCCAATTCCGGCTTAAAAACTAAAACCAACCGATTAAAAACCTCTCCGAAAGACTGCCAGCGTTTCTCTCCCAAAGCTGAGGGATGGAGATTTCCCAAAGCCCATCCATGTGACAGGCAGGACAAGTGCTCCTCGGCTACAGACCGGCAGCATCGGGAGCAGCAACGCGTAGGTGAGAGAGGGAGTGGGCTGGGAACGATCACGTCGCTGGGGTTACACAAGCAGTTTTATTGCTATTCCGAGTACTTCACGTTTCTGTCCCTTCATGCAACCCAGCCAGTGCTCAGCTGTTATTCCATCAAATTCATTAACAATTCTTTGCCAAAAGAAACATCTGATCGATGTTGCAAAACTGTAAAAGCATGAAGAAGAAAAAGGAGAGAGGCAGAACCTTTAAATCACCTTCCACGTGAATAATTAACGCAGTCGAAGGCTATAATGGAAAGGCATTTTATTTTCACCAGGTAAATACCCTTCCCTGGATAAAGGAAGTAATGGGGAAGGGGGGAAAAACAACAGACCCCCAAAGCACTCTTGTCACCGTGAACATTTGAAGCTTCAGGCTTCAGACACGTGAGAGCTGCGGCAAAGGCCAGCTCGCCTCCCCCACCGCCACCGCGAGGCAGAGCTGCTTCTGAACTCTCCACAGCCAGGTTCACATCCGAAACGAGACGACTGATGGTGCCAGTGGCATTTGTAACTCCTTGGGTCTCCTACCAGATATTTACACAGACCTTGGGCATAGGAATAAAGCTAAAAAAAAAATGTTAAAGATTTGAAAAAAACTCATGGGAGGGATCTTGCTGCGCTAGTCCTGGATTCTTTTCAGCAGTAATTCACTCTGAAACGCCTCTGGAGTGCAAACTGTAGTAGGGGACTGGAAGCGTTAACTGTAACGAAGGTAATAGCCAACACACGTATAAATAAGAGTCATTTCCTTTTTAAAGCATCATGGGAAAGTAAATTCCCACTGTGTGATTGATGGAGACTTCCTAAATATTAATAAATACATTACACCTATTTACAAGCTTCTGATTTCATCCTCTGAGGCGTGAGGGTCAGAGGGTAACTGGGACGTGCTGGGCAGCGCCGCGGGGTGCGCAGGCAGGTAAATGGCTGCGGTGGATTCGGGGGATGCCAGCGCCAGCAGCGAGATGGAAAGCTACAAATAACCCACCGCTCCCAGAGAGATCCAGGGGCAACAGAGCTCCTTCAGGCTTCGCGTGGGAAACCATCCCCTGNCAGCCCCACTCCCACCCCGCACCACGTCTCCTGGCGCTTGCTGCCACATGTGTCAGCATCCCAGAGGGATTTCTCCAGGGATAAAGGGCAGGTATCCGTGCCCTGCCCTACGGCAGCTTGGTGTGAGCGTTGCTGTCGGGCTAGCACAGCAGAGCCTGGCCCGAGCCAAGGGCTACTGGCCATCCCGGGAGGGCAAAGCTGGACTCTGAGGTTCTGCCGTTTCCCCGCTGGGCACCGCTGGGGCAGAGGGGCACAAAGGTGTGCCACGGGGGACTCACTTCCCTCTGCAAGCTCTGGACTTGGTCCTTGGATCCTGCCTGCTCCACAACATCCCACATCCCTCTCAAAGGGGAAAATAAACGTGCTGGACACCACCCTGCACCCCAGCGGCAGGAGGATGAGGGCTGCCAACAGAGGACCCAACGATTGTAGCGTGTGGCTGGGGCACTTCCAGGAGAAAAAGCTCAGAACACCAGGGGAGATACAGAGAGAGATTTCATGCTTTTCTTTCCGTCAAGTTTTCCCGATGCACTGTGCAGCAAACAAACACACAGCTGGGTTTTGGCACAGAAATGAGAAAAAGTGCTGAGGTGACTGAGATCAGGAGACCCTTCCAAGCAAGAGCAGAGCTTTCCAAATGAGCCTGGCCTGAGCTGCTCACCCCCTGGTGTCCCACAGCCTCACCTCATGCCAGTGCTCCAGCTGCTCTGAGATGCTCGTCTCCAGAGGTACCCCCAGGAGAGGGGCCGTGAGAGCTGACCTCACATGGGACAGCGATGACGGAGAGTGAGTCTTGAGCCCTGCTTTTCCTCTTTGCATTGCTTCAGCAAAAATTAAACACATTCTTTCAATAAGCCCTGCATATGCAAAAACTCTCATTTTTTTTTTCCAAGGGGGTATTTGAAGAAAAATAAATACGGATGAGTCCTGGGGAAGGTTTAAGGAGACTTTTGCGTGTGCTTTTCAAATCAACTTAAAAGATGGGACACGAGTGGCTGCTCCAAAGGCTGCAACCTCAGATGTAAATAGGCTTTGAAGGGGAAGCCTTGTTCCCCTGGGGCAGCAGGAGGCAGCCTGCAGTGGGGCTGCAGCCAAGCTACCACAGGGGAACCAACCAGCCCTGGTGCCCCACGGCCCCCAAGCTGTCCCTTCCCAAAGCTGGGGGGGGACAGTCTGCCTGACAGGCTTATTGATGCACGAGATTTGGATGGGAGAATCTGTTGTGATTAATACACCTTTTAAAATCACGCTACAGAAATCCAATCCCAGCTACTTTGAAGCAGTTCTGAGGTATCTCTCATTAATCTGAAGTATAGAAATGTTAATAAATAGATCTGAAACTTTTCTGCTCTGTCATTCTATAATACACTGCTATATAGATACTAAATATGCCTCAGGGTATTAAAAATTTTTTATGAAAAAGTTACAGTAGTTGATTTTCAAGTATTAATAACTTGGCTACGTTAGCTTGTTTTTAAATACCAAAATGACCTGGCCCCAAATTATTGACTAAACTCTGGCTACGCCTGAATTTAAAAAAAAAAACTATTTAGAATATTAAAAGAAAAAAACCAAAGTGCAAAAAAGCATGAGACGTCAGTTCACGTTGTAACATTCTTGGAATTTCTAAACACCTAGTCTAGCACTCTTCTGTACACCAGTTAAAAAGGGAAAAAGAATGAAAAAAGGTACAAGGAAAAAAAAAGAGAGAGAGAGGTTGCTCCCAATCTGAGACAGCACCGTCCCAAATTTCAGCAGGACACAAATTTTTACAGCCAAAGTTATAAACCCCAGAAAAAATGGGGTTCCCAGTGGATATGCTGTCAGACGTCACTGTAGCAGTATCTGTGTGCTCCGTTATAATACAAATGTACACCTTCCTCTGAGTAACCACGAGAACGACTTTACAGGTGTTCAGTTAAAACTAGAAGCCTCCCTTATTTCCCATCCTCCCCATAAACTGTGCAACTCCGTCTGCGACCGAAACCCACTGCTACCAGTAGTCATCACCATACATTCAGAGAGAGAAAGTAAACTACTAAAACCCGCTCAGGAGACACTTAGAAGTAGACTAAGGCTTAAAAAGTAGAGCAGCTCCGGGGAACGGCCGACCACACGCGCGAAGACCCTCATCACGTTACTTTGTCCCAGGACACAAGAGATTGCGGAGCCCCGTGCTGAACCCTCACCTCAGAGCAACCAAAACCAGTTCAAAGAAACCTGGTGTTGACCCCAGTCGCTCCCCCCTGTGCCTGGTGTGCGCTGCGACCCTTTGCTGTTACCCACCAGGATGTGAGCATTCCGAGGGTGGCGGTGACAACGCGACTCGGTGTTGGTTGACCCTGCTGACACCGACACTTTGTTAGGGTTCAGTTCCCCATTAAACGTTGTGTTTTCAGCTCATCTCCTGAAAAATGATTCAAAGCGTGGTTAAAAAAACAAATGACTGAAAGCAAGAAAAGGCTTTCTAGTTTCCAGGTGCGCGTAGGAAAGAGGTGACAATTCCAAACTACCGATTTCCTGCCAGTGCCAGCAGCTGAGCCGCTGTGTCACCGTCCTGCACAGACCTAAGCACAGCGCCCTGCGTCTCCCCGGGAACGGCTGGAAGAGGAGATCCTGTCATGGAACGCAAATTCAAGCCAGTCAGGTGAAACTGAAGCAACGGGATGATCATCCAGTTCCAGTGACCTTGCCCGTGGACGATGACCTCACGAAGACAAAAGCAGAGGAAAAGGCACAAGGCTCAGATCTCATTGATAGTCCTTTCCGAGGGGCAGTATTCAGAGGTTCCCGGCGAGGACATGTAGAAGGACTGCGTTTTCCTTTTTAACCTGGCTCGTTTGTTGGCCAGAGACAGGCTGCGCCGGCTCGAGTTGATGATTTCTGAAATAAACTTTTTGCAGTCCACGCACACCTCCATCGTGCTCCAGTCCTCCATTAATTCTTTGGGAAACTCTTCATGAGACTTATCCACAGATTTGGACCTTGAGGTCAACCTGAAGGGCAAAAGAGCAGGATGTGTCACATTATTTAGCAGCGCAGGGCGGCGAGACATAAGGGACAGTTCAGGAAGCAGCACATCAGAAGAGTCCTGATTTAAATCTTCCTTTCTCCTGTCTCAAAAATGACAGTAGGAGACCAGACACAGCTTCTGCCAGCAAGACTGCAGGGTCACTAACTGAGGGTATGTGTAATACTTACCTGAACAAAACCAACCTTACCAATAAATATAAAGAGACAACACATTTGGCTGGTTTGACACAACCACGTAGCACTAGTGATTTATGCAGAGGCTTTATACTGTAGATGATCTCAAAAACGAGCATTTATTTCATAATTAATTTCTCAGATTAGCTTTGACAACCACCTGCACGTTAGATAGAAAACCAGTAGATAACTTGGTAACAAAAAAGTGAAAAAAAAATTAAAATTAGAAAAATTAGGGAAAAAGCCTGATAAATTGGTGGAAGACATCAATGAATCCCTGTTCAGTGAGTGACTCTAGCCTGCCAAATTTATCTCCAGAGTCTGTTCACAACAGAAAAAGCCACACTAAGGGTATTTTTGCAGAGGGGCTACAGAAACACAGTTGTCCCAGGCTCTCATTATTTTTCACCTGTAAAGCCATAAAGGTTTAAGACCCGCTGTTGGTACTGGTACTTCTGTTAATCAAAGCAATGAGTGGAAGAGGCATGGATTTTCAGGCTTCAGAAAAGTTACTACAAACATTAGAAACATTCACAGCTCCAAAAGAGGTAGATGGCATCTCCCTTAGGAATGAGAGCTCATGATGAAGCACTTTGGAAGCATTTCCCAGAGACACCTGGGCTAGGGATGTTTCTCACCTGGACATGCTCCGCAGTGATCGGTGGTGACTGGTAGAGGGTTTCTCTGGCCTCATAAAACTTTCTCCTCGTTGCAAGGTTGAAGGTCCCAGTGAGAAGATGGGGAGAGTAGAATATGGCTTTGAGGGCAACCGCATCTGTTGAGAACAGCAGGAGGAACGTGCAGTGTCATTACAAAGATTACAGCTTTTTAGAAAGGATCTACCCCTAAGTTTGTTGACTTACTTTTTTGCAACACTGTGAGCACACAGGCCTGCGGAAGGAAGCAAGAGCACGAATTATTTCACTGGGAAAAATTGTATTTAAATCAAGAACAAAAGATAAATGTTTTCAGGAGTTCAAATCCTCCCACATCCTCCCCTTTAAGCAAACATTTTTATGTTTAAAGTTTCTTCAGTCATAACGTGAAGCCAACAGCAGGGAAAAATGCTAAACAAGAACTACAGCTAAATTAAAAAACTGGGGGAAAAAACCCCACCAAAATGAAAGAGCTGTTTTTCCTCTAAAGAAACCTCCTTTGGTAAGTGACAAAGTAAGTCAGTGATCCCATAGATCTCCAGACTTATTGTCTCGTTGCTCAACTTAAAATTTTTCACTTTGCCTGCAAATGATTCCTTTTCCCTTCTCCCCCCAAAGGTGGATTTTCAGACTTCAGAGGTAAATCATCTGAAGTGTTTTCCCCAACAACAGAGATTATGCAACTGTTGACTGGGGAGTCTGAATAAATTTGTCCCATAAATCCACTGTCCCATGAGTGTAGAAGACAAATGAGTGTTTCACTTTTGGCCAAGAGTTTCAGTCGAAGGAATTAATTCTGTCACTTGGGAAGGAACTGGTTTTGCATAATTTTTTTTAACATCAACTGTTAAAGAAATAAAAACCCAAACAACAGTATGGAGCAGAAACATTTGGAGGTTTCTAACATCTAAATCAGTTTGGAGAAGAGGAGCTTGAGGGGAGACCTCATTGCTCTCTACAACTACCTGAAAGGAGGTTCACTTCTCCCTAGTGAATATTGACAGGGCCAGAGGAAATGGTCTGAAGTTGCAGCAGGGGAGGTTTAGACTGGATATTAGAAAGGCCTATTTTACTGGGAGAGTGGTCAGGGCACTGGAAGGGCCTGCCCAGGGAGGTGGTTGAGTCACCATCCCTGGAGGTATTTAAGAAATGGGTAGATGTGGTGCTTCAGGGCACGCTCCAGGGGCTGAGATTGTAGGGGTTTTTTGTGTGTGTATGGTTGGACTTGATGATCTCAGAGGTTCTTTCCAACCGCGAAGATTCTGTGACTCTGTGATTCTGTGGTTTTTCCCACTGAAACAGTAACATTTTATTAACAGATAGTGAGTATTTACCTCTTACAGAACTGACAAGTGTAAGACCAGGTAAAGAAAGAAAATCTTCTTGTTCGACAGCAAAAGCAGAGCTAAAAGAAGAACAGAGGAATCCACAACGTTAGGCAAAGTCCTGTACAATAATGACTTCATCTGCCAGCTGCCATCAGTGAGCCCACAGCTGCAGTACTACATCCAGTTCTGGGGTCTGTACTTCTAAGGTGATATTGAAAAGAATGGTCTAGAATTGTTTCTTCATATATTTAGAAATACTCCTTTAATTTTTAACTTAAATTAAATACTTGTCTGTTAATTATTAACTTATTTTTACATCTCCCTCACTGATTTTTCTATCATTACTACACGATAAAAGCAATGGGAAAGTAAGAGTAACAGCAGTAAGGAAGGGTAACTTACAACACAAGAACAAATGGGCATAAATTCAGCCATGGATACATTTAGGCTGGAAATGGTTCCTAACCACGAGGGTCAGGCTCTGGGACACAAAGCTTTCGCCTGTGATAACATTTGATGATTTTCTTCCAATCCTGTCTTCCTGACAACTAGAGCAGTTGCAGGAAAGAGCTATTAATCTTACTTTAGGAAAATCTTCTTTGTAGTGGATTAATAAATCCCATCTATTCTGTTTATTCAAAGGAGGTAGGGATCACAGCTTTAAGAACACTTCTAGGAAGGAGAGGCATTGAACAATGGGAGGTTTTGCAGTCAAACAAAAGATGACATACTGAGATCCAAAGACCCAAGTGAGAGTAGAGAAATTTGGTTAGAAATAAAAGTCAACAATAATAGAGGGGCAAATTAATTAGAGCATCAACTTACTTTGAAATTTGATAAAAGCTCGTAACTAAACTTTATCTATCATGATGATATGCAACAGGAGAATCTAATGAATGACACTGTAAGATTCTTGTTCCTCTGCTTTAAATCTATTACATCTTTTAATTACATCTGGATAATAGACACAGGTAGGCCTGTAGGTAAAATACACTGTGAAGTCAAAATACACTTGCTGAAGGTGTTCAAGAAGCACAGGTCAAAAGCAGAAGACAAGGACACTGATTCTACTGGTCAAAACCAATACCCAATCTGCAGTTTACATTAAAAAATATGTTAGTTAATGGTTTCTCTAATATTAAACCTCCTTCTGGGGTCACACGTTGTCTGACTTCTCTGAAGGCTTTCTTTCTCTCTTTGCTTGACAGTGAGGATTCATATGAAAAACCTACTGTGATTGCCTACTGCCAGCTGTTACTCTGTTTTCTAGAACAGAAATCCTGCAGAAGGCAGAAATCACTTTGCTCAATGAAGTTTAAAACATACATATACAGATATGGCTCTGATAATTTCAAACACTACTGCATTTTTATAGACAATCTAAATAAAAAAGGTATTTCCCTGAAAAGTTTTGAAGTTTCTGCACAAAATTCAAGGAAGCTGACCCGTATATTGTATGTTTAGGGAGAGATTGGTGGGTATTCCTTCTTCTCCAATATAGGGTAAGAAACAAATGTGTAAACAGGATGCTTGTGGCATCAGCCTCCCTCAGTAAGCTTCAGAGCCTCCGCAAACCCAGCCCTACCTTTCCTTTCTTGAGAGCTGTGTAGACATCTTTATATTGCTGATACTTCTCCAGCTCCGCCTTCACCAGCACCTGACGGATGTGCATCACCTCCTCCACCGTCAGAGCCAGACATTCCACCGGGTAACAGAACTCCTCCTGGAAGTCAAAAACCCCGTATTATTTCAAAGCCAAGCGGCTTCTTCCAGACTTCAACCTAGACAACCAGCCACCTGGTTAGTAACTCCAGAAATAGAGGGTTTCTCCCTTCAAACTGGGATAGCACTGGCTCATTCATGGGCATCACATGAGTTTCAAACCGCGGGAGACTGCGTAAGTGTGATCTAAATGGTCGGGTGTTCAACCTTCACAACAATGATAGTTTTCTTCATTTTCCATCCTCAAACCACTTGACCCTTTTCTGCATTTGTCTTTTATTTCAAAGCTTTGTTTCAAATCAATCAATGTTCGGCTTTGTAATTTGACAGGGAAAAGGTAATTTGGCAGATGGTATTGCTATTAAATATATTGGTTGAAGTCACACAAGCTCTCTGAGACTTTGTGGTGCCCAGAGTGGCCAAGGAAAGTTGTTAGTAGCCCATTCTAGCAGAAATTTTTATTCAGTGGTACCACATTTCAGTGCTCACATGATCAGAATCCCACGATGACTACAAAAGGTTATGGCAGTTCAGGCAGAAGAGTTCTCCTTTCTGCCCCAGGAAAGTAACAGCAGCAATTTAAGCTTTATAGAATAATCTCCAAATATAAAGCAGGAAAACTTGTTACCCAGTGTTGCATTATTAATGGCAGAGACTCAGAGACCAACAACACAACTACAACATTTTTTTGTCTGTTCTGTATTACAGCATTTAGGAGAATATTGAGTAGAGAACTCATTAATTTGGTACCAGAGAATAAAAAGCACCAACCCAATTTGTAATCCAACCCTGTAGTTGATTATACATTTCCAACAGAAAGACAGAAACCTCTGTGGGAACTCCCATCACTTTATGTTTAGCAAAGCTTTTCAGTCAGCCCGGAGGGGCTACTGGGGGGTAATGACAATGACACGTAATGCTCTCTGAATAAACGAAGGAAATTTCCCCTGCAAATACAAAGACGTGGCTGACAGTTTGGAGATCTCGTTTACAAATTGAAGTGATGAATCGGATTAGTAGTGAAATGCTCCATTTCCATGGCTCAGAGGTCTGTTCTGTCTTTCCATTAGATTAAAAAGAAAATCTTTCTACGTTGCAGACCTGGCAAACATTAGCATTTAGGAACCACCACATTTTTAAAAACTGTTGTCTTACCTATCTAGAAAGGGAACACAAAGAAACTTCACTCTGTTTAAGGTACCCCACAAAAGACTAGAATTGAGTTAACTTTGTTAGATTTGCCAGCTAAACCTTTGGGGCACAGAAATCCCTAGTTTTCTGGAAAGAACGAACTGCATCAAAAGCAACTGCAATTTGCTCTCGAGGTGTAAAACTGCAGAGCCAACACAAAATCCCTTCTGTTCCTTCTGAGCAACTTTACAGCTAGGCAGCAGCTCTCAGCGTGTCACTCGGGGCTCTTCCCGTAGCAACTGCCTCGCCATGGAGAAGGCACGGCCGAGGGCCGAGAGGAGCCGGCAGAGGAAGTGGGTGGGAAAGGGTGATGCACACAACGCCAGCCAAACCCCTCCGTTCTGCATCGTGGGAGACTGGGAGAAACTGTCCAAGGTGAATGAGGCTGACTGAATGCCTGTAATCAATCAGAGCTTTAACTCCTTTAGAAATAGATTTCTTACTTGAAGCTCTTCCTTCCCCCTCATGAACGCCCATTCCTTTAAATTACAGAGCGATGACGTCAGGGAATAATTGCTCCTTTGAAGAAAGTCTGTGGATCTGCTATGGGTGTAGAGCAGGCACTAGGGGAATAGTGGGGGCCTGTCGTTGTACCAATCAACAGTGATTAGCACTAAAGCAAATAGAAATAGCTAGCAGGCAACAGGGGAAACATAGAAAATGTTCACATGTTTAAATGCTAATGTTTTAATTCCAGAGGTTACACAAGGACAACAAAATGTTAATGCAACATTAAATGAAAGACAAATATTATGCTGGTTTCAGAAAACTGCTTGATTTTTTTTTTTTTGGCCTTTTCAGAATAGAAATAAGTACACAAGAAAATCTTTTGTTTCCACACTAGCTCTAAGGCATTGAAATTAATTAAAATTATGCTAAGCTCTGACTAAATGTCATTAAACAGTGATGCTTTGGAGTTATTGCTCAAACTCCCAACAATAACCTGCACCCAAGTTAGGCAGCTCCAAGTGAGAGAACTTCAGCTCTCTGCAACACTTGCACACAACAGAACACACTTGATTTGCTGGAATTGTACTCGATACTCATTTTAGTATTAAAGACAAGTCACTATTCTTACTTTTAAAGGGAAAACAATCTTACTTAAAAAATTAGTATTTTGAACTGGAAAGTTTCCATGATCCTCTTGAGAACTGGCTTAACACTTTGACTTTGCAATCTTATTATATACACTGTAATAACTTAAGGTTTATACATGTAATTTTTTTTTTACTCAGGAAAAGCAGGTAGTAAGAATTACAAATCCATAACGTGAAATAAAGTGCTCTGTAGGTCATTCTCAGCATACACACACCTAATAGGTCCTTATGACTAACACATTTTTACACTAATAAATTCCTTGTAGAGCTTCCCATCAAAGGATGTCAGCAGGCATTCAAATGAGCTGCCCTAGTAAACTGCAATACGAACAAGTGCCAGGTTTGTCTCTAAATTCTGCAATTCACAATTAGTCAAGTTCTCTAAAGTCTTGTTGCTTTTGCAGCCTAGAAGTTTCTAAGTCACTGCATATCTTAACTATAAACTCTCCTGCAATAGGTTTCACACTTTCACTTACTGGTTGGGACATGAAAAAGGTGGAATAAATTAATTTATTCTTGCTTGTTTCTACATAGGGGTAAATGAATTAGTTTTTCTTTTCAGTGGATTTGCCTTCCTGGTACATGGTTATTAGTTATTCTGCAAGTTCTGATATGTAAATGTGCTGAGGACCAAAACAATATGTAGGTTTTCAAGTAAAAGAGATTGCAAATGCCCTTCCATTCTACACAGTGTATCTTGTTAGAAACACAGAACCTTATTCTTTTCAACACAGTCCAAGGATTACAATAGCTTTGCTGGATTTTTGTTGCAGGATCTTCACGTGCTGTAACATTTAAGGTCTGTCCCATTGATAATCTGGTGATGTTGCATTTTTAGTTTGCTGTCCTTTAGAACTGATTTCTTTTCCCCGTGAGGTGATTGAAGACACACAAATATCCTACACACATTGAAATCAACGTCAAATCAGGTGCAGTGTCCCAGCCTAAGCTTTAATTCTTGCCACAGCTTAGGAAGTGCTCCCCTAGGAGGGGACATGCCGGTGAAGGTGATTTCCAAAGCCAGCAAAAAGAGGCAAACCTTTGCGGGTTTCCACCTGCTGGCAAAAGCTCTCTCACA
Organism: Nycticryphes semicollaris; assembly: GCA_013400055.1. Taxonomy (NCBI): domain Eukaryota; kingdom Metazoa; phylum Chordata; class Aves; order Charadriiformes; family Rostratulidae; genus Nycticryphes; species Nycticryphes semicollaris. The sequence goes on along the minus strand of VXBJ01003731.1, from coordinate 116,758 downwards.
GAGATAGTACATAGCCCCTGCCACCCCGCACATGGCTGCTTCAACGGGATGAGAGCTGAGCAGAGAAGCTGTTTGCACAGTTGAAAAAAGTGGTCTGAAAGTCATCCTTGGAAATAAATTGGTTATCCTAGGAACCTGAACAATAGATAGGAAGCAAAGAAGCGAATGCTGTGCATAAATGAATCCGTTAGTTTTGGTCCTTTGGGTCATGAAAAAAAAAAAAGATAATAATAATGAAAAAAGCAAACGGACTACAAAGGCATCCATATGTACGTCTTAGGACACTGGCTTCATCTCACTGAGTAAAGCACCCAGTCAGCTCACTGTAGCAAGCACATCACCAGGGCCAACCTCCCCAAATCACTGAGCTGCCCTGCCTTTCTGTGTGTGGAGCACCGAGAGGGTGACATATCAAAAGGACGACATTTGGCGTTTTCCCAAGTTTGTTTCCCCTCCCCACCTACTTAGCTCTGGCTCTGATGAGGTGCCAGTTCACAAACCCATCGTTAGTATGCAAGACAGAGCAGTTTCTTGCTAATCCTGCTAAGAGACTGTAGCAAACCCCTGCCTGTCTTCACTGGCACTGAGGGCTATTTATTGACGAGGTCTCTTTCACCTTGAAGAGAAACTGCGGTCACGGGAGCAGGTGATAAGAAATGAAACTCCATCAATCCTGGAGGAAGGGATGAAGAAGTATGAAGTCAAATAAAAAAATAAATAATATTCTACACGTATTGAGAAGCGTTTGCTCCAGGAACAGCAATGTTACATATGCAGCATCTGGCGCAGCCACTCAAAGAAGCTGGTGTCTCTCCGGGGAAGGAAAGACTTGCAGTAAACCATAGCGTGGAACTGGGCCGGTGCCAGCATATCAGAAACCATCTACCAAAACGAAAAACAAAAGTATTGTGGGAGTTGTCCATCACACCCTAGAGGGCACTATTGCCATGGTAAAGAACTAGCACTCTAGGCATCAAATAAAATAGGTTCTTATTAACACAACATCATTTCACTACTGATTTTCTTTCTCACTTCATAGTCAAAACCAAGCTGGGGGACAGATCTCTAAAGATTAAAAAAAAAAAAACCAAACCACCAAAAACCCCAAGCACAAAAGAAACTAGTAAACCCTTTCCCATGTGTTCCCATATTAGCCTGACTTATCTAAATGTTTTTTTTTCCCCCCTTTTTCTTTAGTATTTTTAGGATGGAACAGAATAATTAACTAACTTTTTCTGCAATTGTTTTACTTTGTATATATTCTTCTAGGCATACGTCAAGGGAACAGACTGACAGAGGCAACATATGTATGTGGGCCAAAAGGTCCTGTTAAGAAATTGGTTGACCTATTTAAAATAAAGGCCTCATATATAAGATTTTTAAGTTGCATGATCCCCTCTCAAATACAGATGAGATCCGTATTACGACATAACATATTTAGAAACACTGAGAGTGTGATGGAGCAGATGCCTCAGTATAACATATAATGCTTTCTCCTTACCTCCTTTTAAACAGTATGCCTGTGAATGACTCTGGGCCTATCAGAAAATAAAGCTTGTGCTTCCACATACAGTGAGTGCAGCAGGTGATGATGGGGCAATCCATTTTGTATGCCAGTGTCTATATGCTCACGCTGAAGGAACCCTCCAGCTTGGTTCTGGTGCAATACGTTCTGTTCCAGGTTCACTCTGGCAGAAGTCTACTTGTACCGTCTGTTTATCAATATACTACTACCTGACCTGCACCTGGAATGAGAAACTACATTCTAGTTTGAAGGATATAATAAACAAAATCCAGCAGACCCTCTGAAAAGGAGGAAGCGTGTTGGGGGAATATTTGGAGATTATTTTCTTGTTACCCTTCAACTTCATCACATAACAGGTTTGGATCCTGGCCACCATCTCTTGGGCCAACATAACACTCTTCAAATCCCCTTAATACCACTGCACTAAAAGATGGGGGGAGTGAATACTCCCTTCCTTTCAAAACCAGGATGTGTTTATCGATCTCTCTATTCACCAGCACCTCATGGGGCATACTTCAAACCCCTGCTGGTAGGAAAAGAGGCGAGGAACATATCCTGCATGAAATTACAAAGCACTAATCAGTATGTCAGCATAAACGAACCAGGATTTCATACCCTTTGCTGTGTATACTCTGTTGGAAAACAGCTCTCAATTAAAGCTAATTGATCAAATGCACTGTACTTTCTTTTTAAGCAGTAATACAGGTTTTTGCCTCAGTAACTTCAACAAAGCAACACAGACAAACTTTGATTTAGACTACTGAAAGAGCTTTCACATGTATAAACATTACCACACAAGTGCTTAAGGTGGGAAGAAAAGAAACCATTCCATTCATTCAGCCATTAACTAAAATACTCCCAACAACTAGAAGATTCCCCCAAATCCCAAAATAGATCCACTGCTTTGGAATCATCTCTATTCAAATGGAAAATCAGTAAGGTAAAGTTCATCTGTTTTGGTAACGTTCTGAAATAAAATCAAGACACGTGGCTTTACCCGGAGTCCTAATCAAAGTGCAAATGTTTTCTGAGGCACCTGTACCTGGGATTTTGGATAAATACGCTAGAGAGACAAAGTTCAAATCTTGATTTCAAAACGTCTTTAGTAGCCAAAGGCTGTTTCTGAATTGAGGAGTTTCCTTTACGTCAAGTTCTAATCACACTGAAGCCAAGTTTTAATTTTCATTATACCCTTAGCATGCCTCTTTTTCTCTCTCCTACCACCCACTCCACTTACAAGTGATCTGGAGCTCTGTTTTGAAGGTGGTAGGAACTGTCTCACATTGGTTGGCGTTTCCTTTTCAATGGAGTGTCGTCTCTGAGGTGGCTGCCGTCTCTCAGGCTGTGGTGTAGATGATATGGGCAAGAACTTTGGAGGCACTAAAGATTCAACCAGTATAGAAAAATTAGTTCCATTGGGTAGCATTGCTCAGTACTTAATTAGTCACGGATTTGCTACAATTTTCACTACTGGTGACTGAAGTTAGACCTCCATCCTCATCTTCAAGACAGGTACCACATTCCTCACATTTTCCAGACTGAGAGGATAGGAATACCCATAAACCTACCAAATACAGGCACATTACTGTCCAGTTACCACTGTATATAAACTCAGTGTTTCAGGTTATTGGCTTATTCTACTTACTTCACCATCCTGCACACAAAATACACGCATGTGAAACTGAAACATTTTGAAACAAATGAAAAATATAGTTACACAGTAAAGCCTACAATAACTATGCCTGAATAAAAGAACGTATCTTCCCTTCTTCCCAGTAGGTACTTATGAGAAATACCCATGATTCTGTGTCTTTCAAACAAGGACAGTCACTGCAACTGTGACACAAGATGCAGGAAACATTTAAATTGGTCTTAGGTGAGAATATGTTTCTGCAGCAACAAATTCTTTTAAGATTATAGCTGAACTACCCCCCATTCACCCTCCATTCCTCTACAGTTCCACAGCAACTTTAAGAATGAAACCTTCTGTTTCACAAGGATATCCACATACAGTGGGGGCTAATGCCTTCCAATCATTAATCACACCTGACCTATTCAGTAGGAGCCAGGGTTCAGCTTTAGATACTTATTCCATTAAAAACAGTGAGCTTCAGCTTTCTATAAACGTTTCAGACAAAGTTCATAGACCAGAAAAGACAACAGAAGTTGTGTCAAAGCAGCCACTGAGCTCTTATCAAAACTCACTCTTTCTGCTGCTGGTACCTTCTTGAGAGGGGTCTTCTGCTTGTGAGGGTGAGATGCTGCTGCTACTTGTTGATTTGTGCACGGATTCCTCCTGTGTGGCAAGAGGAAAAAGAAACAGAATTCCTCAGGGACTGTTTTTACTTATCTTACTACTCCTTAGCACACAGAAATCATAACATATCAAAGGTATTTTGCACCACTTAAAGCCCTGAGAAAAACAATGATTCGGAACAGCACTGAGTAAATGGAATTTTCAAGCCTCAGCTTTGTTAGAAACTGGAAAAAATGGTACATGGTTGGAATTCAGTGTACTTAGCTATCATCTGAAAGAAGAAGATCAGAAGAGAGGTGCACAAATCCATTGTAACCTGTTAATTTTCTACACTGCATTCAAGAAGTACTAAGGACCTGCAGCTTCAGGGGATGCATTAACTCAGCTGTACATCTCACATTAGCAAGGAATCAGCACTTGTATTTTTCTGGTCTGCAAAGGAAGGAGAGCCACTCACAGAAGTGACTCAGGTAAAGAGAAATTAATCTGATCTCCACTGCACTGTTCTCTAATTCCTAATCCTAGTGGCCACCCCCTTTCTTCTCTATTGAAATCTCATTCATTATATAAACATGTTTCACCACAACAGCCAACAGCAATTCCTGCAAGATAAATGAAAGTGAAACGGGCTTTGACTAACACATTTCAGCTATCTAAAGCATTATGCCACCCCAAGTATTAAACCCCTTGCTTTCACCTAAAACCTCTGCCTTTGGCCACCAGACACCAGGCAGATCATCACAGGAGCCTCCCAAAGGAACAGTGGAAGGACCAAGTGTGAATGCTCTTTAGCTCCAATATGAATGCTTTTAAGCAAGGAGACTTAACATAATTTGAGTTGTAAAGATTTACAGATCTAACAAGTGACCTGCTCTAAAATCCAGCAAGTGGCTGAGCTTCTCTCTCACAAATTTCCTTAGTTATGTGAACTGCAAGCAGGAAAACCTTCACTGGCTGAAAGACTGCCATCTATGGTAACAGTAAGTCACAAAAAACCAAGCTGGCAGGATCACCTCAATGAACACCACGCATCACAGGGCAGAGGCCTGTACAAATTCCCTTCAGGTGATCTCTGCTCTCTGCTTAGCCCAAGGGTATGTGCTGTACGTGAGGACACAGTGATGTATACTGTTCCCACATATATGCCACAACGCAGTATTTTGCAAAGGGAGTCAAACCAGCCCAGATGCCAGAAACAATCTATTCATTGGAACACAGGATGGGTGATCCTGCAAAACAGTCGTGATGAGAAGCCTGTAGGGAAGTTCAAGCAGCACATTGAACTACATCAGTTGTTTTACCCAACATCTGGGACCACGGACTTCACCACAGGCAGTTAAACAATCAGAATTTTACAGGTACTGTGAAAGCTGCAGCTTTAAAGGCCATCACCTTAAAACACCTGAATATGTTACTAACATGATTTCTGTCCAGATAGCTGTAGCTTCATTAGGAATATACCATTTTTATATCTGTATCAAAAATCACTATTAGATGGCTACTTCTTTCAGCCACACAGAGCAAAATGGCACTTCCTGCTCCTCCTCTGAAACTGTGATTCTAGTGGTGATGCAGAAAAAAAGCAAGGACAGAAAGTAGGAACAAGTTGTATAATATTCATCCCTGCCATCAAGGGCTGTATAAGACCTTCCCTTTCACCTCAGGCTGGCAATACTGAGTGTTGGGGCGTAGTCTGCATCACAACACAGCTGAGAGGACAACAAAGGGCATGCAGGGGGAAAGAAATGAGGCTGCATCATAGCTCCTTTGGAGGCCCTCAGCTCAGCAGTGCAGATATTTGCAGCCTGTAATTTAGGGCAAAACATAGTCATAATTTAACTCCCAGTGAGTTACTCTAAATAGGTTAAGCCCAATTCAAATTGCAGGCAAAGAGGTGGCCGAGTCAATTATAGGCAATCAGGACAACACACATACTCTTCTGTGTGTTACATGAAAAAGTCAGGAAATAAATATGACATTTTGGCAGAGCAATCTTCACTTTCTTCAAACATTCTATGTCACACCCCCCTCTCTGGCTCAGAAAATTTTCACCCAAACTCCCTTCAGTTTGTTTATTTACACTACTTTAGCACTGTTCCTGAGCCCCAACCAGTATTCTGCTGAGCATCTTAATCACCTTAATTGCTTCACTAGCTAATTCTGTTGACTCAACCAGCACAGCATCTGTTCTCTGGGACAGCTTGATGTGGCTGATTTATATTCAATTTATCTTTTGCTCTATGTTCCAGAGCTTGTTCTATATGACTTCACTTGTCTATACAGTATTCCCTAATCCACAGTCAGTCAGACATCTTATTTTTCCCTTCTACAAGGATCACTTCACATTTCCCTTTACAAAAGTTTCTTTTACTGACTTCTGCTCATTTTTCCACATGAAATATCATGTTGTACACAAGCTGGGAAGCTGTAAGTTCAAGATCCAACTCTCATTGACAGGTCCTAATATTCCTGCCTCCTGCCTAGCTTCATTCATATTAAGAAAACCTCATATTTAGCCTCTGTTGTAATTTTGAAGACTGCTGAGAGACGTCAGAATGCAAATCTCTTCTGCTTTCAGAATAGATGCACCAAATTATGCACCCACAGAAGCCACCCAAAGGATGACCCCTAGTACAAACAGGGTCAACCTTTCACAGATCAAGCAAGTATGCAAAGAGAGAAATTTCTCCCCACGTATATTTGTCCTCAGCCTCCTATCTTTCAGCTTAGGCGCCTTTGTAAGTGCCCTGTCAGGAAATCCCTCCTTCCCCATTTATTAGAGAGAAAGAGAGTCAGGGAAGACTGCCTGCCCCAGGCTAAAACAGCCTCTGTGAATAAACCCTGCCTGCATGTGCTTTCCAGACAGCTTAACTTTCAGAAAGGTCCAAACTCAATTAATAATACTACTGGTGCAGAAGACAAAGTTCATTCTCAAGGATGTAATGTTGGCACCTCTTGAGGATCATATATAATGGAGCTTTTAAGAGGGAGCTTTTTAAAAGCTTTTCTCCTTTTTATGCATTTTTACATCTTTAAATCTTCATTTGAGAGAGGATGGATTCAAAGTTTTTTCTTCATCTGAGCGGTATTTGCTTGTCCCTGTCTGTGAAACATTTGTTGGGTGTTACTTCCCAAGCCTACACAGCAAACTAATGCACGGACATCTGCACCAAACTGCAACCCCTCTGTCACAACTGATGCTCTTTATTGAACAGCTGGTATGGTAAGGCTGGCCTCACACCTGAAGCCTTTAGTGACTGCTTCTGCACGGGTGCCAGAAGGGTGCAACACATTTGTCTGCACCCCCAAAAGCATAATTGCTACTTCTACACTGTGGACAGATACTGGGCATTTAGAAAAATAAGTAAATACTGGGTTTAAGGCCAAAAGTAGCATTAAACCTTTTTAAAGAATATTCTCATTTTTGACATCTGATCTAACGCTTTTGAAGTTCTGTGGGTTGACAAAGAAGTCACAGAAAATTCAGATTATAATCCGCAAGGTCACTTCTCATCTGATCAGCTCAGCAAATTAAGGAGTAAGACTCAATTCTGACAAATCAAGCAGCAAGCTGTGTCCTGCTTTTTTTACCTCTGAATCTGAGCTGTCAAGTTCAGCCAAGGTGGGAGCCTTAAGGAGTCTCTTGCGCTGCACTGTCACTTGCGTGGCCCCATTCTGCTTCCCTTGTGGTGCCAGGCCACCGTTCACTACAGAGGCATCCAGTAGTTTTCTTCCAGCCTCTGGCGTAGACACATCTAGCAAAAGAAACAGAAAAATTGGTGTTTGGACCTAATTTTTATTTTGCCTTCTCGAATCTTACCGTCAAGGCAATACACACAAAAGGTTAAAAAAAAAATTATTGTGATAGTTGTATGTGTGCAATTATTTTACTTTAGCAATACATTGCTCAGAGAACTACAGGCAATGGCTTTTGGTACAGAAGCAAGATGAAAGAATGAAAGCAGTGGAAAAAGCAGCAGTGCACAATACTAAAAACCAACCCCAGACTAATACCAAAATAATCCTGTGTATAACCCAAAAATATTCTTCATTCACCTCATAATTAACCGTATAACAAGTATAAGAAGAATGTACAGCCATATCTGGACAAGTGGGTTCCCAGTGAAGCTGAAGACAACGCCACATAGAAATTAGGTTTAGCATGGGGTAAGCCTAGTTTTTCCAGTGAGGACAGAACTTGACTTTATTCTGCAGTATACAGAAAAGGAATGAAAATGAGCTAAGTAAGTAGCATTCATCAAAAACTTGCACAATTCTTAGGTTTGCATGGTCATTTGTATTAAAAATATGTCTGTGATGTCAAATCTTCATGTAACAGCAGAAACATGAGGCTCCGGCTCTATTTTCATCTACATGAGTTTTACAAGGATGTAACTCCACTGAATAAATTACTCAGGATTTCTGCCAGTGTGCAATGAAGATGCATCTTGGATAGCATAAGCACTGGGTCTGCAGTGCTTAGCCTAGCTTAGCTTAGCCATTAAGATAATGACCCAGGCTTTGATATTTTAGGAGAGCTTAGAGTTCGGTCTGATAAATCAGTTTTATCCCTGCAAAAGTACAAAGTGCAGCATTCCAATCTGGAGAAAATTATGTCGGAGGGAGAAGGAAGAGAAGCTTTTAATCTCACATTTGCATGTATGCCTAAGCATCTGGTCTTTCTACAAATGTGTTTTTCTAGCCATGTAATTATAGGACTCCTTCCCCAGTCTTGTAATAACAGAGTACCTCTAGGTATTTTAAGGCTAGGATAATGATGAGTTATTATTCCAATTTTTATATATGTTGAAAAGAGGCACAGAAGGTCAAACAATTTGTACCTTAGGTTACCAGGAGGACTCTGACAGAGAAATGATATCACTCAGATATTCCCAGTGCCAACAGCGTAAGTACTCACACTTCATTTCGTGTAGTTGCCCTGGTATAAACAGACACGGCCACTGCTGCTACAACACAATTTGCATTGATAAAAGCCAATCTTGCACTAGGTAAGTTGTAGCTACACAGTCTAGACAAAGCCTCAGTTGCAGTGTTAGACCTGCTTTACAATATTCTCACCGGAGTAGCTATTAAAAAGGAAAAAAAAGATGGATAAGTTCAATCAATATCCATTTTAAAGAACTAATTAGGTTATTGTTAAATGCTAGAAACTGAGCTAGAAAAGACAGGGGATGTATTATAGTTCCTCTATAAATCATACCTTCAACTGGGAGTGTAAAAAAAAGGCGATTATTTGGACTATTAAAGTTATGGTGACATTCCAAACCTATGAATCTGTCTACTACAGCATTATTACTGCCTTCAGGTCCTCCCTACAGAGAGTTGCAATCAAAGACTTAGACTCTCTAACCCTTAGTTCCTATCTTCAAAGGCTTTGCTAATGGGTGTCCTGACTAGTACTATGGCTTATAGGTCATGAGTTTTTTTCCTCCTAGATTCCTGTGAGTACAACATGGGCGTCCTCCACATCAAATGCATTCCTGCTCTAACAGCCGCTCAACACAACCCCAGAAAGCGACAGCAGCAAGACCAAACCAGAACTGCCTCACCTCCCTGCTGCCAATATCACTTTCTTGAGACCTCATAATTACCTGGCATGCAGTTGATTGAAGAAGCTCAGGGTTTCTCAAATGAGAAAGACAAACCCCTTTGATTTGCCTTTTGATTGCACAGGGCGGTTCCTGAACAGACTGTCCGGTGAAGCTGCCCTGGCACCACCAACACAACAGCCAAAGGTGGTGTCCCTCCTCTCAAAACCTTCCTGGGTAGTGACTCTCCTGCCTTTCAGGGAGGCTGAGGAATGGCCTATGGAGCATTGTTGGACTCACTGGAATAAAAATGATGGGAAGGCCAACAGTATTGCCCTCTTTCAAAAAAAACCCCCCCCCACAATAGCTCTGGGGAAAGGAAAGAGAGGGAACACCCATTGGACATTCCCAAGCACTACAGGAGGTGAGACATGGATATACAGTTTTCTGTTATTTTCTGGTTTGTTTGGGGTTTTTTTTGTTTGTTTTCTAAGAATTTAGATGCCATTTTTTTCTGCCCCGAAAAGGGAAATTTCTCACCATTTTGGAGAGAACTTGTAGCCAATCACCGTCTACAAAGCCTAAACCAGGTGCTATTGAAATTCACAAATGTGTGAGTTGTTCAGAAGCACTGTTTATAAAATCTTCTTGGAATACCAGAGAAGTTCTAGGTTAATTGAGAATACAATCCATAGTACTTGTTTTGAAGGGCTCTTCAGCAGGAAATGTAATTTATCACCTTTTTTTCCTCTAAAGAAAAAAACAGGGAGCGTTTTTTTACTACTTGCAAGCACTGAAGAATAAAGCAATAATAAACCAATGAATTTTACAACTGTAAAATTAGAAAACCATTCCATTTATAACATCTGTTTTGACAACAGTGCTCGAGTTCAGTTTATCGTTCCTGCACTTACTGTACTGGACATGATGTACATTAATAAAAGGATTATCATAATTTAAGGAAGGGATCATGACATTTTACAGTTCCAGCCTAGCGATTTCAACAAAAATAACTTGCTCCAAAACTAAATCCAGGAGTGGTTAACAGCTACAGCACAAAAAAACATATTACTTTAAGCTATTTTAGTGATGTACTCAGGCAACAGAAACATTACCATGTGGCAAATAATCATACACCAAGATAAAATTAATCAGCATAAACAAACCAGGAGCAACCATTAGAGTAACGCCTATGAAAATGAATATGACAGAAGAAATTAACGGACAATTCTTTGAAACAAACCCCTAAATTTATTTTTTCTTAAAATGGGTAGTAGTTTCACAATCTCTAATTGCATAAAATATCTAAATGTTTTGGAGACGGTTCAAATTTTGTTTAAAAAAAAAAGGGCTGTGTGAGTAACACCTTGGGGTTAAGATTTTATTAGAGAACCAAACACTCTGGGAGAGTGTCACTCCTCCACGTTTTCAGGCAGCAAGTACAGTGGAGAGTATCTGCAAATTGGATTAATAAATTTGGTTTCTTTTGCATTTCTTCTAAGCTATCATTACCACGGGCAAATGAAAGAAGAGAAGGTCTCGATTTGATTACTTGATCTTTGTGTTGGCCTTCCTTGACTAGCCTTACGAAGAGGCAGACAAAAAAACCACCCCACCCTAGGATAATATGAAATGCACCTTTATTACATGGTAAGATTATGTCTCTTACGAAACAAGGAATTAAGCAGACCACAGATTACATGCAAACCACAGCAGTCATGTAACCATACGCTGTCTGCCTCCTAACCAGCTCCCCGTGGCAAACAGTGACAACAGAAACCTAAATTTTGTTCTGCAGAGCAAATGTACTCCTCAACCTTATCGTTTTTATGCTAAGTTTAAAAGGAGGCTAAAATGGATTTGCAGAATTAATATAGCTATAGGATGATGATAATATACTGGGAAAGATTATATAATGAATAATGGCACCAGAGATGTGCTGTTCTTATCAATGGACTTAGATGCTGAACTCAAACCTGAGAACTAATAAATCAGTATACCGAACTGTCAGGCTTTTGCTGGTGCTCGCATCACACTTATTATTGTGTTATTGAAATTAAGAGATTACCAGGACCTGGTAGAGTTTCTTCCTCACACTGGTCTGAGGCACAGACCACGTAAAGCCAACAGTGATACATGTCACCTCACAGGGTTGGGAACAAGAGGAATAATCTCTGTGAAGTTCGAGCTTAAACATTTTCGTTTCCCCTTTTCCTTCTCTCCCTGCACCCCTCTGCCCCCAAAAGGTACGAGCTGTTTCTGAAGTAACAGTTTCAAAGCAGCCATGCACATACTGCTTTTAGGTAAGAAGTTGAGCAGAATGACTGATCTTTTGAGCTACATTCAACACAGTCCATAGAAGTGAAGCTGATTTTAAGCTATTTGTCTATTAGAAGACACAGGAAATTATTGCCCTCGTCCTTAATTGGTATCCGAGTACCTCTCAGATTACTCTCATGACCGGTGGCTACCGCTTGTCCCTTCTATTCTACCAGCAGGAAACAGTAGTGTGAAAGGAGGACCCAGGCATCCCTCCTCTCCTCTTCAGGACGACAACAGCAGGCAGATGTGCAGAGCTGGGCAGAGTGACACACTAACCACACCAGCTCAGTGCCAGCTACGGTCTTCTCAGAACTGGTCTGCATCATCCTAGTCGCAGACAGCAAACACAATAAAAGCCTACACCTGTCCTTTGGTGCTTAGTAGAAAACACTTCCAGTTTCCATCTGGTTTGTGTTTGTCCATGACAGCCATTCCATCAAGCAGAGAGCAATGAAAGCCGTGAAAAACAACAAGTACGTGGAAACAGCGATCACAGAATGAAAACACAGTAGAGCTTCCCTGCCTCCAAAATAATGAAAAAAGTAAAAGCACACAAAGCAATAACATTCAAAACTACCACTTATCTCTTACTATCGACATCCCAACCCATCTAATTCATGCTCATTTAGATGAGCATGACACTACTCATCCGGTGTCTACCTAACTGGAATGTTTTAATCATCATGACTTTACTTCTAAAGACAATTTATCAGATCACTCAGTCACGCCATAAGCTACTACTTGCTCAAACCACATGACTTGAAAAAAACAGAAACAATCACATTTGGAAGATGAATAAAGAAAACAGGAAGAGTTCTTCAATGGTCAGTCAAAAAGAGCAAATCCAAGTACAGCACAGATTGCTATGGAGCTACTTCTTTAAAATAAAAACATTATGGTAATGAGTTAATGGATTATGAAGGGAGCTTTCACAAAATACTGTCTGGATTTAAACAAATGAGGATGTCTCAGGATTCTTAAAAAGAAAAGGCAAAAGAAGAAGCAAACAGACACATGCAGAAGGACAGATCTTAACATTTCCCTTTGGTTGATCACTGGCACAATCAGCTGTATAGTTTTGAAACTGAAGGAACTTTTGGCATATCTGAAAGCAGCAACACTGTTTGAAAACTGAACTTTGCCTGTTTATTCTTCTGTCTGACCTCCTGAGGATCCTTCATCTTTCAGTGGAGTAAAATGTGATACCAAGTACATACACAATTTGAATCCCACCAGCCAGCTGTAGCAGCTGTACAATACACTGTCAGTGTAAGGTTTCAAAAAAGGGCTTGAGCTGGATGGACAGCTTGTCACCGCCTCTGGGAGAGCCTCTTCCTTCCTCCCAGCCACACAGGCTCGTTGCCTGCCCTCAGCCAGCTCTCTGATCATCTGATCAGATACTAAGCAGGTTTAAATCCCCCGAAGAGCAGAAAACCAACCTGCTAAAATAAAAAAAAAAAAAAAAGCCTATGACTTCCTATGGGGAAAATAACCACATTAGGCCAAAGAGGGCAGGGAGAAGCAGACAACAAAAACTCTGCAAAAGTCCCAGATGAAGTGCTTCCATGTGCAACTGGAAGTAAACAGGGAGGGTACAGCTGCTGTTCCTTCTTCACAAAATAGGAGCATGGACTTATTTGGAGACTGTTTTTCTTGTGGAAATTAGGTAGGAGCTAGCGTAAGAGCTCTCAGTGGACAAACCTTTGAGGCTGATGTAGAATATGTCCAATTTCTGTGATGAGGTCTTTGGGCCTGAGCATGCTGGAAAGTTACTGCATGAGGGAAGAATTACTTTATTTTCTGGCTAGTAGGCACAAACTCTGTCACTGCTGTCTCTGAAGTAGAGCATGTTCATACAGTTACTGAACATCCTAACTAACAGCCCACTAAGAGGAACCTTTAAATTCGGTATTAGATTGTTGATGAGGATCCACCATCGAATCCCCTGTATCAGCTACGAGCAACAAATCTTAGCTATTCATTTTGCTCGTCAGTAACAAAGGAAGGTTTAGCCTCTTTTTCAAGGGAACGTCTTTGATTTCACAACTCAAAAAGCATTTACAGTAAAGACAGTAGAATTTACAGTTCCTTTCTAGATTAGCATTTCGTTAGATATAGAAAGGTAGGTGACTTCAAAACTAGTTTTTGGATTTGTGAGAAATGAAGTACTGCAAAAGATGGGCTAGTCAAAAAGTGAGTCTAAAGACACAAAGGCCAGATCAAAAAATTAAGTAAATCAAGACCTGAAGGTGACACTGTATTCTGTAACTCCTTTTTAGAGTTTGGAATAGTTCTGTGCCACCTTATTTTGGTCATTTATTTAAACACAGTTCCAGCACTCTATTTCAGGTGAAATACAGTTGTTTCCTATACTTAGGCATCCTTTTGTGGCAAGGGAAATGTAGGTATTAATAAGTAATTTATCTTAATTTCTATTTTCACTGACCATATCTTGGAAGAATCCCTTCAAGTTTCTTTCTTAAATGGGAGTTCAACAAACAGATGGAACAAATTTCACAATAAGCACAATAACCACGTCAGGTGTTGTTGCACCTTTTACCTGACAAGTCAAAACTGTAAGACATGCTAAGTGGCCGCAATGCTGTAAAAAAGAAACAAAAACAACAAAAAGAAAACGATTCAGCTATTAGAAAAGCAGAGGGGTAATGAAACCAAAAGATTAACTCCACTTGAGACATTTTGGATTCTGTTGTCCAAATCCAAAATGTGTCAGACATACTACTGCTTTACTGTAGTAAAGCTCAAAGATTGAAAACTACAGTAGCATAAGTGGGGCTTGCAAACACAGCAATTATAGATTTGCACAGTTGTAGAATGAGGTTTTTGGAATTCGATAAATCAAATATCAAAACAAAAAGCAAGTATCTTAGAAAATGGAATATTTTCAATTAAAATGAAAGAAAGGGCAGAGGCAAAAGAGAGAAAGTTGAAAGCTGAAAAAAAATTGAAAGTACAAAGGCACTTTTCACACAAGTTTCAGTGACCTGAAATAAAGATATTTCTAATTTTTTTAAGCATAATCTCTAATGATTATAATTAAACTAATAAAGAGAGACACTCAAGTTAAGCTTGAGCAGTAGTTTCCTTTAAGAGGATGGAAAAAAAAGTCTGAACACAGTGCGAATTGTGCTGATTCTTTTCTTTTTACAAACCTTGGGTGAACTTAGCCTTTAAAATATATCTGTAGTATTATCCTCTTTTTTTTCTGGGCCTCTAACCATTTTATTCCTAGGAGAAAGTGGTCGGATGCTCTTTATTTCTGGAAAGACCTATGTGTATTTCTCACTAAGTGTAATTCAGGGAGTAGACACTCAAAATATTTCTCAACTGAAAATAAAATTTTAGTACTCTAATCCAAATGAGCAGGCCAAGCCCATCAACAAGAATGTACAAGAATGCATCAAAACTCACATCAACTTATTTGTCTTACTTGACAGGTGATAAACATGCAAGTTGGTATGAAAAGGCCTGTCAGCCACACATACCCCTGCACTAAAAGAGACTTAAAAAAAGGTTGTGCTGGGACAAGTTTCGCTCATGAGAAGAAATCTATGTGGTGAATGCAGTAGGTGGCTGACTCAGAGCCAAATCTAGGATTCAGGGTACTTTTTCCTGCAGTTCATTAACTAGACAGCATCAGCCACAGATAACAGCTACAGAAACAGTATCTAAACCCCTGTCCAAACGTAGCATAAAGGCAAACACACTTTAAAGCATTAGGGCGCTTATCACTTAATGCTGATTCCTAAATGAAGGTTGATAAAACAGGTACATGAAACAAAGTTTTCTCTAAGCTCCATTAACTCAACTTGCTTGAGTCACAAATCCATGCTCTTAATTAAAAGGACATGTACCTCAAGGCTGTGTTTGTCTCAGTAGCTTACTCTGATGATTTTATGAGGTCATTTGAAAGCTCACTCCAATTCCTCTACTCAAACCTCTCCCTCGGTGAGAACAGCTACCAAAATTAAATTAACATTTCCAAAGAAGTTACAGATTCAGAGTGGCCAGCCACAGGTTGGCTCTTAGTGGCAGCTCAGGGTAGAGAAGGCCTTACCTGTGCACATGTATGGTGCAGAGCAGAGGGACACGGCCTGTGGCTGCTGGGAAACTCACACCATGGGTCCACTCATATTGCAAAGGAGGAACTGCAAGAACACAGTCCCCACACACCTCTAATAGCTGTGCACTTGACTGCTATAAACTGAGCAAGAGGCAGTAACTCTGGGACATGTGCAACATACCTTATACTCCCAAATATTTCACTATAACACTTTTTCTTTTTCTTATTAATGGCAACAAATATTTCTGTCCAGGTGTTGCAAGTGGCCCACATGGTGTTTCTATTTAGATTTATAATCCTTATTACTTTGCATGCTGTTACATTAAATTACATCCACTGGTCATCTAAACTATAGGGCATATCTACTTGTGCCATATTGAATGTCACCAGCATGACCCAAAAGAAGCTGCATCAAAAGAAGTGTGGCCAGCAGGTCAAGGGAGGTGATTCTGTCCCTCTACTCTGCTCTGGTGAGACCCCACCTTGAGTACTGCGTCCAGTTCTGGAGACCCCAACATAAGAAAGACATGGACCTGCTGGAGCAAGTCTAGAGGAGGGCCACGAAAAGGATCATAAGGATAGAACACCTCTCCTGTGAAGACAGGCCGAGAGAGTTGGGGTTGTTCAGCCTGCAGAAGAGAAGGCTCTGGGGAGACCTTATAGCAGCCTTCCAGTACCCGGTGGGGGCCTAGAGGAAAGCTGGGGACAATGGTTTTAGCAGGATCTGGTGCAATAGGACACAGGGTAATGGCTTTATACTAAAAGAGTATTTTTTAAAATGAAGGTGGTGAAACACTGGCCCAGGTTGCCCAGAGACATGGTAGATGCCCCATCCCTGGAAACATTCAAAATCAGGCTGGACAGGGCCCTGAGCAACGTGGCATAGTTGAAGATGTCTCTGCTCATTGCAGGATGGGTTAGACTAGATGACCTTTAAAGGTCGCTTCCAACCCAAACTATTCTATGATTCTATGACTCCATTCCCAAGTCTGCACAAAACCTTTTTATTCTAAAAGGAACTTTGAACATAACAATCATTTCGATGTGAGAAAGAACAAAACCTCATATTTCAACATAAGAAAAAATTATCTTGAAGGCATTTGCTCTTTTTTCTTCTTCATGCCAGCAGCAAATAAACACTTGGGAAATAAAACTTGCATGCATCTCCTTTTACAGCTTCAGTAATATGGCATTTAATCCAAACAATTCAGTAGACTGAAGCAGAAGAATTACCACAGCTCCAAAACTCAAAAATGAAATTCTTCAACAACAACAACAACAAAAAAGAAGAATTGGTAGAAGACAGATATCCCTCATTGGAAGCCTGAAATCAGCCCAGGAAGTCCTAAACAGTAATACTCAAAAATATGACATTGTTTTTAGAAACTGTTTACTAAATGGGTTTATGTCATTTATATCAGAAATTGTAAAGATTGATTAGATCAAATTTTCTGCCCCCGAGAGGACGTGATGTTGCCCTGAGTTCCTAGATCTGAAATACTGCAATTGAATGTCTGAAAGAAAAGTAAGGAAATGTTCCATGGTTTTACAAGCCTCCTGCATTTGGAAAAATATCTAGGCCTATTAGAAATGTTAACTCACACAACAAGCATAAACTGAATCCAAACCAGAAACTGGAAGGCTGAAAGAAACAATATTCAAAACACCGTGTTTGTAAAAATACACCCAAGCATTCTCCAAACTCTACAGAGCACTTCAAAAACAACGCAACAAAGCAAGCCTGATGAAACTGTTTTTCTCTGCAGACAATGGGTTGTCACAACCCACTTGAATCTGGACCAGAGCCTTTAAGCACAGGGGGCAAGCACAAATATTTTGCAAAAAGCAGCAACAGAGAGTACATATGTGAATTACTTCACGCTTTTCAGCCCTAAGATGCCACATCTGTCCTTCAATAATCCGGCTAGCTCAGTTTTTCTGATACTGTGGCTCTTGAGGAAATGTAAGTCACAATGTAAGACTGTATTTGTCATGCTTTTGTCATCAGAAACATTGAACTAGTGCACACTGGTGACTGTTGGAAAGCACAGTATTTGTATAAATTCATAGTGGGTTGTTGAATATGCACTGCAGAAATGAAATGCTTTGCAGTGCAAGTCAAAATTATTTGCCCACTGAAAATATATACAAACACGTGTTCCTTAACTTCGAAAATGAAGCAAAGATTTAGATTCAAAATAGAAACAAGAAGAGTCAGCAAATAAAATAAAAGTAAATTGTAAATTAAAATAAGAAAATTTACAATGTTAACAACAGGAAACAAAGAGAATAAAATTAACCTAAAACAGACACGTAAAGAATCCTTGCAATATGTAAGGAATATTGCACAGGCGAGAAGCAATATCCATTCC
Organism: Nycticryphes semicollaris; assembly: GCA_013400055.1. NCBI lineage: Eukaryota > Metazoa > Chordata > Aves > Charadriiformes > Rostratulidae > Nycticryphes > Nycticryphes semicollaris. The sequence continues at coordinate 98,649 of VXBJ01003731.1, read as the reverse complement.
ATTCTGAGCAAATCTAACATTAACTGTCATGTGCAATAAGCAACAGAATGCCATTAAGTTTATCTACAACTTAAACTAAAAACATGAAGTGAATCAAGCTGAACCATACACCATCTTATTTTAAAAAATAACTTAGCCCGAAGACTGCATAGGCCTAGAAAAGCCTGTAGATTCTTTCTTCTTCTTCTGAAGGGACGAGAACAATTTTACCTTCAGTGACATCTGCCCAGACATCACAAATATTGCTGCACCTTACATGGGAAGTTTTCTGTGGATGCTGCAGCTACAAACTAGCAATGTGCTTACCCAGCCTGCTGCGCCTTATCTCATCAGGTGAGACTGGACGTAGCTTCCTCTCTGCCTTGATTTCCTCCAGTATCCTTTCATGAAGGCTGCGTGGCCGCGGCGGGGTTGGCTTCAGCTTTCTTGCAGAGGCCTTGGGATATAAAGGTAGTCATATTTACAAAAAACAGTGCTTCCTTGAAAGTAGACTTCACGCTTTTTTTGGAAAAGAATGTGGAATGCTGTGATACGATTTTACATGCAAGCAGTTGTAAAACTCATGAAAGAGGATTGTATTTTTCCCCAATTCAGTATGATTTCCCAGAGATAAAGGGCTGCTGGTAATCAAGCTATTAAATGGTAGGTGCAAGATATTACACATTGTTCTTTAAGAGACCACATTCTATATACAGAGGACAGTATTTTTGAAAGCACATGTCAGAAAACGTATTATTTAACATATTCCCTGGACACAAGCATGCTTTAAAAAGCCACATTTTTGTTAGGAATGAAGTCCACTGGATTACATACAGGATTTAATGGAGGTCGTGATCGGATGAAATCCAGGATTATTTCATGGGCGCTCTTTTTTAATCGAGGTGGAATGTCACCGTTGACCTGGAAAAGAGAAAGAGAAATACTTATTTCCATGTTTTGCATTCATATTCATGCAGATGATGAGATCAATTGAAAACTCCTAACAACCCTGAGAGAGCTTGCAGCGTTCCGACACCTGCACCAGACATAAAATGTCCTGAGCAGAGGAACAACCCAGATGCAGAGCCACAGGCAAGTAAAAACACAGATAACAGCTTTGCAGATAGCTGCAGAATAACCACAATTGCATCAGCTTTAATCAGCAATACTTCAGCTTCTGAAATCAAGTGTCAAGGTTGCAACTGTTTGTATGGGAGAATGCAGACAAAGACTGTATCTTGCTTGGAGAAAAAGTCGCCAACACCGTTTTTAAGAACAACTATTCGAACCACATCTCACTGCCAACCCTTACACAGTCTCTACTATTCTATTCTTAGCTTCTGAGACAGCATGGATTGTCTTTAAGGCCACAGTTTTCTTGCTCTCCCAAGCACTGATGCAAAAACAAAGCTAGATCTGGCATAATCACCAATGATTTTCTTGTAGCAATGGATGAAAAATATGGTCCCCCTTTGCTTTTTTTTTTTTTACATCTGAATCTGCTGCTCTGGCCATGAAGAGGTGCCCTTGTGTGTAAAAAAACCCAAGTCCTGAGCTACCTCTTTCATAGCTACCTCTTCACCTGCACTTTTAAGATTACTCAAGTGTAAAACCAAGTTTGTTAATATGTCTAGAAAGTAAATCACTAGAATGCTATGGTATGCCATTGGAAGAGCATAGAAGAGCATTTATTTGCTGTAAATCACATATTTCTGTGGAAAAGGGGCTGGGTGAGGGTTTCTTGCTTGTTTGGATGGTTTTCTCCAGACACACATTTCTTTCTCTGATACCTCAGTTAGACTTAAGGCCATATACAAGACACCACAAGAAAGAATCAGCAATTCACTTACATGTACAGGATATAAAAGAAGGCAATGGAGTTTTTGTTACCATCTGAAGAATTGTTAAACTGTAAGCTGGGAATAAGAGAACAGATTTGCTTAAAAAAATATCCACCTGCCAGGCTCTGTCTTCAGACAGCACGCTGCCCAAGCACACCGTCAGGGATGAGAGAGCATCCTGTGCCACACGTCCTTTTGGTACCTTCCATTACTAGACAGTAGCTGGCTACCAGACCTCTCCTCCAATTTGACAGAAATTCCCATGATGCTACACTTCTTAGACTGAGCATCCCAAATTTCAGCACTTTTAAAAAAAATCGTTTCTTTTTCTTTTTTAAGGGTCAGTTGGCTCATTTTTCTTTAGGAGACTCTAGTCATACAAGCTCTGTAGGCAGAAATATATGTAAAGACACAGCTCTGGTTTGCCAAATCACATGGACTTTTGCTAACCAGAAGGAATGAATCACCTGAATGGGATCCCTGACTGAAGATCAATAATGCCGTGCAGCTTCCATATAAGCTCTGCTCACCTCAGACATGTGCTGCTTCCAGGCTGAGGCAGAGCAACAGCCTCCCAGAGAATGTTAATCCCTTCCCCAACAAGGAAGCAGATGCTGAGTCCTCCTGGGAAACATTTCACTGTTTTCCCGGGGACTCTTTCCAGAGTTATCCTGCCCCAGACATGGTCCAAACTCTATTTGTGTCCCTGCCCTGCCTTGCCACCTCCTTAGCTTCCTTCGAGTGACTTTCATATAGCTTGGCAGAGAATACCCAAGCTGCTAAACTCTGCAACATGTATCACCTTCCTAAAAATAGTGCAGAAAAAGTATTAAAATTTAAAAGGTTTATATTAAACGGTGATTTGACATCTTACGGTGAGGAGAATGTTGTTTTAAGTGGCGTGATTGATTTCTTCTGTTTAAAGACTGAGCAATTTTTTTGAGGCCAGCATGCTTTGCAAGACTGTTGATGAGATGAGGAGTCTCTCTTGCTTGAGTTACTGTTCATCAGCTGTCAGGCTGATAGCTGAAGTTGAGAGTTATTACCATTAGAACAGCCATTTTGTAAACTGATATTCTCCCTTCCAGCCTTGGGGAACGACCCTCTGCGTGTCAGTTGGAAATAAATAATACATGGCTCTGAGCCTTTCACCTCAGGGCGCTCTATGCCCTGACTTAATGCCACCCAGGGTATAATTAGTATCAGCATTCCCATTTGATTGGGAAAGGAAAAGCGTTAGATTTGCTTAAGTGATTTTCCACAGGATACACGGGTGGCAAAGCAAGTGGATGTTTTGCCGACAACAAGCCACGAGCAAGAGCAGCGGTGGAGAACCTGCCTTCTCCTACTTTGAGCCTAAACAAGATGCTGACAGGAAAAGACATTGAAGGGAAGCTTCTCTGTCCACACTAGATTTATTTCTTTACTCACGCTTAACTCTCTCTGTAATGAGCAATTTCACGTGCATCTTTTACTTTTAATTAATTAAAATTCATGGGTCTTGATTAAAATCTAAATCAGAGATATATTGCACAGATGCAGCCACGATACATACAGGGGGAAAAAAACCCAACCAACCAAATTATCTTTTTTTTTCTTTTTTCCACATACCAGATTGGCCCTGTCTGCAAACTGGTATTGAAATAAATACTTCAAAACAATGTAAAACCACCCAAGGTCTTTATGTGTGTAAAATGGCTTTTGTGCAGTGGTGGGCATGAGACAGTGTGGGGACAGCACAGCCAATGATTACAAAAAATCAACCAGAAATTTAGAGATCTAAACAGCTAAAGCACCTAAAAATTACCATGTAATCATCTACTCACTCACAACCTGCTACCATCACATCTTAATACATAAATATGGATTTGCAGTTAAAGAAATAACTGCAAATGGTACTTAGTAACCTTTGGCTGAAGCCTGAGCTTTAAAAATGGTGATCCCAAACAAGAAACACATTGCACAGGATTTTCACAAAAAATACATCACTTACCACTGACATTCAATGATCTCAGCCATTTATTTGTGTCACTTTAAGAGGTGACACCATTAATTAGGGGAGAGCTACCTCTAAATACTAGGCATCATAAAACTGATATTGTTTTGTACTATCTAGAAATTTTCATTTTAAATGTCATTGCGCGGGCACTGAAACGGACAGAGGGTGCATCATTCCCAGAACACCTCATGATAGAGCTGAATTAAAGTATTCTAAGTAGATCTGTATTTGCCCTCTTTCATTAGGCACACAGCATAGTGCTTTTGTCAACACAGTTGTTGCACAGTTGGTATTGTATTTGACACCAAGCAGCAGCAACCAAGAGCCAAGTACTTGGTAGTTCACGTGGTAAGCCACTGCTCTTCCTGTACTAGAGGTACAAGTTTATGACACCACATCTAAGTGTAGTCCTTCTTTGAATACCCCTGAAGCATGATCAGGAACTGTAAAGCTCACTGCTCTGCTTAGAACAACTCCTCAACTTCTGCAGAAACATGATAAAGGCAGAAAAATGGAAAAAAGATAGTTCCCCGTTGAAAGCAGCTGAATGCCACCCAGTAAAATTAAATCAAACCCGCGCATGCAAGAATAGCAGCCTTTACAATCCTCAGCTGGACAAAAACTGATCCAAGTCTCTTCCTCACATTCTCTGTGTCCAGGCTGAAACATCTGAAGGCTCACTTATGAAAATACTCTCCATGCACAGCTGCTACTGCAACTAACCTGGTCTAGTGGGAGGTGTCCCTGCCCATGGCAGGGAAGTTGAAACCAGATTATCCTTTAAGGTCCCTTTCAACCTAAAAACCATTATATGACTCTATGCTAAGATGATAAATATTGTAAATAAATAAATATTTTTTTTGGTTAAAAATACCCAAATAGCCATGCCACAGGATTCCCAGACTAGACATTCAAATTACTGTGTATTTCTAATAATAGTAGTTTCAACCTACACACCTGAACTCCCCTTTTGCGACATGAAGAAGCTAATATCACTGCATCACAGGTATTTATGAAGAGCTCAAACACGAAGATGACAGCAGCATTACCTATGAAGAATTTAACTGCTGTACAATGTAATGCTGGGTTTGGATACTACATAAAAGGTACCCGGCTGCCATGCATTGAAAAATTACCCTGAGAGTTACCAGCTGCTGTTCAATAAGAACAAGTGCTGCTCAAGAACCATAGTGAAGGGTGCTCATCTTGCAGGGGGAGAGGTGAGCAGGAAACAGAGCTAATTGTGAATCAATGTGGCATTAAAAGCTGTATTTTAACACGCATGCATAATAAAGAAAAAAATAAGAGTAATTACTGTAAGAGTAATATAAATCTTAAACTTCCGTGTTTCCAATCACTGACTCTACCAATGTTCACAATTTTAACTTTTTGGGAGTGAGTGCTTCATAGGAGAAAAATGCTATTAAATCTCTCCAGGTAGACATTTAAAGATTACAACATATGAGCATAAAAGTCATCTTGTTACCACAACCACCACAGAAACAAAGACTCTCACATTGGGATAGAAAGATGACAAATCTGAAGTTAATTTCATACACGCTGAAATAGAAATGCAAATGTCACTGAAACTAATGAAACCACTTATTTACAAAAAGCCCAGAATTCAACATTTTACATCTTCAAACCATTTTGAATATTTCAGCTGTGACAGAAGAGGGGTGAGAACAAACAGCTCCAGTTATTGGCATCTTGTAACACTTTTGATAGTCAGAAACATCAAAATAGTTCCTAAGTAACGCACCTAATAGGAACATCTATTCCTTCCCTCATTTCTACTCAGAGTACTGAGCAGTCGGGGACAGATCAAGCTATGCTTTTAAACACAGCATCATATTAATAAAAAGAACAGTAAAGACTTTATGTTGCATCTCATTTACTTAGAAAAATTACTTGGCCTCTTATTATCATTAGCAGCGTATGCATTTTCACAAGTACCAAATCTAAAAATAGTACCTATAAATTTAAAGCCAAAATTGATTTTAATAAGAATTTTGTCAATCATCTGCTTTGACTGATAAAAACATAATCCATCTTTCCCAAGCTGGCTTAAAATTCAGATTTAGGATTCTTGTCCTTCTCAAGAACCACGACAGTTTTCTCTGATGGGAATACATATAATCAGCTTTGATCCATGCCTTATTTATGCGATATGGGATCTAACTGAACTTGTAATTCTCTATGAATCCTTCAGGCTCCACACATTTCATGTCAGGGTATACTCCTATTATTGTGCATGCTTTGCACATTTCTTCAAGCAGACCCTGCAGCAGAATCCAAGTTTAAGGTTTCTAATAAAAAAGAAGTTATTTTTCTAAATCAAAGTCATTAGCAGTTGTCAGAATAAGTGGTAATTTCATCACAGACAGCACCACAGCTCCTGTACCTGCATCTGATTGTAATCCTGATTCATGTTTACACCCAGAGGTCACTTTGGACAATCTACCCAGTAGACAAGATAGCAGGATAAAAATAGAAGCTTGCAGGGATTTTGTATACAGCAAGAATCTGGATGAGCAGAGGAACAGCTGTGCCTCCAAGACCTACAATATAATGCAGAAAATCTCTTCTGAAGAGGCAGGAGCTTGCTTAGCAGAAGATGAATTAAAGGCTAGTCTGACAAAAGCAAAATTAGGTGACCCAGCGGTTCCCATTCAAAGAAAACAACTATACTGATTGCATACAGTAATCAAGGTCCTGAGGGGACTGTTCCTCTTCTCCAGTGGGTAGTGGGAACACTCAGCACAGTTCTCTGACTTGTTAGCAGAAAGACAGATAACATCATTACCTGCATATGTATTTTACTCCATTGATTTAACATTTAAGTTGCACCTGCTGCAGAAAATAAATACAATCTGATAGTCTCAATCCAGATCTTGATTAGGAAAGTACTTTCAGCTTGTACATAGAAGGCATTTATATTTGTAAAAGGACTCATTTATTTGCTCCCCATGCAGTCGTTCCATTTTTTTTTCCTCCTTTATTCTTTTTTTATAATGATCTCTGATAGAAAAAACTAAATGCTTTGTGCCTCTCTCCTCTGCTCCCCATCCTCATCTCCAAATTTTGCTGGGGGAATCACAGCTTTCTCACTAGCAAAAGTTGTGTGAGGTTTTGTCAGGAAAGCAAATACATTCGAACACCGAATATTCTAAGACAATGCTTCCACTGTAACTAATAACAGGCAAAGATAGGTAAGTGCAAGGTATAAATATCGACACTGATCAAATACATGCCTCTGGCAAAGGGGTTAAAATGTCCTACTAGGGATAAGGAGCCCTCTAGATCAGTTGTTAACTTATCAGGAAAAACATCTTAATGTTAAACACAATATAAACCAAAAAGAAAAAGGGACCAGGGAGGCACCTGTAAATATCAAAGAATCACAGAATCTTCATTCTTGGAAGGGACCTTTGAGATTATTGGTCCAATCATATCATACAAAAAAAAAAAAATAAAAATCAATCAAATCAAATCAAATGGGTTCTGATAAAAAGAGTGTCTCAAGTCAACCTTACATGCAGCCTCACGAGTATTCTAGGAGGAGACCCATCAGCACTCTTCAGCTTGCTTTGGCACATTGTTTTGACTTTAAAGTAGCAATAGGATATGCTGAAAGTGATTAAGCTCAGCTTTTACAGACTGAAGATTTAAATTTTTTTACATAAGAGTATTCCTTGAAAAACCATGAACATTACTATCTACATGAAATCATAATTTCAAGGTTCTCAGGGAAAAAAAAAAAAGAGAAGAAAAGAGGAACATAAAAAAAGGAAAAGAACACTTCAGATGCGACAACTTCTGGTGATTCTCTTGACTTACCATGACCTTCCTTAAGGTATAGCGTTTGGATCTAATATCATCCATCAGCATTTCATATGGTGTGAGCTGATATTCTATTGGGAGTGGGTTGTACTGACGCTCTTGAACCTTCTTAAGTTTAACACCATTCCGTAAATCTCGCATCACTTGCACCCAAAAACGAGCCTGAAGAGAAAAGAAAGGAAATTTTATTTGATATGTTACCTTTGAATACCACCCCAGATTAAATCCAAGTTGTTCATTCCCCTTTCAGGACACCACCAAACGCGTACAGCTGTACTATTTTATTTTTAACACATCAACCAAAACCCACTTTATTTTATGTAAGCTTATTTTTAACTCTCATGAACATTAACGAAACTTTGTTGCAACTCAGCAGGACTGCAGTGTCTCATCTCAAGAGATGTTAAACTCTTAACATGAAAAAAGGATTTGAAATTCTCATACCATACATCTGTATTTCCATTTCAAGTATATCGCACACATCAGAAAAGTTTCCAGACTTATAGCTAATACTATGTGAATTAAAACAGTGACTGAATTGAAGACTTTGTTTCCTTAGGCCCAGAACGCTCTTACAAAAGTTCCCAGCAGTTGTTCTTCAAATAGGAATTTTGGAAGGGACTCCAAGTCCTAAGGTCTCGCAATATCCTCTCGGTACTCAACTTCCTTTTTGCTTTTCCTGTAAGAGCACCACACACTAACAACTCCCTCTCATTTTCCAGGCAGTGAGAATGGCTGGAGAAGAGGAAGAAGAGGTGGTGGACAGAAGATTGGGAGGTAGAAATCAAATAGTTTTAAGAACCTCAAGTTCTTAAAAAAAACCCCTTAAAGTACTATGAACTGGCAAGAACAGTAACTAGAAAATAAAACAAGCTACTTTTCCATTTGTAACAGTTTTCTTTCACCTTTTGAGAGACTCAGCTGGTGGCTCTACCTACTGCCTGGCTGCCCCTTCGAAGGTCAGTCAGCGTGATGCCTGTCTAAATATCCAGTCTTTTTACATCGCAAAAACTTCTCCAAGAAAAGTGCCAAAGAAAAAATATAATGCTTGGATAACTCGTATTATTTCATCTCTCTGTAAAGGAAGGCTGACACTGCAATTCTTTCTAACTTGTCATGAGTTACTATTAATTCATATATTAAAAAAACCCAGACACTGATTTTAACATAAACCAAAAAACTTTAGCTAAGCATTATAAAGAAATATAAACTATTAGTAATGATGCTGAATCACTATTCCATTTTTGTCTTACCCAGTCAGTGTTTTTTAGCTCATCAAGATCCGTGCTGGATTCATCACCTGCCCCTTTGTCCATTTCTTGAATCTTCTTCAGATTCTGCCAACAAAAAAGAAAATGAGTCAATAAGTGAATGGTGACATTACCCTCAAGTAAAACTGGAGCTTAATTTTTGACATGTGTTGAATCACACTGTTTGGGTATTCTATTGAATATTTTATGACTTGAATAGTAATACTGTAGAAGAAACTTGAAATACTACTTGAATGCATTTCTCATAATTGAAAGGTGGATCTTAAATGCTGGGAAAAAAAATCTTAAGTTTTGCCTGTGAAACTACTTCAGATAAGAGCATGCCAGAGGAAAAATATATATAGAAATTTTAATATTCTTAAAATTGGACTTTGCACATAAAATAAACCCCCACTGCCTGGCAGGCCTGTTAAGCTACAAGACAGAAAACATTACTGACTTGGTAAGGATACCATTCCTACCAAAATTCCTCTTATATGTTGAATTCAAGACAGCTCAGTTTTGTAGGAGAAATTCCCAGAAAGTTAGTTGTGAGGAAAGGAGAAATAAACTATGAGAAATCCTCCAAACTGAATGGTGACAGACTTGCATATATGTTGAAATTAAGTACTCTGTATAACACGGTTCTAGATACTGAAATCTGAGTAATAAAATCACATAAGAAAGAGAAACATCTTCCAGAGGTAAAACCTGCTATTCATGAACATAATCAGATCATGCAAATATGGAAAAGATTGTCTGCAAGTGGCAAAAAAAGCTTTCATACTAACAAAAATATGAAAAATTATTAAAAGTTACAGCAGACCAAAGAACAGGCAAGCTTGCACACAAATTTAAAAGACTGTGGCTTTACAGACACAAACAACCGCATATTCAAAATCCTATTTTATGTTTATTTTATGAGATTAAAGCAACAGGTCAGAGACCTGACAGATCACAGAATCATTCAGGTTGGAAAAGACCCTTGGGATCATCGAGTCCAACCATCAGCCCTACTCTACACCATATCCCCCAGCACCACATCTAAACGACTCTTAAACACATTCAGGGATGAGGACTCAACCCCCTCCCTGGGCAGCCCATTCCAGGGTCTGACCACTCTTTCTGGGAAAAATTCTTTCCTACTGTTCAGCCTAACCCTACCCTGTTGTAGCCTGAAGCCATTCCCTCTCGTTCTGTCGCTAATCACCTGAGACCAGCACCAACCTCTCTACAGTGTCCTTCCAAGTAGTTGTAGAGAGTGATGAGGTTGTAGAGAGATGTATTTATTTATCAAAAATCTTTTTCTCACTCAAGCTCTTCCTTTGATGGAACTCAACAATCAGTCTCAATTTAGTTTTTGAGCTTTACAGAAAATGTAAAAAAAAAAAAAAAAGAAGCATATTTTGTGAAAAAAAAAAAATTCCTGGGGGCAGCTCTTCCAAAACTGCCAACATTTCAGTGGAAGAAATGGAAGCACTGGAAAGGTGCTTAACTTGTACATTTAACAGAGCACAAGCATCTACCAAACCTGGTTACAGAGATGGCACATGTGAGTCAGCCACCACAGAGGTTTTAGAGAAAGAGCAGATGGGTTATTCATTGTCTTATTTAAGTTGGTAACACACTTGCTTTCACATCAAAAAAGAAATATTATCATTGCCCTATAAAAACAAAATATATAATTTACAGGAAGATGCTTAAAAAACCATAAATGACTAACACTACAGAAGCAAATATATCATGGGGCAATGCAGGAATGTTTTGGCATGACTTGCTGTATCACCACAGGATACCCAATTGGGAAAGAATGTCTTTATGGAAAATTGTGTTGGTCCTGCTGCTGCGGTCAGCAGTCAGTCTGACACTTAGAGGCAATTACCCTTTTCCAGGGAAAAAAAAAAGAAAAATGGAAAGAATGAGTAACATAAAGGCCTTGTTCATGTATTTTGCTGTCCAGGATTTCTTCTTTTCTGTATCATACAGTTGCAGCAATCACTTCAAATACAGTATCTGAGAACTGTAAATTACTTGCTGTCTTGCAGACTGCTAACATTTATTGATAAACATCGAAATACACAATCATTCTGATACTTTCTCCTTTTTCTCTCTAATAAAAAAGCTAACTTCAGTAAACAAGCTCACAACTGTCAGGTTTGCTCATCCTTTCCATACTGAAAGGTATACATTAATTTTTTAAAAATTAACATGTTCCAGCTGCTTAACCTTTACTTTGACTGTTCAACAAGAATTGCAGCAATCACCTCTTTCAGCAAATGTGCTCTCTACCATACCATTTACGGGGATAGTTGATGCCCACAGGCTCATGCCTTTGACTGACATAAATATTCCATGATGCTAAAAAGAATACAACCTGTTTTTCTTAAGAGCAGAAAATAAGAAGGGAAAAAAACCCCAAACCTGAACAGCTGAAAGACCTTCCAAATGAGGCAACCATCTAATTAGTTTCTCTGGAACATAGCTGGAGGGGCAGTTTCTACCCAAGAAAGCACAGGTCTAAGTGGCGCTGGCTACACTGGAGAATTGCAAGAGAAAAACTTGTCAGCCAAGAGATAAGTGTCTCAAAGTGCAGTTTTATGATCCAAATAAGCTGATACAAGCACAGGCTACTGCCAAAGCCAGGCTCCTGCTCTTTCCCATCCTAGCCAACTGCTCCAGCTTTTCTCCTCATAATGGCACAGACCCACACTTCACTTCTTACGGATAGTTTATTCCCCTCCCCAGCACTTGGCTCAGACCCCTAAACCCAGCTCACCAATGCAATTAGTGGAGAACAGTACAAAGGAAAGGAATTCCCACCACTTTAGAAGTTAGAAAGCTTTGAAGGGCTGGGGAGAGAGAAAAACAGCAAGTACTCTATCCTTCCAGCCAACGCTTAGGAGGATTTCTTTAACTCTTCCCCACCTGTGGGAGAGAGGAATTTATTTAAAGAGAGAATATATTCCTTAGGAATAAATAATTTATTCCTCAGGAAGGACTAAACTCACTGTGATAAATGATTATGTTTAAACTTCTAGACTAAATGAAATATCATTTCCCTCCAGAAACCCCAGCCACCATCAGTGGGTTTTGCATCTGTTTCAATAGTAAATTATGGAAACCAACACATTTACAATAAAAGGGACCATTTGTCAGAACATAACTGTGATCCAAAACCTGCCAGTAACCTCAGGTGCTGCAGCCACTTGTACTTACCCTTGGGACAATGGGTTGCGGAGAGCTATTACAGTATAATAAATCCACAGCCTAAGTGGGTTTCCATTTCAGAAAGCAGAAACAGCTTAAAAGGGTTTTTCTAAATGATGTCAGAACCTCAGACCCACACCACAGACCTGATTCACCCACTGCAGCCTGGGCATTCATTCAGGAAATCAGGGTTGGATGTGTAGGAAGCGAATCTTTCAGCTGTGTGGCTTTTTTTTTAGATCATTACAGCATTTGGCCATTTTGTGACAAAAGCCAGTAATAAAAATACCAAACGTCTTCAAATGTCTTGTTGCACTCTTAAAAGCAGGAAGCTGCAGTGTGTCCCACATTTGAGACGCGCTCTCCCGTGCTCGGTGACAGATGGGAGTTTATGTAAGACACTTGTCAGCACAGCGTCAAAGACTCACTTCCACAAAACGCTCTCTAAAATGCAACGTTTTAATGAAGACCATATTCTTGGGAATCCAGATCTGGACTTCGTCTTGCACCAACTGCTGAATAAAGCCCACTGCAGTTCTTGGTTATTATGCTTAATTAGGAATCATTTGTTCACTGTTTGCTGCTGTCTGTGAGAATAATAAAACATTCTTGCACTTCTAGGCTCCATTTAAAAATGTATAACCTGCACATAGGGGAAAAACTCCTTACATGCATTCAAGCTATCCAGGTTGGATTTAAATTCCAGTCACCATGCTGCTCAATATAACTAAGGAGAGGCAAAAAAATCCCAAACCACATACATGTCACACTTAAGAAAAAAAAACCTTCACAGAAAAAAAAAAAACAAAACAACAGCCTTTTCCTTTATTAAAGCTCCTAAATTGAGGGATCAAACAAATCACGATGGGGCTGCAAGTCTGACGACAATCCAGTTGCAAAAGTGGAGTCAAAGTGAAGTTATGAGCAGAAAAGTTTATGAATCCATTTCTTTCTCCAGCTGTGCTTTCTGAAAATCCAAGCAGCAGGGCATTTAACAGCTTTTACAGTCACGAGCCTATTAAGAGAAACTTGGCTAATGACCATATTTCCAAAATAAGTTAGCCATTAACATTGTTTAGGTACCTATTAACTACCTCTATTATCATATTTTGTACAAATAATACATCAGTACAGCCACTTTAAATGGAAAGTAACACTGGACTGTTTTAATTAGCTGTTTTCCAATCGAGACCTTGCATGGCATGAAACTAGGAAAAAAAAAAGAATTTATTTTCTACTCATGTACTTAATTAGAATTTGTTTGTTTACATTTTCATACAGATCAGATTGAAATATATTCAGGCAGACTGAAAGAATGATGTTTTTACATCAGAAAGGACAAAAATAAAAGGTGACAAGATTTAAAAGAACAGTACGAAGATAACAGGTTGGGAGCCTTATCTGTATTCTACCAAAAACTGAATTACAAGGCCTACTCTGGATAAAAAAATTATGGACAAGTTTTTGATGAACACGGACTTCCACCACAATCAAAGATGTAGTCAATTATAAAAATAGACAAAGTCTTAAATAGTTTGGAAAAAATATTGATCTTGATGCTTTAAGTTATTCATCAATCTAAATTTTTTTGAGATACCAGTCAAACCTACTGCTGCAGATTAAGACACATCTGCCTCCTGGACACTTTTTGTATTTTATGCTGGGCAGCATCACATGGTGTCTTTTAGCACCAGCTGTGCCAGCTGTGGAGTTTATCACCCACAGCCCACTCACGAGTGCTTAGCTCTGCCAAAGGCTGGCATCATCATTTACTGGTACCACCCACAGACTCAAGAGAGTGGTTGAGGTTGGAAAGGACCTCTGGAGGTCAGCTGGCCCAGCCTCCCTGCTCAAGCATGGCCAACAACGGCCAATTGCCCAGCAGCATGTCCAGGTGGCTTCTGAATAGCTCCAAGGATGGAGACTCCACAACTTCCCTGGGCAACCTTCACCAGTTCTTGGTCACCCTCACAGTGAAAAAGTGTTACCTGATGTTCAGAGGGCACCTCTTGCGTTTCAGTGTGTGCCCACTGCCTCTGGTCCTGTCATGGGGCACCACTGACAAGAGCCTGGCTCCGTCCTCTTTGCAGCCTCTCTTTGGGTATTTATAGATTTTGATGAGATCCCTCAGTCTTTTCTTCTCCAGACTGAACAGTCCCAGGTCTCTCAGCCTCTCCTCACATGTGAGACGCTCTGGTCTCTTCATCATCTTAGTGGCCCTTTGTTGGACTCCTTCCAGTATGTTCATGTCTCTTTCATACTGGGGAGCCCAGAACAGGACCCAGCACCCCAGCTGTGGCATCACCAGTGCTGAGAAGAGGGGAAAGATCACCTCCCTTGACCTGCCGGCAATGTTTCTCCTAATGCACCCCAGGACACTGTAAGGTGTCTTTGTGACAAGGACACATTGCTGGCTCACTCAGCTATTAAGCACACATGGAGCATTAACTCCAGTAGAAGGCAAGACTGGGCAGTCAGAGGGAGCTGAAGGAGAACTAGAGCAGATATCCTCTCCTGGTGGATCCCTGCTCTGATCCGGAGCAACAATTTCTGCATTCCGAAGCTTGCATAGTCTCTCCCCCTGTCTCCCTCAGTCACACTCAATGCCATTTCTGAGTAAGGTGTGTGACCTTTCCAGATACTCCACAGCAGGAATATTTGCTTTATATCTCATGGGCATCACTTACTTGTGCCTACAGTTCTGTTTATGGCGAGGTGCCAACAAGGGTGATCCCAATGACTCTTGGACGATCCTGAAAAAGATGAGTCTTTTCTTTCACGTGAAGTCTATTTTTAGCAGATCCTACCTATTTTTAGCAAACTATCTTCCCCCTCTCCAGACGTGCATGCATTTCTTCCACCTTGTTGATCACTTTTTCCAAACAAACAATTAAAAAAAAACAAAAGAAACAAAAAGGAGAGATCCCCTTTTTGTGGAATTTTACTACTGGAATTTTAAAAGCTTGCTGCTTGAGATGAGAGACAAGCTGTACTCCATTTTTGTCACCAGTTGTAAATGCTTAAAGAGCAAGACACAGAGTTAAGGTGTCTCGACCCATCAAAAGACCACTTCTGGATGGCAGCAGACAGTGCCCAGGGCATAACTGTAACAGAGGTACCTTTCACAGAGCCTGAGTAGCATCCAGATACTGCCAGCAAGCTGAAAAAGCATCCCACTAAACTTGCTAGAAAAAACTTTACCTTGAAAAAACGTGCAAAGTTAGACCAGATATTAGCTTAAATTCATCCCTACCTTTGGAGCTGCTGCTGCTTTTTCACAGAAAGATGTATTTTTACTGCTGTTACCTTATTTTTTTTATTTTTTTTTCTTGCAATTGCAATAGTAGTATCACACCTTTCTTGAGCTGGGCTTGAGTTCTGTCCTCTGCATCCACTACATTAAATGTTTCATTCTCTTTATAAATGGAAGTACCATCTCCCTGTCTGCAAAGTCAGCTTTACTGCTGACCTTTCATACGCAGGGAATCAGACTGGAAACAAAACTCACGTGCCATCAAGTATGTGACAAAGTGCCTAAAACATTTTATGTGACATCCACTGAGATGACCTGAACAGCTCACTCATTGCTTCATCATTTGTGATTAATGCACTCAACCCAAATGCAAGCCAGTAAACCCCTTTCTAAAGCTATGCTCCATTTGTTGTATGACAGTGAAGTTCACATGATAGGTTAGAGAGCACATGACTACTCGGTTTATAAATTAGTAACAAAACGTATTACAACCCTACAGGCCCTGCTTCCTCATTTATCCCTCATGGAACCCTCTAACTTTCAAAATCCTGGCAAGTTTTTGTTGTGCCAAACTAAAAACAGTATCACAGTAGTATTTCTTCTGGCTCTTTCACAGTGTACTTCCCTTCTGAACCTATTCTGTGCTGTAGCGTTAAGGTAGGTGACGTTTAGCTCACTCCTAGCAAGTGAATCTCTGCAGTTAAAAATTCTCCCTCTTCCACCACAGCTGTTTAAGCACCTACTGAGCAAAAACTATCAACTTCTTATACTCAGGAAACAGAGAGCCAGATGCCATCCAGTGGCCCAATCCAAGAACTTTCAAAGTAATTTTTCTTCATAGGAAAGTTATTTTAAGTAATTTTAGAGGATTTTTTTTACCCCTTTTAGTGCTTTTAATTTCATTTTGATCTCACGTCCACAACTGTGTCTGGGTCTGAAGGATTCTAAAGGAAGATCTGCAAAGAAAGCTGTCAGTTTTTGAAATAGACTAATAGTTTACAATTCCTGGCATCTTTAGTGTCACAAACACAACATTACACCTTATAGGGTTTTGAAAAATTGGAGGGTTTTCCCTCGGTTATCTTCCAATGCACTCACCACAAATTCATGACAATAAAACATCCTTAATGAAGTATTAAGTGTTTCTCTCCTTAATACCCAATACTCATATGACAATAACAAAAGGAAAAGGAGTTTATTGACTTGAAATGTATTTAACCGTATCCCTCATTAATTAAGATTATTCAATGTATTTGCAAGAGAGAAGAGCACATAAAGAATACCTCAGCTTTTACTGCCACAAAACCTGAGTGACCATAAGATTCTTGCTTGCCTCAAGTATAAACTCTAGCGGTCATTTTAAAATGGTGTAACCTCGTATTTTGTTCATACCAACTTTTTCTTTGTACAGTACATTATTTTCAAAATTAAATATGTTCCAAATCTATAGTTGGATAAAAACTATAGGCAAGGATCAAACGCATCATAAAACCAAAGTACTCGGATTCCAGAAGCTGCTTGTAAGATAGTTTTCTTGGTCACTTCATGTATGCCTACTGGGACTGATCCAGAGAAAAATGAAGTCAAAAGATCAAAATTCTGGCCTTAGTTAGGTGCAGCAATAGAAGTCTTACTGATTTCAGTAGGGCCAAAATTCCATCTACAAGGATTACTTCCTTTGACCTACATGTGCTTTGAATCAATCCCTAACAGCCTTTGAGAGGCAAATGGTTTCTTTCATTTGGGATTAACTCATAGTATGCTCTACAGTGTGATCAGATGTTGTTGGTTTTTTACATCCAATTACAAGCTGATTATATAATTTGCAAATTCAAAACACCCCTCTACTTCTTAAATACATTTTTTAAAAATTATTGTAAAGACTTCATTTTAAATGGTTATAAACCACAGCGTTTTAATTTGCCATTGACAACAGAGATGCCTTCTTACTGTCTACTGTGGCCAAAATGTTCAAGAACTACTGGAAACACAATTTCTCTCTGACCTAAAGATGAACTCCAAAGGGTCTCATCTTTGAATCTCAACACAGACTCTGCAACAGCTGTTAATTGAGGTGCTCCTAGCACAGGTGCCTCAATTAGTATATCTAGGGGTTGGAATACTAAGGAGCAGTCGAAAGCCAAGATGTGAAATTACTGCCATCAAGGTTTTAGCACAGAGACACTTGTATCCTGTCTGCTCTCTGTGTCAGGGGCATTGGATGCAGATGAACCATAACACAGGCACTTCAGAAAACAAGTGGCTCCTTAGCCATGCTGACACTGTCCAAATTACCCTTGTATGATACTGCCTCAGTTTAAAAATGGGTTTCTGTTTGAGTAGGACTGGAGGAAAAGTGGAGGTGAAACTTAACCCTGACCAACAGGAAAGTATCTCTGAAGGATTCTCCCCCTTGGATGGATGCATCTCAGCCAGGAAGGAAAGACAGCACCAGCCCCTTACAGCTCTGACTGGTTTGCATCTTCCACCACCAGCATCAGGATAAAAGCTCTCTTGTCCTGCTCGGAGGCTCATCTGACCCTTTAATGAGCTGATTCACTTCATTAACCTGACAAGGAATGACTCCTTGGTTTTTTGGTTTTGTTTTTTTTTTTGGTATTTGCTGTGTTTGTTTCCTAGAACCAGGCAGAGGAAAACAGTGGGAGCATGTGTGTGTGGGTGGAACAGCTCTGCCTCTGTCAGCAGCAAAATTTTTAGATCAGTCTGTAAAATCTTATCCTGCTCTTCAAAGGTACTGTAGCTCTTGACTTACAAAAGAAAAGAAAATCCTTCAGGGATTTATTAAAAAAAAAAATTATGAAAGTGTTCTTACTTGATAAGTTGGCTTTGGTGAAGAAATGAACTTTAAGAAGTCTGTTTCCTTTCCTGCCCTTCCCCTTATCCACTGTTTTTCCAACGTAACCAACACTCCCACTGTGTTAATACAATTGTTTATGAGCCATTCTGCAGGCCAGATCACTGAAACTATCTTCATTAAAAAATCATCCGCCCACCCTCAAAGTTAGTCTCCAGCCAGACCATTTAATTGAAGTGGTTCATAGGACGGCCTTTCAGTCAACAGCACCAGCCAAGCAGGCAGTGAACGTAAGCATCACAGGAGGAAATTTCTCTTAAGTTGACTCTGCTATGAAGCCTGTGTGACAGACAAGCTAATCACACATCAAAGGGAAGGGAAGCTGCTGACTGAGGAGAAAATACGAGCAAGAAAAATCTCAGATAATTTTCAGCCAAAGACAAGGCATAAGAAGGAACAAAAGGCAAAGCTCTGACGCCTCACAACTTCCCCGAAACACCAGAGAAGGAATGGATGCATGTATGCAATGTGGAACCCTCCAAGAAAAACTTCTGTTTTAATCCCAAATAGACTAGTTGCAATTAATTATAATGTCTCTGAGATATCTATGAATGGTTACAGACAAATGGGAAAAAACCTCAACTGTAGAACTGCTTGCCCTGATGAACACTACAGAGAATTTCCTCAAGCATCTGACATCCACTACTGGCTGGGTACAGAAGTGATTTTGTCAGCCTAATTCACACAGTAATGAGCTCAAAAGCAGAAAACCTTCTCAGACCACTTACCTCTTTTGCACTTTTGATTTTGGCCAAGAAAGTGTACAGTTCCATCGTTTCGGCAAACAGAGCCCGACATACTGCTTGATAGTGGTTTGGTGCCTCTGACCGGGTTGGCAGGTGGGCAGCACACAGCTAGAGAGAAAACCAAACAGCAATATTAAAACAATGCCCAATTGCTGTCTTTAAGGCTACAGAGCATGAGACAACATGAAAGGGAATGCAGTGGCGTATTTATGGCACAAAAATCCAGGAGATATTTAAGTTTTGGCAGAAATAGGGGTGTATTTTCTAAACCATCTGCTACCATTCATTTTATGAGAAAAGTTTTATAGGGATGGTAAGGGGGCTGGTTAACCACGTCCTGGTAAATTCTCAAAACCAAGCCATTGCCTTTTCATTGAAAAAAAATCAAACAGATGATATAATTGTGAAGAGAGAAAAAAGCAATCCTGCAGTACAAAATTTTGGGAAAAAAAATTTAATTCAAACCTGTTTAACACTGTAAATGTTGTTCAGCTTCCTATGAATGGAGAGAACTGTACCTCTGCCAATATATGAAAGGTGAAGCAAGAAAAAAGTAAAGTGTGGTCGTCAAGCTGAAACTCTGTTTTAACTTCTTTCAAGCAGTACAAAGACTTTTAAAAATCTGCAAGAGCCACAGAAGCAGTTTTATTGCTTCACCTTAGACATTCATGAGCATTTCCAGATACCAGCTGATGTAAAGAAACACTGATATACGTTTTCATATATGCTAAACCTGCAACACTCTAAAAGCCTACTCAAATCCCTGATAATCATTCACAACTACTGTTAACAGTAAGTCAGTCCAGCATTGCTTCTAGACTAAAATATTCAGCTCCCATTTCCAACAAGACAAGTTTCACTAAAACCAGCTTTTATATTTCAAATAGAGAATGTGGATGGTCTGAGCAACATCCAGCCTCGTGAACATCCAGCTCCTGCTACTGTAGAATACCTCAGCACCGACACTAATTGTCACAATATCTTTTTCTTACACTTCCCATAAATCAAATCCATCACCTGTAAGCATTCATCATGGAAATCTTGGCTGGAAATGGACAGAACAAAATAACATCTGTAATTTGTTCCCCAAACAGTTTTAAATTAAAAAAAAAAAAACCCCAACACCGAAGCTGAAACTAGAGCACTCATATCACATATCATACTGGTGTACATAATAAAACAAAATCTTAACAAAGACCTTAAAATGTGTATTGTCACCGTGGTTTTATAATAGCTAGTTATTACAAATATAGCTGTATTTACAGCTATAGAGCTAAAACTTAAGAAAAAGCCAAAACCTGAGGCAGTAGGTCGCTACATTCAGATCTTCCCAACTAAAGCTTGAGACAAAAGCTTAATTAGCCTAGTGGCATATTTCTCTAAATCTCTCCTGCTATCACAGTGAACACTGTGGTTACAAGGGGGACAACACATGCAAAGCTTGGGATGCTTTTTCATATTGTTTTCACTGTGATTTAAATCCACGCTGCCACTAAAAAGTGTGATCCTGTGGCCTCCAGCTCTATGTGTCCACTTATGCCACACCAAAGTTTGTGACCTAACTCAGAGAGGATTATTCACCCGGGCAAAAACTAACACCGTGAAGGAAGTGGGACAGGAGACAATTATTCTTCATGGCATGGACACACGCACAGTAGCACAGGCAAAAAGGAGCAAGGGGAATGCTGCCAGAGAGGGGAAAGGGAGGAAGGGGGGAACAACTTCTTTTGGCTGCAGCCAGATTTAGATTGGCTCAGTCTCACTGACAAGTTGCTTTCTAAGGCCATAGCCCCCTTGTTATCTTTTATTCTTGCCAATTAGTATAACAATACAGAGTGCAGTGCTTCGGATTTGGTCAGCTTTTTTGATACATTTTCACAGGCACAATTTGGACTCCTGCAATATCCTATTATGGTTACTGTATCCACATATACATATCTATACCTATATCTCCTTTTAGTCGTAAGAAAGAATATAGATACAGAAAATTGATATATGTGTGCGTGTTCCTTCTCCTTCCTTCCTATACACTTGCCTTATAAATACAGAACACAAGGCAGGTGTGTTCACAAAACTGCCCTCGATTCCTCCCTTTTAAATTTTACACTGCATGACAATGATGGCCAAGATTTTCTTGTACCTTTCACATTTTTTTCTGTATAATCACAAGGACATACTTGACAGAAAAAAAAAATGACTGTTTTCTTTCCTTTTTCCTCCCCCTTTCTTTTTACTTCCTTTTTATTTCCTCCCCCACCCTTGTCTTTTTGTTTTCTTTTCTCACAAATCTGTCATCTTCTTTGAAGGTAAAGGATGAAAAATCAAAACAGATGCACCTCTAATGTGTCCCCAGTGACACTGTATACCACAAAGGTAGCAGTTAAATATTTCCCTTGACTTAATGAAAAAGTTAAAACATTTGAAAGACCAAATTCTAAGAAAGGTTAATTTGTGTTCCTTTCAAGAAGCAATCATATCCTTACCTGCCTTCCTATGTTCTCAGGAAGCTATTTTTGGTTATTAATTACAGCACAGATAGAAAGGGTTTCATTCTAACACACACCACTTACAGGAAAAACAATAGCTATAAGAATAATAACAGCAGCAGTTTCAAAAAGGTCATAAAATGGTACAAGTCTTCACAGATGAGAATAAAATTTTATTATTATACAAGTTTTAAAGATTTTTATTTTATTTAGAAGAATGTTAATTAGAAGCAATTTGCATCAAATATTGAGAGAGTTAATAAAAGACAGCAGTGGCAGTTTCAAGCAGGGGATGGATATAACCTTGAATTTATTATTGAACCTGAAGCAAAGCAAAGACAAAAAAAAAACCACCTGCTGCTCAACTAAGTTACAAAAGCAGCCACATAAAAAGTTAACCATTTGGTTTGTAAATGTTAGGCTGTGGATATTAAAAGGGAGCCAGCAGCTCCTACTAACTTTCATGTCCTGAAAAATCAATGTCCAAGTGATCTTATGTGAAGGTGCATGTATGAAAGTCCCTCGTGACAACATTAAGTCAAGTGACTTAGCATAAATTTTTGGATTGGAGAAGGTCAGCTTGTTGAAAAAGGAAGATGCAAACAGGACAGAGTGATTTTTTTTCCCACTTCATTGTAATATATTGTACTTGCATGTTGTTCGGAGCACCTGGCAAACTGTAACTTCCACATGAAAAAATACTGCAAATTCTAGGCAGGCAAGGCAAATCAAATATGAAATGTCTCTTCTAGCCTGAGTACAGAATATTTATTCACTTTAAAAAAATAATTTCATGATAATAGTGTTTAAAAAGCTATGTTACTGTAACACTTCAGAAAAATCACAGCCGGAATGCTTTAGTAATTGACATATGAAAAGACAGCCACCTAATGAACTACTCCCTCTAACATGTCCTAGTGGTTGTGGTGCAAGAAGGATTAAGATCAGGACTGCACTCTTTTCCAGCCATTCAGAGTTCATGGAGGAAATAAAGCCTCTGTACACTGTTTTATTCTGACACTTGCTTTTCATCCCTCATGATACAATTTAAAACTATCCTACGGGGTATGAATGCAAACAGTGCTCAGATCTTCATACAAGGGCTGTTTGTTCTGTTTCCAAAAAGTCTCAAAAAGTATGGTTGGAAACAAATTATGTGGTCTTTACAAACTGGAGAACTATCAAAAATACCATCAACTACTGAAACATTAACTAGCTCGATCTGCAAATAATCCCACTTGTAATCATTGTGAAGAGCTGGGGTTTGGTGTTTTTTTTTTCCTAACTGAGCCTATCCAAAATCCAGCTTGACCCAAAGCATTCAATCTTTGCTTAGATCACTAAGAAGATTAGAGACTGTTTCCATCCACATTCAGGGTTCACAGAAAAAAAAAGGCATTATGTAAATACCTTAGCCTTGCCAGCTCCTCCATCTAAATTCATCCTCAATTGACTAGGAAGCAGAGTGCACCAAGCCAACGCAGCGTTAACAGAAATCACAATATAACCATCCAAAGAGATCAAGCATCCTTTCTTGCATCTGTTTGAACATTTTCCATCAAGGGCCCTCAAAAATATTACAAAAAATACAACTGACTCGCCCACTAAAATTCAGGTAGGTTTTGTAAAACCTTTTTGGTTAGATAAGCACTAGAAGCTTCGTCAAAACAACTGGCCTTCTGGAATTTGGATTTCAAAAAACAAAAAAATGTTTCCACTTGCAATCCTCTTGGGCAGAGGGTCTGTATGAATACTCCACAAAGAAAAGGATTTCTTTTTCCCATGGGACACAAACACAAGCTATTGATATTATGCAAAACATACTAGCTGCCTGCACATGCCAGGCTTGTTAAGTGTTTTGAAAGCCTTGGAGTATTAACACAGACTTAAAAGATGTACTTTTTCTTAAGCAACAAGAAGAAATTACTTTAACCAACAGATCACTGAACATGCAACTGCACTAGGTACCTGCCTCATCCTTTGCAGCATGATACTTCAACAGGTTCAAAAATAAAACTCAGTTTGAGATGCCTTCCCAAGTTAAAGTTATTTTCTGAAAGATTTTCTCTCTGTGCAGACAAACTAGAGACTGTGATTAGGCTTTTATATATACATATATATATATATATATATAACTTTATTCCTATGAATATGAACTTCAAGGAGCCATCTGCCTTACCAGAAAAATCTTCCCAAGACAGTACTTGCGTATTGGTAAAACTCAACCAAGCATTTTGTTTTGCTTTATTATCCAGAATAATGTTAAGAGATGGGCCATTCAGAGGAATAAGAAGTGCTTTGACGTGAGCTGGTAAGGTGTCTCTGCACTGCACTTGCACAGTGCAAGTTCTGAGGCAGCTTTTCACAACACCTGGAGCCAGTTCACCTGCTCCCAACCACTTCACAGCTGCTTTCTCAAACTTTCTGGGCAGAGATTTGCCCCTGGCTCTCTGCTTGATTTGCCCATTGGCCCTGCTAGGGCCAAGGACTAGCTGATCCCTCTGATGAAGGGCTTAAAGGCAATACTAGCAAGGACTGCAATAAGGCAAAAGGGATGGGAGCAGTGTTAGGTGTTTATCCACAAAATAAATTTACCTGAAGTTCAGAAAGTATTCCCAGAAAGTTACTCTTGCCAGAAATTACCCTGCAGAAGCTTTGTAACTTTTTTAACAGATTTTTTAAATCATCATTTGCAAGTACCGTGGAATGTCCAATTGCTTGGCATGTGAGCTCCTAATTAATTTTCACACCTCAAGGAAAAGGTAGGTTTTATGGAAATTAGGGTAAATTGCTAGATTGCCAGTATCATGCACATCTATCTCATTATTTAGGTGTTCCCCAGCAATCTGGTAAGGCTTTCCCCGCACACTGGTACTTGTTCTTTTGATCATGTTTTTCATCACTTTGAGGCTGACAAGAGAAGAACTATGTAGTACTTTAATTACACAAGTTCAGAATGTAATGGTTTAAGTGATACTTCCCATCAAATGGCTTAATAAATACACTATTTCCTTACTTATTTCCCTTTCTAATATGAAAACCCAAATGCAGCAGCAAAGCCATTGCATTTAGCAATAACAGCTACAATTTAATTAAATAGTGGCCTTGGTTTGTTCCCACTTTCAGGATTGTAAAAAGAAACAAAAATGTAGCTGCTGAAATTAAAGGCAAAACTGCAAATGGGAATTAGATGATGCAAGGACTGACAACAGCGCTTTGCATAAGATCTTCATCCTTAAAGAAGTGTCCAGTGGTCTGTATCATACAATCTAGAGCTTTGCAAACTCTGAGGATTAAAGGTCTTGAGCAAATTATTTATAGATTTGATTTAAATGTCAAACAGGAATGGACAAACAAATGTTCACAAATGCTCTCCTGAGTCAAAACTTCACTCAGTGGAAGTGAAGTTGAAAGACTTACATGGGTAGACTGTATTTGGGAAATGCTGCAGTGCTGTTTCATGTGCTGGCGGTTGTTTTCAGAAAGACAAAGCAAAACCTGAGCAATTCAACAAATGCTCAGCATGAAACAGTAAAGGACTCTCCTCCATTAGTTTCTTCTAAACAGGGTATCTGTCCTGACACCGTTTCCTCCAAGTATTGATTACCTTGAGGTGCTGAGCACTGCGATTCATTTTCTTTCTTAAAAATCTTACATTTCACAGCTATTTGAAAAGTTTTAACTGCTTTTCCACGCTATTAGAGTAAACTTAAGCACTGATGACAATCTTGATACAATTTCAACAGGCAGCAACTGTAAGACTAACTTCTCACTTACAAACTTGAACCTTTTCCAACGACAGAAACAATTAAAGGTGAAGACAATTTGTATTCTGTGCCATTTACATAATACTGTCTTTAGGGAAAGAAGTCTTCCAAATATTTAACACAATTACTAACACTTTCGAAAGTGTTTAAAACTTACATGGGTGTAAAGGAATGGAAATCAAACTACTGTATACATTACTGACTACATTTCCATTTTTAAGCCAAATCCTGTATTTTTCATGTTCATTGAACCCTGTTCTTACTCTTTATTAGCTTTCTAAGTAAAGAATGACTCGACTATCAAAATAGACTTCAAAGAAAGGTCGGCCTATTTTTTTGTGAGACAATATTTCCACTGGATATTTTAACAGTAATTTTTCAATGATAAACTAATTTTATTTGCTAAGTACAGACTTCTTGATAAAGCTGCTTTTGTGAAAATTCTCATTTCTTCTTGACAGCAATTTAGCTATTCTTACCCCTCAAACACTCCCCCCGCATACAGCTGTTTCTGGAGTATGTGTTAGGTGTATTGTTACACTGTCTTTACACAGTGGACTAACAACATCCTGCTTCCCAAAGAGGCTTGTTTCAAAAGAGCCAATTAAGTGAAAACTAATTCTGTATTCTCTCCTAGTTTCAGAGAAACTGTGCTCTGTTGTTCCTTAGCAGAATAATGGAGGAATTAATAATATAAATATGCAGTAATCTGAATTTGGTAGCTGTTCCTCTTTGACTATTCAGTGGGACATCAATGGGATTATTCATGAGCAAAGGCAAAATCCTACAATTTATATTTTTCCCATTCTTTTACATGAAATGTCAACCCTGGCAGCATATAGAAAAACCACTAGTCAGCCTGTCAGCAGCAACTGTTTTCTAAAGCTCTCTGCTTCACAAGGTGACAGCTCCGTGTACATTCACAGCTCTCATCTGTGCTGCTCACACATCTGCATTTCATGCAGGAGCAGCAGTGTGAAGGGCGGGATAGAGGCATCCGGGCAACAAAATTAGCTTCAGAAGTGGAGTAGAGGCATAGATGGGGAAACATGATAAAACTGGGTAATTAAAAGAGAAGGGGAGTGGCTGTACATATTCACAGGGCTACCTGTAGCTGTTAGCTAACAGCCCATTAAGCTGTGGAACCGCCCTTTATATTATTAAATAACTTAGACCTGAACAACTGATAGCAAAGAGCCGCACCCCTGTCATGTCATTTTGTATGGTTGTCTGCCATGCTTCTCAGGCCCTCCTCAGGGCTGGAGGATGCCTTCTTACCAGAACTACTATTTCTGTTCAGCAGGAAAGAGAGGAGACCTAGTTTTGTACCAGGACGCTGGGCATAAGCGGCAGAGTGAGAACAGGACAGATGCCCTTCTTTCTCCCCCTCTGCCCAAGCCTCCATACAGGCATATAAATCAGATATTACACTCAGGATATTGCTTGGCAAAATATCAGAGCACCTCTGGAAAAACAGTAGAAAATAGTGACATTTTCAAACAGAATAAAAGAGAAAACAATTTTATCAAAAGGCGACAGAAAATGGTGGGGAATGACTCAAAATCAGAAACCAAATCTCACTGACACACCTAGAAAAGGAAGGGGAGAATGATGCAGAAGAGGGGTTGTTTCTCCATCTTCAATAATGTCCATCAGTCTCATAACTAAACAGTTCAGATGTTTCCATACTTACTAAATGAGAGACAATATATTAATGTAAGCCAGTTTTATTCATAAGCCACTTAAAATCCAATTAAAATGTATCAACTAAAATAAAAACATGCACTTCCCTTTGCAGCAATTTACAGTTCACATATAGAGCTTTCAAATGCATGTGTGTGGGTAGCTTGTTTGTTTTTATGTGAAGCGCTGAAACTTCTCTCAGTAGGCATAATAGAAATTTGCTTTCATGTTTTGTCCCAAAGCATGACTTTTTATTCCTATCCAAAAAAACCAGATTTCCAGCTGCATAACCAAATTAACTCCATTACTAAACATAACAAGCTTTTAAACTTCAATCCCGATGAATAAATCCTGCAACTTCTCTCCAGTCACTTTTTGCTTTCATGAGATCTCAGCATATGGAAACCTATTCTGTTCCTTCATGCATGCCATACTCCTTATTTGTAGTACCTTTGTCAGGGAAATCAAGTTTGATTTCAATCAAGATTGAATGAAAAAGGCCTACAGAAAAATTCTGCCTCCTCTTCTTCTAGGCAAGTATGCTTAACATTTTTCTTTTAAAGTTTACAGCTACTGAATGTACATTGGCAATATCTTATAAAACATGTCAGTTACATAACTGTCAATATTTAAAAAAACCCATGCCATTCTATCATAGATATGAACAAAATTACTTAACCTACAATTAATCGATTAATTAATTGATTTAAAAGAAAATACTGTAATTCTGATTCAAATATATATCCTTGCATATTCGAGCAGAACAGTTATCCAACAAGTCAGAAGTTAAAAGGTGTTATTTTCTCCTCAATGCAGTCTGTATCAAGTGATGGAGCTCTTTTTTGTCTGTCTCCTCTATGCACATTCCATTACTGGAAATTGTCTCTAGTCTAGTAATTACTAGAAATTGAATTATCTGGAGTGAGTGAGTTTGAGATACGTCCTGTATATAGGTGGGATAAACCACCTGTAGGGAGTACAGATGGTGTTTATACTGCCCTGACTGTTCAGACTTGAGGGAAAGACACCTTTACTGCTTTGCTTTGCCTCCATGCTTTTCTTGCCAATGGCAGCAACAGGAGTAAACCCACCACTATGTTAACCATTCAAGGCCACTTCATATATCCCGAACTGCACTGAGTCTACACCGCACAGACTACAGTGACTATAGGGGCTCCACCACAGTAGTTGCCTTACAGTCCATCCTGCATGGACTCCATTCTCTCACTCCTGAGACCCTAGGAATTGACAATTCGATTTTGCCAATGCAGACCTGAGGCTGATGCAAAGCCCACTGAGTAGGTAGGAATCTCTGCTGATTAAGGAAATAAAGAAAAACTGGATCAATGCCATAGCTGACCAAATCATGTAGGATGTTACAGCTTATTTTTTTGACGTGTCCCTGCTTTCTTGGACCATTTGCACTCCTACTCACTAAAGAGATTTGAGTCTCCATGCGTAAATTTATCACAGACAACTGTAGTGAATTATTATACATCTTGTACTAATTGGTGGTTTTCCTGAAATCTTAGGTTCTGAACTCATGGGCACACATATGAAATGTAATCTTCATTATTTCTAATTAAGAGATTGTAAAGATTCTAGTGCAATCTACAGGCTGATCTCTTGTTCCAATCTTAAAAAAGATTAGTTTTATTTTAACATCATGACTCCTTGGAGGGGACAGAAATGAGTCCTTGCTTCTAAAAATGATGAGCAACACAAAACTCAAGATGAAATCCCAAAGATACAGAGTTGCTTATAAACAAATTTAGAAACACTTATCTAGGGTTTTGCTGTTCTTTGTAACAGTTAGCTTGCTTATTTCAAAATATGCCCCTTGAAGATGGCAAAGCCATGCGCTTTGGCCAGTCTCTGATTGCAAAAGCAAGCAAAGTTCGTGATATTTTCAAAAAGAGCAATTTGCACTTTGAAATTATAAGCGTTCTTTTTGCAATGAAATTCCTTTACACACTCAAAAAAAAAAAAAGCATTGGAAAAGAAACACAGAATTTAAAGTATTTGAAGAGTCTTCCCAACTCTTATTACCTTGATTTTAATTAACATAAAATAGTTTTGGACTTTAGGTTATTTCAACCACATCAGGTAAATCTTACCATTCTTATCTAAGAAGGAGCCCTGTAGAAACAATCAAGTTCTGCAGTAACAGCAATGTGTCCCTGACAGACAATAGTTAAGGGAAAAAACAAGCAATGAAAACCAACAAAAAATCCACACACCACAACCCAGCTACCAGCTGCCTCATCATCAAAATCTGAAGGGAAAAAGAGAAAATGGAAGGAGACAAATCACTCTCCTAGTTCAGTCAACTGCTGCATGAGTGCTTTGTTTTCAAACACAGCTCTTAAAATAATTAAATTATTTTGTGCCAAGATAATTATTTACCTGTTCTCAGTTACATATAATGAAAGATATATCTCTGCAAGTCAGGCAGGACCTCCCAGCTCAGTTATTCAACTTCAAAGCTACCTTTAAAACTCCTGGCACTTGCAGAGGCATCTACTACATGTCCGTTAAAATAGATGCTTTTTCATGATATGTTTACCAGTGCCTTCCAAAGAAGAAATATAAAAGGAATTAAATCTCTGGAAGGTAATTAATCCTACAGTGATCTTAGTCCATGGAGAGTAAGGTTATCAAAGGGGTGATCGTGATAGACCACTCTCCTGCATGTAGTCAAAGACCAATTGTTACTCTTGGGTAACTTTTCTGTACTGACATTTATCATGATAAAGCCACTTTTGAGGGCTGAAACTCCAACCAGTTATTTATAAAATAAACAAGACTAAAGAGCAAAGTACAGGTAACTAGTAAGGCAAATATATAAATCTATTTCAAACATTGCTACCTTCAGCAAGATAAACACCAATTTAGCATCAACTTCATACAGAAGGACTTGATAGTGATGTAAAAAGGGACAAATCTAAGACACTGGCAAATTGGAGTCTGTTGACAACTCTGAACTGAATTTAGGATATACCACCACACACAGAGTCTGGTGTAAAACTGATGAGTGTTAAAGCTTACAGCTCATTCTGCCAGCAAAGATAGCTGAAAACATCATTATCCTGCCAAGAAGACCCAAACCAAGTGTTTTTAAAGGACTTTTTGGCAGTATCCTTAAGTATACATCAGGGTGGCATGAGAAAGATGACTTCAAGTGGAAGCTGGGGGAGGCAGGGAAGGTGAGGGGGGCTCAGTTTCCTCAAAGTCTGCGTGATGCCAGCAGGGAGCTGCCAAGAAACCGCACTGCTTGCAGCGTCTTCATTAAAAGGCCTAGATAGCTGCCAAATTAACCTCAAAGAGAGGTTATCTTTATTTGTCAGAGTGGTGAAGAAAATTATTAATCATTTTATTGTGGTAGGCTTGTAAGACAATAGAGGTTAGTGGGGGGGTGGCCTAGTTATCTTGCCAGTTATCTCACCTCAGCAGTTTGCTGCCATGCACCCAGGCAGAAATAACACCCGGTGGGTAATTACAAACCTCTTGAGTTTCATCTTTACGGCAGAAAGTGTCGTGGACACAACAGAGACGCCCATCCTGTTTTACCTGTTTGCTTGACCCCAGAGCCAGGCCGCGGGCAGAAGGGTGCCATGCATGGAGACCAGGCCACCAGGAGAGGGCCTAGAAGGAGTGGGCAAATCCCCTCTCCCCCTCTCCTTCTTCAGCCGCTCTTGACAAAAAGTGGTCCCAGGCAGGAAAGAAAAATCAACCCACAGTGTCCAGAAGTAACATTTCTTGCAACTATTTTGCAGTTTGGTTTTTTTAAAGATTTCCTGTAAGGACCGATTTCAACATGTCTGCTGAAGGTGACACCATGAGGCAAAGGGCCTCTGGCAACCAGATTCTTCACTGGAAAGTCCTCGGCAAAGCGCCTTTTCTCTGAACACACTAAGTGTCATTTCCAGGACAAGAAATTCCAATAAATGCCCCTCCTTTGCTCTCAAACACATTCAAATGTGAAAAGGACTGACATCATCCTTTTGAAATAAGCACAGTGGTTACTTTCAAAGTAATGCAGACCACATGTTCACCTCCAATTACACTGCCCAGAATGAAAAATCAGGACAACTGTTTAAGACACCAAATGACATCACTTTAATTAATGAAACCTGTCTATCAACATAATTCACTTAAACACTTGTCACGTTCAAAGCTGCTTTAAAATTACATTAAAGGGACTTACACAAACTGCCCTCAGTTTTCTTGATCAAGCTAAGACACAGGAATCCCTACACTTTCTGTATAGGGTTATAAGAAATTAAATGCAAACACACAGGCAAAATTAACTTACTGAATATTTTTATTTCCAAATCAAATGTGTGTGTTTACTGGAAAGCTCTTTTTTTTCTGTTTTTTTCATATATTTTTTCTACCTCTGAGCCATTAAAAACATTTCTTCTGTGACACAATTCCTTTGTCCAGACATGAAAAGACTTAATCAATCATGCTAATACTCTACTGAACTTCAGTTTTTAATTTGCTTGTTAATATTACATGCTACCAAAGAAGCATTTTAAAAAAACAAACCCTATAGCTCATCTTCTTTCCCCAATGCCGTCATGTTTTCAAACATCGCCTTATAATCTCTCCATTTTAAAAAGTGGATTGAGAACAGCGATATTTTACATCTACCTGTGGAATTGTGACTGTACAAGATACATATATGTGGGGTTGTTACACACAGTGTGATATAGTGGATAGATGGACATTAATTGATTAGAAGACATCAGTTCAAAAAGAGATTTGGCTTCATGTGAATTTGCTCACCTAAAGCAAGTGTTGGTCTTAATGCTTACATCAAGAAATCTTGGCATGCCACAAAGGAAAAAGAAATACAATTGCTCATTAAGACTTGTCCCAACTCCAAGCTTGCTTTGTCCTAAGAGAAAGGCAGGCAAAAACTCACAGATCTCTCTTCTGGCTTAAATCACCCAAACTATCTTGTTCTTCCTTGCCATTATGAACTCAATAACAATAAAACATACTCTCAGTTTTTCTAGTGCTTAAAATTGAGTTTGTAGCCTCTCTCTCACAGATGCAAATACATAAATAACAATAAAACAAAGGGGTTTGTTCTCTCCCCAGGGCAACAGCAAAAAAACCTCCTGTTTTCCATCCAACCAGGCTTCCAAAAAGAAAAAAGCTTCCTACTGCCTGCTTTACAGGCTTTACACAAAGCAAACTCAGAGCAGCGTATGAAGCACTGCCTTCGCATTCAGCTGGCTTCCCTTAGATCCCTGCGCTTGCCAATCCCTCAGCTAAACCTTCGCCTTTATATGATTTAGTTCGCGTGTCCAAACAACAAGTAGCCATGGTTGCTGCTCAGCTCTGCCAGTCTGTCTTCCTACAGCAGCCAGGCTATCCTATACCTTCCCTTCAACAAATGCTCTGCCAAACTTAGTAATTCAAGGAGCCCTTAGGACCATTTTGTGCAGTGCCACAAGTTCATGTGAGTTATTAGGAAGGCTGCTAAATTAAAATGTTAAAACAATTCTCCACAACTACATGTACAGGAACCATCTGCACAGAGGCACAAGCTTTGGGACTGTATGGCCCAAGCGAAGCAGTAGAGCAAAGCTAAAACTACCTGAGAAAGGCACTGAAGCCACCACCCAGAAAAATACTGCTTTTCCCAGTGTGTTATTCATTAAGAATATTTGTAAATCAATAATTTAAAATACACACAGGGCCATGCAGCCTGCGGACAAAAGTCTTTTGAAAACTATCCCTGAAGACTGGTACAGTTACTATTTAAGGATGTTGCAATTACATGCTTTAAACAAAAACCTACTGTAAAAATCCTTTTACTTAGAAACGCAAAACATTCCCTGTCTTCAGACCCATTTTTGGGATAAATATGACATTCTTTTAGATTCAGATCTTCAGGGGACAGCACAATCTAATATACATTGCTTATTTCTTTGTATCAAATGGCTTTATCTCACTTATATTTTTCCTAAAATACAGCCTGCAATAGTGCACTAAGCAAAGAGGAGCAGAAAATAGCATCACAGGAACACAGTAATCAAGAGTATCTTAAAAATAATCACATGGCTAAAAAAGAGGGATTATTATTTTGCAAAAATATGGTACTTTTTAAGTCAATTCAAACAACTTTCCTCCAAACATTTTATTTCTTTTAATACTGTTACCAGCACTGAAACAAATGCACCAAAAGAAACTTGCCTCCAGCCCAAGGCTCCTTCTTGAATAATTCAAAAGCAAGAAGATCACAGTGGCTTAATTAAAGGGCCCTCACTCCATTTCATTACTTTCCCCACGTTGCTGTTACAGTACAATATGCCTTTACAACAAATTGAGTAATTTTTTAGCATCTACAACTGCTTCCATTTTCTTTGGCAATGCAATATCCTTAAAGGGACTCTGAACTAACAATATTGACAACTGAAGTACAGTTTTTTACACAACTGCTATCAGCAAGAAAAAGTTCTGAGCATCCTCAAATCTAGTCATTTGTGTCCTGGCAAGCACTAAAAAACCCAAAGCTTTCACAGCCACATTTCCTCTTGACTCCTCTCCTGGATGGGGTCATGGATTGTGAGGCATTAACACCTCACAAAAGTTAGACACTCCAAAATTGATAGCAGACAAGCACTTGAAGACTCTGCTGTTGGACCTTTTGTTTCAGCCTGTAATGGGCTAACATATTTTTCCCCAGCTAAATCAGTTGGCTTAAGTAAGAAGTTCTCCCTCATCCCATAAATCCCACTTCTCTTGTGCCTGTAG
The DNA here is from genome assembly GCA_013400055.1 of Nycticryphes semicollaris. NCBI lineage: Eukaryota > Metazoa > Chordata > Aves > Charadriiformes > Rostratulidae > Nycticryphes > Nycticryphes semicollaris. The sequence goes on along the minus strand of VXBJ01003731.1, from coordinate 64,949 downwards.
AGCATTACAGCTACAAGAACACCTATACTGCCCATTTCAAGTAAGAGCTGTATATGCATAGCTTAAAAACTGTAGAAACACATTAAGCTGCTGTTTTGAATATGCTCTGTGAGGGCAGCTACGAGGAACCTCCACATAATGCTATATAAAAGAGGAAATTTTACAGCAATTTTGAATGTCACCATGACTTTACTTGTCTACTAAATGTAAATAATACAAGTCGTACTGATAAGGTACATGGGATGTTGGAAATCAAAAGAATACTTGTGCCTTACAGACACAGCAGAAGATGTTACGTGAATGTGTATAAAAATATCCTGCGTTTTTAAAGTAGCAGAAGGAGTCAGTAGAACTAACTAGCTGCAACACCATGAACATCCAAGACTGCAAAGTCTACATGGGTGGCAACTAGATTCTGACACGATGAAACTTTGCCAAACCCTAACGTAAGACAAGCTGCTGTCCTGGCTAATTTTTCTGAGCAGATCTACTGCCTTAACCAGGCTGACAGCGAATTGAAAAATCCATCACAGCCTTCTGTGCACTTAGCAGTTTCAACACCTGGAGAGGGGAGGTGGCTGTGGGCTGAAGGGAGAGGCTCTTCAGCAGATCCCTTCAGCTTTGTACAGGTCAGTCTGCCTTGCCCGCTGGAGTGCTGCAGTTAATCCAAAGGGCAGAGAAGATATGGGTCACTACAGCATTACTGTGTTAACTGACCAACCATTACCCTGATTTCCAGTCATTAGTTGGAATTTCAAATTAATCTGATCAAACAAAACATACCTTGTAAAAGTAAACACTCATTGATCTATTTTAGTCTCCAGGGTCCATTTCAGCAGCGCTGGCTAACACAGCTCCTTTGATGCTACAGATTAAACCTCATACTCAGATGTGTTACTTCTAACAAATTGCTTTGCATGCTTTAGACATTTGTATTTTTAAAGGGAAAACTGGAGCTCTGTCATGATAAATTCTGCATTTCATGCACTATGGGACACCGTTACTCCCAAAGAATCCTTCCACCACCACTAAAAACTGGAACTTTTTTTTTACCCATGTAGAAATTATTATAAATAATTGCAGCATAAAACAGATGGGGAAAAAAACCAAAAGCCAACCCAAACCTCTATGCCCTACTCTGCTTCTTCTAGATGCATAAAGGCCACACACAAATTTCAGGTGTTCTAACCTCCCCATACATAAAAATAATCTGAACACCCAATCTGTGTTTCCTGTTTTTGTTGGACAACTCCTTGGATTCCTCAGACTATTTTAGACATTAGACAGGTTATACCAGTATAATTATGTGAATTATGGGTACAGGGATTTTTAACTGGTGTAGATACATTACTGTGAGCCATAATGGAAAGGTAAAAATCACCACAGAAAAGGTGATTTGGTTTTGTTTCCCAGCCTGGAATAAGATACTGCACTCTAAGCCCAAGCCTATGGACAGGATGCTTCTCCTGTTCTGGATCAGAATAATTAAAGCAAGAGAAGAAAATAAAAAGCCCCCCCCCCCTTTTTTTATTCTAATGGGGAGACAAAAGTCATGAGGGACAACTCGACAACTTCCTTGCAAGTACATTTGATATAATACAGTTCTAAGCAAACCCTCTCAAAATAAGGGTTGTGAACAGTCTAAAATCACTTCTGCTTCTACTTACCTTCCACTTGCAGAGTTTTCAGTTATCATAAATCCACTTGCTCTGCAGCTGTTTATAAAACTCTTCAGAACAGACCCCTGTTGTTATCGTTAAATAATTTTCTTTTAAAACCAACAACATGGAGATACCGTTTATACGTTACGAAGACTGAAATATGCAGAGAGACACTTTTTCTTTATTTTGCAGAGTTTGTCCTTGGCTCCCTGGGCTTGCACAGTACCGGAGCTTCAAACATTGACTCCTTTCACAGCTCAGCCAGCACCACAGTTCACTGCGCCAGTCCCTCAGTTGTGCCCGCACAAATGTTTGAGGAGTCTTGTAGCAAAACAGATGAGGGAACTGATGGAGTTTAAAAAAGGCAAAACCAACCAAAAAAAAAAATATTTAGGGATGTTTTGACTAAATATAGGTGACAGGGACCCCAGCCAAGATGACAGCACGGGCAGAAGAAATACACTATGGTTTGAATGAATAACCATAATGTACAAGGCTTGTTTGGGCACGAGAAAAATAGCAGATTTACTGCATTTCTAAGACAATTCCTAGTTAGCCCAAACAATAGTGAAGGAATAAGAAAATGCCCGTAGCTGGGTCCTAGTCAGCCAAGACCTATACATTCTTTTGTTAACCCAATCTCAGCAACTGTTTTTCTGAGATGTTGACAATGTCTATGTGTCTGTCTGAAGACACTGGGTGGCTGACACAAAAAGGTGTACTCTCAGACAGCTTGGGAGGGTAAGAGTCCCAAGCAGAATGGTTTGAAGCTCCTCAGCATGGGAGGTGAACACTGGTCATTGGGACCTCGCTGCTGAACTCAGAGGTCCCACTTCTGTCAATGCAACACAGAGAGAAAGGGTGGCAGGAGAGTGTGCCGATGCAAGTCATCTACCTGCTCAGACCAGCACCATGAATGTCCACCTTCAGAGGCCCAGGCTCCCCAGGGACATCCAGCTGGGGGATGCCCTGTCATAGCAGTACGATATGGGGATATGATTTTTCATTTTGAGAGACCTTTGAGCTTTTTCCTAGGTTATAGTCTCCAAAGAATTAAACTGCAAAAAGGAATAACCAAAGGAGAACCTGCCCCCCCTTCCCGAACGTAAGAGGTACAAAAATTAGGTGGCTGTATGTTCAGAGACCCAAAGAGTTGGGACAGGAGGTTCCCCAACATTACAAAAGGAGTCTCAGACAGAAAGTCTGTGTGGACAACTGAAGATCCACAGGTAGAAGATGATTAATTTTTGGTCAAGCCAGAAAATCAAGCTCAAGTACAGTAACAAAAGTGAAGGTAACTGAGGATTTCCAACCCACTGTAATTTCAACTTTTCACCCCCCATCAACACATAGAGACATAGATTGCCTTTTTCTAAAAGAAGATCCACCAAGATAAAGACTAGTATGTGACATTTGAGTATGCTACAAACAGGACTCCAGAGAAGAGAGCTGATCGATTGTTGTCTTTTTTGAGCATGATTTTCACAAGTGGCCAAAACTGTTGCATTTCCTTTTTAATATAAAATAAAAGACAAAAACTGGGGTGTTGGTTACCATCTCAGTGAAGTTCCAAAATCTTCACCAGCTGCAGATAGAGCACACTGCAAGTTGCTTGTTTTGAAAGGAAACATAAATACTGTCGTGCAGGCTCATATAAAATGCTAAAGCCAACCCAGCCTTAAACAGAATTACACCCACAGAAAGCTGCATTTTACTAATTTTAACCTCATGGACTAGGCAAAATTACTGGCCTTTGAATTCCAGTAACATGAACTGTTTAACTGTCATGAACAAATACCCAGACTTGTTTTTAACTGCATTCTTTGGTCCTTCTCTGACAGGTTCCCACACTGTACTTACATGGGGTCATACCATCTATATGGTAATAGCATATGTCCCCAAAGTCAGAAGGAAGCCTCCAAAACACTTAAATCTGAATGTAGATCTTCTCATCCCGCCTGTAATTGCATAGAGACAGGACATATTCTTCTTTTCCTCTGTAAGTCTACACATGCCCCAGATAGTTGATCTGTACAACCATTGGAGTAGTACAGATCAGTACCATCACTGTAAATTTCAGTTCCTTCCAGTTGAAAGAAGTCATGCACATACTTGAACTACCAAAGACATACAAGTCACCTAGACTTAAGTTTCTCATTTTAGAGACCATGCCAATGATTAAGTGACAAAATATCTGAAATATGAGGAGGGAGAAATGTTGACAGAAACCATTTATTCTTCCTCTTTTGCTTACAAGGAAAGCACAAACATGAATTTCTGCCAATAAAAATATTGCAAACTGTAATCTTGTTTACATTTGTTATAGCAAGATAACACAATGCTGCACATGCTGCTCTGAAAACAATTTTCATACAAACTAAAAGGTCAGCGTGGAGATTTCCCAAGTACAAGTTTTGTTTACTATGGGGCCTCGGTCACTCATTCATCTTCATGAAGCAGCAGTTGAACAACAGTTAATTTTTGGTCAGAATTAACAAACGTTTTATTACTGAACTACCTAAAAGTGATTAGTTAAGTAAGGCCTGGCACCAGAGCACCAGGGGACATCCACCTATATTTGTCTCTGAGACAAGAAGGTGTGGCTCGATTACAGATAAGGTTCCTGTTAAAGCTGAGTTAACTTTTGGGACAAAAGGTGAACGTAAGTAAGAGCAAGATACTTGTTCAGGAAAACTGCTGCTTCCTTATGTACCTTCTAAGAGACCTGCAGAAAAAGGTAGCAGAGGCAGTGACAAAGGTCAGTGTCACTGCTTGCAGACTATTGACAACACCTCTGATCTGAAGAAGAGCTAAGGTAAAATCTAGTACTAGCAGTAGTGATTTGGCTACAATAATGTTCGAAGCTGCAAGAAACGTCAGGGCTGGGGCCCAGCAAATCCAGCACAGTCTAAAACCTACTATCAAAGGGTTATTGGCTTTATTTGCATCTGGAATTAGAAGAGGGTGCTGACCTAGATGGGCAATATTGGAAGTGGGACTAGGGTTGGGGCTCAGACCAGCAGATAGAGATAAACTGCAGCTTAGAAAGCACCTCCAGGTTAATGTGAAAAGTGGTGCTGGCTTAAACCACCTGACTGCAGAGATCTGCGGGATAAGGAGTGAGATAATGTTACTATTAGGAGTGGAATTAGGGTTTGAACGTACTCTGGAAGAGGTTGACAAACTGCATCATCTCAGTTCAGTATCAGGGAGGGCCACATGACAGGACTTCACACACCCTTCGCGAGCCCAACACCGCCCAGCACGCCCGGCCTACTCTGCTTATTTCCTCTGTTGACCCAAGGCTGTCAACCTAAGGCACTCCTGACCCCTCGGGATTACTGTACTCCTACATGGCTGTCCTTGCATATGCACACAGCGAACCTGGCAACTCCCAAGATGCAGAGATTTCTTGTACTGTATGTGCACGGTGTGTATGCATTGGAGATGGTGGCAGGGGAGAGAGCCCCAGTCAAGAGAAACATCTATATATTTCTCCCTTCATTTGCACTAGGGTTGCCATATCCGAAATACATCAAAAACTAAGTCGAGTCTTTATTGAGTGCACCATCAGCAAGTTTGCCAATGACACCAAGCTGCGTGGCATGGTTGACACACTGGAGGGAAGGGATGCCATCCAGAGGGACCTGGACAGCCTTGAGAGGTGGACCTGTGTGAACCTCATGAAGATCAACCAAGCCAAGTGCAGGGTACTGTGCCTAGGACCTGGCAACCTCAAGCACAAATACAGGTTGGGCAGAGAATGGCTGGAGAGCAGCCCTGAGGAGAAGGACTTGAGAGTGTTCGTGGATGAGAAGCTCAGCATGAGCCAGCAGTGCTCACTGGTAGCCCAGAAAGCCAACCCCATCCTGGGCTGCATCAAAAGAAGTGCGGCCAGCAGGTCAAGGGAGGTGATTCTACCCCTCTACTCTGTGCTCGTGAGATCCCACCTGGAGTTGTGTCCAGCTCTGGAGTCCTCAACATAGAAAGGACATGGATCTGTTGGAACAGGTCCAGCAGAGGGCCATAAAGATGATCAGAGGGATGGGGCACCTCTCCTGTGAAGACAGGCTGGGAGAGCCGGGCTTGTTCAGCCTGGAGAAGAGAAGGCTCCGGGGAGACCTTCTAGCAGCCTTCCAGGATTTGAAGGGAGCCTACAGGAGAGCTGTAGAGGGACTCTGTCAGGAAGTGTAGTGTCAGAACAAGGGGTAACAGCTTTAAATTGAAAGAAGGGAGATTTAGATGAGATATCAGGAAGAAATTCTTTCCTGTGAGGGTGATGAGACACTGGAACAGGTTGCCCAGAGAAGTTGTGGATGTCCCATCCCTGGGAGTGCTCAAGTTCAGGCTGTATGGGGCTTTGAGCAACTGATCTAGTGGGAGGTGTCCCTGCCCATGGCAGGGGGGTTGGACCTAGATGATCTTTAACATCCCTTCCAACCTGAACCATTCTATGATTCTAAAAAAGTTAAGCATCTGACAACACAACTGTACATAGATGAATTTTTAAAAACAGCAGATCAAGTCTGTGCAGCAGGCTGGTCCTGCCAAAGAAATCAAAAGCCAAGTCAACTAAATATGCCAAGAAGCAGTACAAAAGCTTGTCTGTGTCTTCTCCAAACAGGAGCTTTTCCAATGATGATCTTGGCAATACCATTACCACCTACCTTTTTCCCAGTTGTTGGGAATAGCTGTCCACCATGTTACTCAGCACTTTAAAGGATGGGGGGGATGGTCAGGATTGACCGTGCCTACTTCAGATCATAGAAAAATCTGACATATATCTATCTCTATGTATTTTAATCATAACATAGGGTCATACACATTAGTGATTAATGACAAAAAATTCAGTCTTATTGGCACAAGCAGGCACTGGAACTTACACTGACACTTTCTGAAGAAGAGGGAAACATATAATCCCATCTCCAGCACAGAATCATGTCCACGATGGAGACTACACAGCTAAAAACCTTAAAAAACAGTAAGTAGCATAGCCCATTTTCCAAACCTGCAATTTAGAGAATGCAGGGTAGGCAAGAATGACAGTTGCTCAATTCAATAAAACCTGCTGCGGCATTCACTACAAACTGCAGAGTAGAACGCTCCACAGTGAGTTTTGCCAAGAGGGAATTACAATTATCGAGCCTCACGGTCACAAGACCACACACTACTGTTGTGAAACAGTCACTGGGTAAATAAGGGTGTAGCCTGCAACAGTTTATGACTGGTGGGGGGGCAGGAGGGGAAAGTTGGAAAAAAAAAAGCCCCGTGCAGAACACGGTCTTACCCCTGAAAAGGTAGGAAGGCAAGAAAAAAGGATCTTACAAATCCACACTCATATCAAAAACGTGGCAGAATGATACTGCCATTCTAGTCCTGTCAACACAGGAATGACACAGAGAAGAGAATAAAGGAGAGTTATTATTTTGCCTACAGCACATAATTTAGGCGAAAGCAATAACAGCAAGAAAAGAGAATTCCAGGGGATGGAGGAGTATAGGTTAGGAATGACATCTGAACTTCAGTTCACTAAGGTGAAGTCACAAAAGCAGTACATTTTCAGAATGGTAAAAAATTAATAGCAAAAGCTAAAACCTAAGATGCTCATTTAAAAACATATAAATAGGCAGGTACCAGAGAGTAGCAGAGATGTATATTAACAAGGCAGAACCAGAAAGATGCCATTCAGCAGCCTTAACAGCCGAAACCTCATTAAACATTTTCTTATCTTTTTGTATTTCAGGGATATGTACCAGTATAACTGACAGAGTTCACAGAAGTTTCCCAAACTTTTCTTTTCTTGTTTGCACAAATCAAATAAGGAACTTGCAAAATAATCAGTTCTACCAGCCACTGCCTTCAGCTCTACATATACAAATGTCTCCTCTGCCTCTATACTAAACCAAACTTCATCTAATGATCCAGCTTTGATTGTCCCATCAATTCACTGCATTTTTTTTTTTCCTAAAAAGAGGATATATTGCATCTGTCCTCTACATAGCACCATGCTGTTTAGAGCAGCTCCCACAGGGGCTTAGCAGGGTGCTGCTGGCCGCTTCTAGAGAAGGTGATTAGGTGATGGGCAATGGCAGAGGGAGGGGAGAGCAAAGCAACCTTTGCTCCTGCCCGCAGCAAAGGCACTGACTTAGCACAGCTGGGACTGGCAAGGGACTTGAAGGAGAGAGAATTTCATCCAGCCAGGCCCTCCCCATCACAGGAGAGCCAAAGGCTATTCCATTTTTCCCTCCTGCTGACTGCTGCTTCTCCAAGGGAGAAGAAAAAACAAAGGCACTAAGCATTCAGCATTATTTCTGATGCAATGAGGATACAAAAGCATCTCAAAGAAAAGTTATTCCCATTCCAGTCTCCTAAGGGCATCCCTCTTTACTGTCAACCCATCAGAAGTGGCGGGTTTTAGTGGGGTCTTGTTTCTGTGTGCTGATGTGTCCTGATGCGCTATCCAGGACACACTTCTAGTCTCAGCTTCTACCACTACACTCTTAATTTCCATGATATCATAAGCTTCTGGTCCTTAGATAAGGCTTACATTTACAAAGCAGCATTATACAGGGTTCAATCCCCTGGTATAAATTAGCACACAATTTTCCAACCTATATTAAATACTCAGATTATTTGAGGTAAAACAATTATACAAATTTTGCCAAAATCCACACTTATTAATACCTTTGTTTGTACTAAGAACTCATTCAATTCTAAAACTTGTACTGAAGACTACTCTACAGAAAATAGAGGGTTAATGCTTCTAAATTATTCTTCATGGTAGCCCATATAACATTAAAAAACCTGTTGCAATTAAAGTTCATCAGCTGTATCTCCAAATCTCACAACTCAGGTCAAGAAATGCAACCATAATGATCTCCAATGAAATACTGTATCCTGACTCAAGCCATACAAATAAGCCACTCTTAAAAAAAAGCACCCCTCTGCTTCAGTGGAGGAGGGTGGCAAAGGAAGAAACTGATAAGGAATAATTAAGCTAATACTGCACTAATGAAAAGGTGAACTAATTGAAACAGGCCATTAAGTCTGCAAGTATACACAAAGTAATTCAACAGACATTACATTGGAAGGCTGACTATCCAGCACATGGGAAGAAATCAAAGTGTGTCCAATGATAAAGTTGATCACAGATTTTCTGTTGCTTACTGTCACATATGAAATATTACTGCATGCCATTTTTGCAAACAAACCTTACAGAATGACCAGGGAAATCAGGTATGAGAAAATGATACAGCCAGTGTCACACAAGACAATAACACAGCCAGGAGAGTCGATTTCCTCATTGCTAAAACCAGTGAAGTAGCATATAAACTGCCCATTACTGTACCTTCATAACATCTTTATAGGAATGAATGACATCAACTTCCTCTTTGTCATCATCATCACCATCCTCCACTCCTTCATCCAGAGCATCATATCCTTCATCTCTGCTCCCATCTGTTTCTGTGGTATTAGTCATGTGGTCAATAAGCTGCTCCAGTGGAGGACTTAATTCCCGCTCTTCGTTGTCCTTCAAGCCATAGTCCAGGGCTTTATATATAATAATCCCTAGTGATTCAATCACCTGTAAGAGTGAAAAAAAATTTATTAATGTCATTTACATGAATGAATAGGTCAGTCTAATAACACCCTTTCCTGGTGTTTGTATAACAAACTTAGCAACAGAGAGGGCAATAAACACCAAAATTAAAGAGAAAAAAAATGATCCTCTAATACCTACAGTCGTTCTTCAGTAATACAGCACAGAATATGCAAGAGCAGGTCATATCACATCCCTACCTCTTTCTTATTTCAAAGTTTGAAATAAAAAAAATTAATTTAAAAACAGGACCTTTTAGATTATTGTCCCTTTTTCCTTCTAATGTGACAAATCTCGAAGTAACATGGCTCTAGACTTTGTAAGACTACATTACATGACCTTTTCTGCAAAGGGGCAGGGAGGGAAAGAAATTAAAAGAAAGAATAAACTAAGATGAGAAGCCTCCCTCCTCCCACAAATTAATGACACTTGGAAACTGCCTTTCTGCATCTCTTCCTTGACCTCAGAGGTGTCTGGACACAGCTGAGGACATCCCAGTATTAACTCACTGGGCACTGGAAGAACTCCTTTCCCTGTTACATAGCCAGTGGAAGCACATACAACCCACTAACACTACCAACAGTTGGATTTCATAATGAGGTAGCACCTTCATCTTTGGTTGAACCTAAGGCTTCTGTCAAGAGCAAAGCAAACAGCCAGCCTTTTACCCAGTGTAAGCTAGCAAAAAATTGCCAAGAACATCCCAAAATGCTAAATGTAAGTTTTCTTTCTTGGCATTAATTAGTTTCCTTACCAGTAATATTGAAGTTTGTAGCATTTGAAAGGCGTGAAGAGAGGGCAATTCAAACCGAGGAGTTTGGAAATGGGCATTAATGGAGAGGGAAGGGAAAATGGGCTTGCAAGAGGAAACCACAAGGTAATGTGGCTGCTGGGAGATCCTTGTCTGACAACAAAAGTAGGACTAGGGACGTTGGATGTAATCTCTGATCTTCCTTGTGTGTTGGCCACCACACCTTGTGCGGCGGCTAGTGTGTCACACAAATGAGCAGACTCCAGTGTAGGAGTAGTTGGCACTAGAGCAACTTTAATAACAGAAGCATTTCCACACATACCAGACCTTGAATCAAATACCATTTTCTCTCATCTGGTTTTCAGTACTGTTCTGGTCAACATACTTTTTAATGCAGATTTTTTAAATTCTATTTGGGTAAATAGGACCACACAAGTGGATTCCTAAAACAGTAAATTTGACTCCAGCAGCTTACTTATTTCAGCACAGCAAAGTGGTTTGGTCTGAGAAGCTGGAGGTTAGCAAAGACTTAAAATCACATCCTATTAGTTTATCTAGACAGACGATTTAATGAACTAGTCTGATAGTTTTACACCTGCACACTGCATTCTGTTGGGATAACTTTGCAGTGCAAATTCATTTTGCAAGACAGTGCTACTAAACAAACAGGCATACAAACCAACACATACAACACACCCTTTTATAATTTGTTTCCAAAAACTTTGATAATTCAATATAATTAATTTTCCTGTGCTTGAAATGTGGTTTTATATATATATATATATTTGGAAAATATTCTTAAAATGGAGTTAAGAAAAGTGATTAGGCAAATCAGGGAAGAAAAAGTTGCCTTAATCTATTCAGTTCAAAGAACAGCTTCTGACTTGGGAAATGCTAGTGAGCCAGCAAAGTATTCCACGGAAGCATCACTACATGCTTGCTCCGTTCTTATACCCTTCCCCAGACTTCTGCCATGACTCACTTTGGGGACAGGACACTGCAGCATATAGACCTTAAGAAGAGCTGTAACAGATGAAATCAAACTTAAACTTGCAGCACATCTAACTTGCCTCTTAGAGAAGCTATTTTGTAAATAACTGTCTTGTAAAACTTGTTATAAAAAATAAATCTGAAAATTTCACAAAATAAAATATATTCAACTGGTAGGCATGTAGGTTTCCTGTGACTCAGGTTCTGCATACAACCTAAACATGTATCCCTTCAGCAACTGAAAGGGACCAAAGAACACCAAGTTAATTCCAATTTGAAGTAGACCTAAATGAAAATTAAATACAATTGAATAATTGCGTTGATATTTTAAACACTTGGGAGTAAACACAATATGAGTAATTTCTAACTTTAATGAAAACTAAATTTGAAAGAGCCTAGCATACATGAGGAGGACTGAAATGTCCAAATTAGATGCTAAGAAAATAACGTCTTGTGCCATGCAGTGATGGCTGCTGAAGACAGTTTCTGGATTTGGCTACACCAACACTTCAAAAAAAATAGGGGGAGGTGCAGAAAGAAAGTGTATTCTCTCCGCTTCCTTCTGTTTAGGAAGAGGATTAAGGCATTCAAAAGCACCATGGCTAAAACTGGATGACAGCTGCTGCTTGCTTTGATGTATCAGCAGTGGGGCTTTCGCAGCTCAGTAATAGGGTTTGTGCATTTTTACCTACTACAAACAGATTTCATAATACATGCAAAGCTGACACAGCACCAAAGCCTGCAACGGCGCTAATTCAGACCTATATTTCAGTCTCTCAGCTCCTTATTTAGGAGTCGTGATCAAAACCACATTTATTCAGTGTCTGTCAGTGTCACAGATTCTTCTTGCTGAACGACAAAGCAGCAAACAACCGAGAAACTTCGCTTTGACTTGCATTAAAACAGAAAACATTCAGCACTTTCGGTTATACCAAGGATCTTGTAAAACAACACAAGCGCCATACAAATATCAAACAGAAGTCACAGAATCGTCAATGCTACCTCACATGGACAAAACTACTAATGCAACTTCACACAAATAAAACTTCTGTGTCTATATAACTAGAAATGTATATACAAGGTTAAACAGTCAGCTCATGGCAACTTAAACGCATGAGTGCTGTCACTTTGACCGTAATACAAATCAAATACAAACAAAAAAGGAAAAGCTTTTCACAGCTGAATGGATGACTTGATAAGTATGCAGGGGTTTGAGATAGATAATCAGGGACTATCACTTGATTTTTTTTAAAAGCATCAATTATTTACAAAGACGACACTGGTTCTAAACTGCACTGTTTGCGATTTTCACACAAAATAAGTACTTCTGGCTTCTAACAAATGATAAGCACTGGCAATTATATTTATATTCAATTATATTTGAAAACTTAGGTATAGTTGGAAAATAAGGGTAAGAAGGGACTTACCAAGGCTCTTTTAAACCACACAGTTGTATATTGGCATACCAAAACATCCGCATAACGCTGAAGTAAGTGCCAGCACTAATGACATTGCTTGATTCAGGTTAAAAAAGAAAAGTAAAATAACATTCTGCACCTTGAATTTTATTTGTTCACAACTGATTTAAATTTTGGTGATGGACTTGGTATTTGCAAATCAATCAGTGACTAAAGAACTTAAGAAAATAAAGAAGGAAGTCTGTGTTATTATGCTTTACACCTTCTCACCAAGTTCTTTTGAAAGTCATGGCTTCAGACCAAAACTCACCCATTTCCCAAAGACTGAACCCGTACCCTGTTGTGCTGAAATCATTAGGAAAGGGGAATTCTGTCTCACCCTAAGTATTCTTTCAATTCCTACGCCAGTACAGACTTGTATTTTACTGTTCTTTTAGAACAAGTTGCAATAAAGTCGTGGGAACAATTTGGCTTCAAACACGATATAAAAACAATATCCTCACGCTCCTTTTACACACACAGTAAAAATAAACATCAAACCATTCAGATTATTTTTATACACAAACACAGCAAGGAACTTCCCATTCCATATATCTTCCCCCAGCGGATTAAGGCATGTCTCTTGGAAAGTGGTTTTTTTAGGATTTTAGATGACACAATTTACATTCTTCCAACAAACACTGCGAATTTCACATTCTCAAAAAACTTGCCAAATTTACAGCCTGTGCCTAGGATGCAAACATGTTTGAAACTTGCAAATATCAGGTGAAATTACTGTGTTTCATTTATATTTTCTTTTTTTTTTTTTTTTCCAGAGAGGAATACTTTTTTTCCCTCAAAATCTATACCTCTCTGACTCTTGCTGAAGCGTAGATGAGGACAGGCAGAATTTCCCCCCTTAACTGCACACACAACAGGGCACTGTCTGAGCTTTCATCCCTTCCTAGGCTTTGCCTCAATTTTCAAACAAAGCAACAAAGCCTAAGGACAGGCTTGTACTTACAGCAGCAAAGGTCTTTTTTTTCAGCTCAAATGCCTGTCCCTCCCTAAACTCCAAAAGCCACTCACAGGGTTTGTATCCCTAAACTGGGATTAAAGACGCTGTAAAGCTCCAGCTCCTAAAGTGAGTCAACTACCTTTGAACTTTCCCACAGGGACCTCAGATATGGCAACCAGTCACAACAATATTTGCATTACTACTGCAGTCTTTTATGAATTCCAATACATTCTTTTATTAAAAAAATTACGCTACAATTACTATTTTTAAATTCTCCCATTTCTTGCCTAACACACCTGATGGAGGAGAATCCCTCTGCCTTACAGTAACAGTGCTGAGAGCCCAGAGTTGGCACTCACCCCTGGCACTCTTGAGGGCAGAGCTCCGCCACCAACTCTGCCACCACTCCTGGTATGAGGCAGCACTTAGTCAATCTGCAAAGACTAACCTGTCCTACTGCTGCCTTTAAATTAGCCTGCCAGGAGCTCCATGCTGTGCTCCTGGAATCATAACAACACAGCACAAACATAGTCATAAGCACCCTTGAAGTCAGGAGTCACGTATCTCAGATTTTCCGTGGCGCATCAGGAGAAGATACACAGACACGCACGAGTTTTTGAGCTAAAATTCGGTAATACAGGCCAAAAGACAGGCGTGTTAAAATTGTCTGCGAACACAACTGTTCCCTTTCTGGCTAGATGACAAAGGGAGCAAGCTATTGCCCTGGTTATTATCTGTATTTCTAACAAAGTAATTCGATGTTTCTTCACTAACCAATTCTGGAACTGAAAAAGACCATGCTTTTAGAAAGGGTGAATGAATAACGAGGTTAGGATAAACCAAAGTACGCTTTTTGGTTACTTACTTCATCTCATCCCTAGATGCCCTTCTCTGAAAGGCATACCTCATGGAAAGGTATGTCAAAATAGGTTGCTCTAAGAGATGCACTGCTGTCAGGGCATACCTGGGGTATACTAATGTAGTTTTTACCACAGAATTCCTGAATGGAAACAGGCCATTATTACCCAGGTTTTAATAGCTGGGGACATTGCTAAATTTAAACGTGACCTTCACTAAATTAGAGCAACTTGCAAGAGACTTGTCAAATGAGAACAGTGAAAAAACTTCCAGGTGCTTTAAGTAAGCAGCAAGGATTAAGAATATTTCCAATGAATAAGATGAATCACTTCATTTCCAAAGAATACAGACACAAAATACGGGATTGCTTAACTTCTGGGCAATGTTGGTTTGCTACTGAAATAACTGATTTCTGCAATATAATGAGCCTTGCTATTTGAAACAAAGTAGGAATAAAAGCAAAGCAAAACCAGCAAGAATCAGAGTATGTCAGGTCTAACAGAAAATAAATATGAAAGGACATTAAATATACCCTTTTAACAAGATTCAGTCTGTTTTAGATAAATTCAGAGGTAGGAAAATCTCTCTGCCGTATTCAGGGGAGATCTTTTCAAAATTACTTTATATCCATGAGTTTTTGAGTGCACTAAGTGGGTAGAGAGACTTACTTGGTGAATTCTTTTTACTATTCAGGTATAGATTAAAGAGATTCAGTGAAAGAATTCCTGATCAAAGACACAGAATAAGCCTAAAACATACAAAGGGGATGCTAGCTTTCTGGGGTTTGTTTTGTTTCCCCCCACAGTGAATATGTAAAAATTTAAGCAGTTACATGTTGTTGGACCCAGTTGCCTCTAATAAAGTAGCAGGAATTTACCTGTAATTTTATTAAGGCTCAAGTGTAATATAACTCTCCAATTTATTCAAAGGTTCTGATAATTATAAACATGTTTTTAGTTGTTCGAGTTTCACTATAGATATTATCTAAGGAGAACTATCATTTATTAGCATAAACGAAAGCAGAATTTATTCCACTGTATCAGTTTCAACTTACAATTTATCTGCTCCATTAAAACACTGAAACAAACCCTCTTTTTTCTTCTAGTTTTTGTTCATACATTATAATCCCCAAGATTAAGAAAAATTGTTGTTCTGTTATTAAAAAATCTATCCAACCTGAAGGAATTTCACCAAAGTGACACTTTATCCCCAGAGATAAACACAATTAAATTCCTTGATTTAACCGTGCAGATTCCAGTAATAGCTGAAGCTCCAGTAAAAGAATTAGGTGCAATAATTAAGTAACACAGATGGTGAAAGTCATTTGAAAGTTTTTAAATGCACCTCGATTCATATCAAGGTTTTAAATACAGGACATGTTACCCTAATCCAATTTAAGAAAATTGGAAAGATGGTGATGACATTAAAAATTCTAAGGTTGGAATACATTTGCTGAAATAAATAGGCAGGATGGGTATGTTGTTACATTTCCTTGCTGTAGACTTAGAACTGTCTGAAAATGGCCTTAAAATATCCTACTTATTCAGAATTTTAGGTACAGTATCTTATCTTGATCTTTTTATTATCACAGCCTATAAAGACAACTTGCACCAAAACTTCATTCAAAATCTTAGTGGCTTCAAAATTAAGTATATCAAAATTTAGGCCATGAAAGCCTCCAGTGACTATGGAAAGGCTATTTGGAAATACCAAGAGAATATATGTGGCTTTATCTTAAGTTAAAGACACAAAATGAAACTGCATCACAAATTTCTGTTCTAGTGCCGTTCTCATGTACACCAAAGCTATAAATCTGCTATCACTCTTCAGATTAATGCTTCTTATGCAGATGAAGTAATTTTTTTGAAGAAAAGTTTCAATCCAGAATTAATCTGATAAAATGACAGGTAGTATTACCACATCAGAATCATTTAACACTACAGCTATCTAACCAAATCCATTATTATTCTTTTCAGCACATCTAACCCTCCGGTATTCCTGCCTTTACTAAATAAAGTTAGGTCCAAAGTTTTTATTGTCTCTTTTTAAAAATTATGAAATACAGTTAAACTTATATATATACAGTTTTATACAGAAACAGAAAGCAATCAGGTGAACTCCCTGGGAAAGCCAAAAGATGAGCAAAGACTTTATTTGCCAACCAAAAACATAACCAGGCCACAGAAACTCCAATGAGGTCAAATTGTGTAAGAGACAGAAATTGCTGTTTGCCCTATCAGCCTTTTGAATAAAGCTTTATCTAGATGACACAGAAGCATCAGATTAACTACAGCAAAATATTTTGTAGTGAGAGAGAAAAGTGACCAGCTGAAGCAAAAACTCATATAAAGGAAAATGAAACTAGTTCAGTAGCTCTGATCCTGAGAATTCGTGCCTGACTGGTTTAAATTGGGCTGATGCTGCATACATGCCTATGGTCTGTAAGACAAGTTATAGAAGAAAGATAACAGAATGCTTACAGTAGCTTTGATTCAGTAGAATTTGTGGTAGTCATGAAGCAACGCAAAATCAATGCCGCTTTTATTCAAAGTATCTACGCAGTTCAACTAATCTACTCAAAAAGTCAGTTTGCATTAACTTCTCAGCCTTCCCACACAGATTTCATTTAAACCACTACAGTTGCCTGCTACAGGCTTGGCCCCCATTTAATTAATTCAAAAATTAAAGTGAGTAAACATACCTGCTGCATTTCTTCTCCTGTGAGTCAAGAACTTTCTCACACCTATTTTCCCCAAAATTAACAACTACAAAAGCCCAGCACGGAAAATACCCGTACGGTGAAAGTTGCTCTTTTAAATATGAATTCTTGATTAGTTGAAGTTTTATATTTGCATGTATGTCTTAGAAGCTTTTCAGCAGTGGTTCTCAACAGACTTTACAAAAAGTTTGGCTGGTTGCACCGTATTTGTCAGAGGTATATGTGCATTTCAAGCATTTCACAGATGATTTAACTTTACAGAGACAGATGAAGCACCCAAACAAGTTCACACAGAGTTGGGAACATGACGCCTCTTCTGGTTTAACTGTAGCTTTCCTAAAATCCATCTTCTTCCATTCCTGAAAAAAATATGTCCTTCTGGCTGCTAAGAGACTTCTCAGCCCAACTGTTGAAATTCCAAGATTTCATGCCTAAACTCCATGATGTCAAGAAACAAGCCCAACTGTAACCACACAAGAGGTCCTTTTACAAGTGACGTGCCACAGACTAAGGCTGACATGCTGCTGCTTTCTAGTGACCGAAGTCTTCGTTAACTACACACACACAAAGCAACACAAATTTAATGCTGTTTGTCTTGAAGGTACTGAATATTTACAGGAAGGCAAATAACCACCAATTTTGGTTGGTCAGTTTTGCAAGGAAACATGAGGTTGACATTAAGGGAATGATGTGATCATGGAATACATGTCTTTTCACATGGACTATCATGATCATCCAAGGAGTTACTAATGTGCCACACAGCTATTCATTTGTGTCACGTATGATCTCAGTGTCATGACAAAGCCTCTGCAAAGCCCCTAATTTTATGAATATTAGAATCTTCCACATCCTCTTCCCAATAAGCAGCAATGTAGGTTACAGGCTTTTGGATCGCTAGCATTCAAACAAGTACTCCTCCAAGACTGAATGCCTAAGTGAACATGAAATATTTTAGTAACAAACAAAGGGAGTTACTGCACAATTACCTTCAAGCTCTTGCAATGGCCTCATTGGAAAGACTCACATTTGCTAGAATAATCCAAGCAAGCACCAGTAGGCACTGCTGACAAGGTATCTATGCATAAGAAGATGTAAGTCTGACATTATTTTTCAGGTCTGAAATTCAGACACAATCACAGCACAGAAGAGCAAACAAAGCATGTGGCTGAGCCTTAGCAGAAAGCTCACCACCTGCTCCTGGGGCTGCAAAACCCCAGAGAATCCATTTATGAAATGGCACTCACAGTTTTCTATTTCCTTCACTGTTCCTTCTGAACAGTGAAATCCCTCCAGAAGTAATCCATATTAAAACATACCTCTATCACAGTTTACAGTTATTGATATAGAAAATATACAGTTTATGACCTGAGGCACGACATGCCTTAGCACAAGATAATCTAGCACCTGCCAGGTCCCAAAGTCATCAAAGTACTGAACTGTGACAGTTTATTATCCTATCTGGGACAGCCATATTCCTGGATTACAAACTGCTGAGCATTCTTTTATTGCTCTCCACCAATAACGACAATATCCACGTATTCTAGTGCAGCGATGATAACAGAGATTTGCTTACAGTCACACTTCAGAACTGTTATGCTATTAAAAACAAATAATTCTAAGCATTTATGCTTAGAATAAAAAAAAGAACCAAACCCAAAGCGTTCCTAACTGGCTCTCTGCAGAAACCTGTATCACACAGTCCAATTTTCTATAATGCTCAGTACTTGGCTTTCTAATAGAGATATTATCTAGGTAATTCATTTAGCTGCTTAGATACCAGCCAAGTTACTAAGTATGCAGTCATTGGTGGAGAGCAGTTAATTCCAACACTTACATTTATGTAAGCTTCACAGGTACTTGGGAACAAAAAAACAAGGTTGAAATTTGATTTCTTTTTTTTTTAAAGGTCTATGCATACCAATTAACTAGACTTACTGCCTCAAAATCTATAGTGAAATTATCTGTCCTATTCAGTGTATTTTGCAATGCTTGAGAAACTTATGAGTCACATAAACTTAGGCCTAAAAGAGCCAATCTTGAGTGTCTCCTGTGCCCAGACCTTGTTAATGGATGTGCTAAAGTCAGCTCTGGTACAAGCCACACTCCTGTCCTCAGCCCAAGGAAAAGCAAGATACGTAAAGATGCTTATTGCAGGTAGCAAGGGGAAGGGGGAACATTAGGGCAGAGTGACCTGGCACACCACTAAGACTGCTATAGGACAGCTCTCATGTGGTCCTACACAATTCATCCCCACGTCAGGGATTCACAATAAGCTCCTCAAAGCTTCCTTGCTGGTTTACAAAGAACAGAGCTGAGCTCAGGCATACAGGGAGTCTAAATCCCACTGGAATTCTCATGCTTTGAAAAGGAAACTAATGCTGCAATACTACCCCTGTCTTTCCAGCCACACTGTCACCCTTTAAACGACAGCATGGGATGCCTTTGTCAAAAAACAAAGTCAAGCTGTGATGTTCATATTGCGGTAAGTTTCCTGGGTGTGGAAACATCACACTTTTTTTTGTAAAATATCAACTACCACTCAGTCTATAACATCTGGGTAAATGGCGTCATAGCACCTCCTAAGTCAGAATACAGTTGCCCCCACAAATGTCTTGATACAAAACAACCAAAAAATTCAAATCCTAGATTTAGTCTCATCTTCACACTCCCAAACTCCCCAGCAAAATACGCTGATCTGCCCTTGCTAACCACACTGTAAAACACAGACATTACCTCTTCCATCTGGTACTTGAGCCAATTTCACATGTAGGAAGTACATGGGGCTGGAGGTCCTGTGGGGTTTTCCTAATTGCTGGTTTCTTGTGAAACCTCACACTGGCCATTTTCCCTCTCCTATAACAGATTTACCACCTGTTATATGAGGACACTGACCCATTTTCAAAGCTTTGGATGAGAAGCACCGTACAAGCCTGAATTATATTTCTGCACGTCGCACACACAGGCTTAAACTCAGCTGGAAGTGCCTCTAATCATCCAGTTTTCCCTGAGACTTTTGTTCCCTATAAACCAAGGGAAGGAAAAATGGAGAAAAGTATATACCCAAGGCTAATGGCTAGGCTTATCAGCTGGATGCAAGGCAACACACAAAACTGCTTTTCTCTAAGAATATAAAGCAAGATGCAAGAGTGATTTATTTAAAAATAAGTAGCACAGGTAGCCAGAAAAAATAGTTACCAAGATTAGACACTCAAATTGTTCTAAACTTCACAGGAAATAAATTCTGACAGCATCACCCCTTTGTCTTGTTATACCAATGTAACTATACCTACCAATCTACACTCTTGAAGTTTAAGAAATCAGAAAAAATGGTGAGGTTTTAATGATTTTGGACATTGTGGCTTTACATTTCGATCTTTAATTCAAGAATCCCTAATTATTTTTAATATCCTTTAAGATTTGAACATTTTACAAACTTGTGTCATATCCACAGACCCATTTGGGAATACCTTGTATAACACCCACAGCATGACATTTCATATTATAGCTCAGAAAGAAATTGCCTGGCAATTTCTAGAGCAAACAAAACAAAACAAAAAAAAAGGTTGTTTCTTCAGATAGTTCTCTAACAAGGGAAATATTTTTCCTGGAGGGATTAAAAATCAATAAAATTTTTTAAAAGGCAATGTAACAGTCAGAAGGTCCACTATAGAAGGAACACTAAATTCTATGGGACTTCCATAGGAACTACACCTTTGGAATAGCAAAAACATTCCTGCCTGGCCAAGAAACTAGCTACTGAAAAGTAATCTCCCTAAAATCAGAGACATATCCATCTGGTTCCATCAGAGAATCTTTTTTTTCTCGTTCTTTTCTTTTGTAGCCCTCCAAAGTGTCAAGAAATGTAAGAATAAAAGAAAAATATCATTGCATTACAAAGATAACCGTAGATTTCTTCAACTAAATGAGCACAGTCATCTATACTCCTGAAGGAGATCTTTAGTCAAATCGGTTTGAAAGGGTATCTACTCAACTACCTCCAGGGAATCAAACATTCATTATTTCAAATGCCAATGAACAGTTTATATCTGTGAATTCTGGAGCTCAGAGTGATAGCAGAATTTATTGCTATTTTCTTTTCATTAATACTTTTGCAGGGATTTTTTTTTCCCCTTTGTCCAGTCGCACTGGCCTTCATTAAGATGCGTGTTCTCACATAAACAAACAGGCAGTGACATGAAATCATTGACTTACGTGAATGAGAAACCACAGAAAGGAGGGGAGTCTTTCCTAAAGGATTGGGATCAGACAAACTGCAAAGGCACCATTTCAGAGAACATTGCTTTTAAGGAATAACCATGAACTTGCCAAGCCCGGCAGGGGCGGGGAGGTGTCACCCTCACCTCTCTACACCTTTGCTAACGCCAGAGTGCTTGTGTTGCAATGTGGTCTGCCCAGATCACAAAACTGACTTTGCTGAAAAATGTCATGTTTTGCTGACCAGCTTAGGAAAAGAAAAGGAAAAAAAAAAACCACCCAACAAACCCCAAACCCAACTCCCAGTGCTACTGTTCGTGCTCTCTACGCGTGCGCGTCTGCGCTCTCTCTGGGACCATACATCAACTTCAGCTTCAGGCCAAAAGAAAGCGTAGCACTGCAGAAACCTCAAAGCTATACTTACAGATAAAAGAAACGTCTATTTAACCAGAAGAGCTAAAAATAGCCTGAAAAGGGAGTGACAGCAAGACTGTTTGCCATGACATTAGATAAAATGCTTGGTGTAAATATAACCCTTTCTCTGAGAATTTTGCTATGTATTTACAACACACTGTCTTCCCTAACAGTCAGTTTTACTTATGAACATTGGTTTTTTACCAAATACTTGTTATGACAGTTAGAGATGGGAGGGGAATCTCTTAGGAAATTTTGCTTTGCATTGTTAAGATTTAAAAAATAAGTGTGCGGGTTTTTTTAATTTATTTTAAAAATATTATATAAAGGTGAATGAAGTCAACCAAGAGCAAGACACAATAAAATAGTCTAACTCAAATCATAACAACATTTTAAATTAACATTTATTAGTAAGAGATATCTAATAACATTAAAGAGATTTCAAAGTGGAGCAAAATACTCTAAATACCTTGTTTTCCTTTAGATTCTTAATTTTTTTGTAAACCGAAATAACATTTAAAATCAAATTTCTAAAGGATTTTTCTATTACATTTAAAGGTGTTTTTATGGAATAATACATAAAATTCCAACAAAGCCCAGGCGCAAGGGAACAAGCAGACTGGAAACGCAACCTTCCCTGCTCATTGCCCTTATTTAATTAAGCTAATAAAAAGTATTCTACCAGAAGAAATTAAGCTTTTCTCTGTCCCAGAAAGCTATTTTTAGATGGTCAAGCTGAAAGAATGAATAATGTTTATAACAATTTTAAATACAAATCCCAGCTAAAACAGTTATTCCATTAATTGACCAACCAGTGGGACTATGTGAGTATTTGATATAGAAACCTGTAAAAAAAAAAAATCAAAAGAATTATTTTTTTCTTATGCAGAAGGTACATCTCAAACTGTGGATTATTACTTAGAAAGCATGGCCTCAGGGAGAAACTTCTTTCAGTGAGCAGATGCTTCAGTAGTCGTTGCTCATAGGGGAATACCATATGAAATATGAAATGGTAGGCAAGATGGCCAGCAGCCACCGCAGATACGGGCTGTAACAATTCCTGAAAACTTTTCAGCTGAAGGCAAGACTTAATATTCTTAGACTACATATGTTATTTGTCCGAATCTCTCCAGCCATCTGACTAGCTAATTTTTCTAGACTGATTTACAGCTTTTTTCCTCCAAACATACCTCATCTTACTATGAAACTTCTAGTTAATTCTCTATTGGGAATATTTTGCTCTTTTCCAACAATTCTTGTAGAATGTTAACATTAAGCTGTTCACAACAGACCACGAGCAACTGTTTTCTAAGGAACAGTAGCCATTAAACCTAGGAGAGGAAACCTGAGGTGATTTATCAGACCTGCCAGGTCTGCTACGAACATTTGCTAATTTTGCAGCGTACATTACTGAAGGCTCGTATTTACGTCTCTTGTTCGGTCACATTTTTGGGCTACAGCACTAAAAAAAGACTGGACCTGTAAAACAAAATATTTTTTTTCCTCTTCTATAACTTACTAATTAAGAAGTAACTGCTTAAGAATTATAAAACCATAGAAAATTCATTCACAGTTCTCAGTAAAATGGGATTTGTTAACCCTACTAGAACAAATTCTTGACTGTCCACATACCTCTTTGGGGAACTCACATTAGCATTGACGTTAACAGATCAATGGCATTGATTTGTTAATTTATACTAATTTATGTTAATCAACAGATTAACAGTGCTTTTAGAATGAACCTCCCCACCAACCCCCTCCAAGTTTTTGGGTTGCATCATGGTGTATTGTGCAAAACGTGTCTCCTTTTGGATGAAGCAAAAACAGAAGATGAAATCCAGCAGCTCACCTAACGTCCTCATTTTGTTGATGGCACACCCAATCTCAAATAAAGCAACTGGGAGACTGACTCCATGGACGCTGGGTCCTCAACACCAACTTTCTTGCTCTACAGACTTGCAACATACTATTTGTTAATGCAACTGAGTGAGTTGAGGCTGAAACCTCATAACTAACTATAATGCAAGACTAAAGAACAACTGAAAAGTTGTAAAATTACCACTAAACTAGTAAGCCAGTACAGAAAGAAAAACAGCAGCCAGCATCTTTGTCAAACTTTTGTAATATGAGAACTGTGGGTTTAGTTGGGTAGCTCAGATGCAGTCGGTAGATTCTGTCTAAAGAAATGTCTAGTAGGTGCCTGCAGTTCTGGGTATCTGGGACAGCTCTGGGACATCCACGGATGAAAACGAAGCAGCATCCACTAGAGTTCCTTCCCCTAGCTAAAGGAGGATGGATGTCATCCTAGTTAGATATGCTGATGGTAGGGGAGACAGTTTAATAATAACTTTCATCTGTGCTACTAATAAGCAGTTGCTTCATGACAACATATATTATCAGATTCCTCCAGACACTATACAATAATATCCTTTAATCTCATCTCAGAGTGGTGCATAACTCACTCTGCTCTTCAAAAATCCTCTTCTTATACCATAGACTTTGCAATAAGTTAAAAATCCCATACAGACACCCCCTCCCCCAGCTTTTCATCTACACAGCCCTCACCTGAGATAACCTGCTTCCTGCAGGAAATGCCTGCATTTGGAAGTAAATCCTCAGATAATGTGTCATCTCAGAAAACCTGCACATCTGGTGGTATCACAGACAAACGTGAGAAAGGGAGCTTTTGAGGATCAGAATCAAGGGTGGGAAAGCGGAGGGGGGGGGAACTGGAAGGGTACTTAAGAGTAACTTACACTTTATACAACGACTCACACATACGTGAAGCTGCACTGCTGAATCTCGGTGGGGAAAGAAAGGAATCAAAAAGCCAAGCGAAACCTGATAACCTCTGTGAAATGCACCTGAAAATACAGTAGTGAATTGTGACCCACAGTGCCTAAAATAAATGGCATTGGGAACACAAATGGGTACAGTGCTCTAAACCACTACATCAGACAGCCCTTTACCAGGGAGATCCCTCTCAAATGAGTGCATGTTCTAAAGGGGACATAACTTCTGAGAAGATCAGCATTTGTCCAACACCACCTTCAACAGTTTGCCAGCCTGGAGCTACGCTACAAGAGACTATAAAGGACTAATGAGGACTTGACTCACAAAGCAGCATTGATGTACAAACCTACTTTACAAGCAGTTATTGTAGTTATTTCACAATGCTCAGCCTGTGAGATGCAATCTCAGGTGGTCTACACCTGTTCTGCAGGGCTTCGGGCTGTCAAGGTCAGATATCTTGAGCTGGTTGTAACTTGAACTCTGGCAGAGTTCAAATAAATGTAGTTAAAGAGAGGGGGGGAGAAAGCTGCAGCGTCTCTCGAGTATCCTGTTCCCACAGAGAGCAAAGGGAAACAGAAGGAAAGTTTGTGTCAGTAACACAGGCTTGGCTCTGTCTTTTTTCCTTCCCTCTTCTTCCCCCAAACCCACTGGCACTGTTAGATGTCTAATTTTAGTTTCAGACAGCAGGTATCTTTTTCATAGCTTTTCTAAGCAAAATGAAATAATAAAGGGAGGCCTCTTAAAATTTTAAAGGGCCGAAGAGAACTTGTTGAATCTCTTGCTGTTACTGTTAATTATGGACAGTAAACCGATTTAATTAGTACCAACCAAAGAGAAAAATATATGTAATCTATGCCTTCGGTGTAGCATGAACCATGCAACAGGCAATGAAGCAACCCCCAGCTGGATGATTTCATTACTTTTATTTTAAGAGAACCAGAGAGACCAGGATTCAGCAGGGTTATTTCTAGAAACTGACACATGATCATTGTTATGATGGATAAGCTTTAAAACCGCATTATATTTTGAGACAGTAGGATGCCTCGTCATAATAACACGAAAATCTTGTGTGCAGACAAGAGGTTTCCTACTGTGATTGAATGGGCAACACTAATTTTGCCATTTCCCAGCTCTCACATGCATGAGTTAATAGGTTTTTATTTTGTGAAAGCAAGATGTAAAGAAAAGGGGAGGGGGAGCTAACAAAAATGAGCTCTGTCAAAGCACTCTAGTCGAGACACCTGTAAAATTGTAACTTCTAACCCTGAACATAAGCACAATATGAGGTCGCTGTCTTCTACATGGACTGATTTATCCTTGGCAGATATTTGCAGAAGGAAAGAGGTCTCCCTGCTACTTCTGACCAAGAACACTTCAAGAGCGTGCAGCCTGTTTCCCTCCCACGTGCTCTTCAGCCCATTCTTCACCGTTTCTTCTCTCAACAGAAAAATGAAGATATATTGTGTTAAGCTCAGACAGCCTTTATTGGTAAAACTTTAGTCGCCACTGACTGGAAGACTGGCTTAAAATGTATATGGATGTCCGTGGCTTTGGTTTCAGGAATAACTTTTCTTAGCTTTAATAAAGTCTTCCACCATTTAGCCATAGCAGACCTTTATGATTACCCACAAGACCAGCTTCACATACTTAGTACAGTTAGCCACTGAATTTCATACCCTGCCTTTTCCCATAATCCTGAATTACCGAGGTAGGTCTGAACAGCAAGAGGCACTGAACCACCAGAGCTGAAACAGAAATCACTTGAAGTGCTGTACAGCATGAAGTACTCTGAAATTCAGGCTCTAGACATTCAGAAAGGGACATCTAAAATTAGATTATCTGTACAACAGAATTAAAACATACTATAAAAATATACACTTCCAAAGCCTTTTGAAATTACAGCAATATAATGGTAAAGCCCCTGACAGTCAACCTTTCATGGAAAACGTGTAAGATGATGCAAATGTAGAAATGAAACAAACCACTCTAACAAGGTCACCATCAATCATGGGCATTCTTCGTTTGTGAACTCTTGAATTTACAACCTTAGTATGTTTTTCCGATTTTAAAACACGCAAGTGTGTAGAAATAGTATTATATACTGATCTTCCTTCAAAATGATCTTTTAAAACATATCTGTGCATAGCCCACTGTCCTAATGTTTTGACATGTGTGCACATATGGTATGCACACGTGTAATTGCAGAAACACCATTACTTACAGCAGTAAGCGATTTTCCCGTCTATCCCTGCTACGGCTTTGAAGCTAAGCTGCTTACTTCAAAAGAGTTGAACCTACTCTATTTACTCTGGAAGCTTATTAGAAGGAGCAGTTTTAGGCCAAAACTGGTAGAGGGGTAATTGCTTTTAAAAAGCAAACTGAAGCAAAAGATAGGTTTGTCTTTTTCTGAAGACCATAAAACGTTCAAAGCTCCGTCTAGCGTCTGAGCATTTCACCAAGCAGAGACCAAACCTGTATTTCAGTTGGTTTATTCCTGCGGGAGGTGCTTCTACAGAGAAGACAGGCAGCCTTTGAGATAACGCTGTCTGAGCCCATTTAGGGCTTTGAACATCAGCAGCCCCATTCCGAGCCGCACCAAGGATGCGGGGGGCAGCTGAGAGCAGTGCAGGATGCAGGCACGGGGCACGGAGCGGTTCGTCCATGAGCTCCACGGGGTAAAACCGGCATCTGTTCCCGTCTCGTGGCCTCTTAGTCATGCAACAGCGAGACACAGACACCATAATTCACTCCTGCACAAGAAGACTATTAACTACAGCCAAAGAAGCAGGCAAGAGGAATGGGTTCGGAGCCCCAGTGTTAACCATCAGATGTTCACCATCACCGCTTGTTGGCAGCTTGCTTTAAATTAAGATTAGTAACTTAACGAAATGATGCAAGCTTTTCTTAACTACCAGCTGCTAGCACCACCTACAAATTTCAAGCATTAGGTCAGTTCCACAGAGCTTGTGAAAAATCAGCTTATGCTTTTTTAATGTTTAAGTTTAGCAAGTCTTGTTTACAAGTGTTTTACATTGTGGTTAAGCAAACTCTAAATTCAAGCATAGTTGGAACATACACAGGTTCCACTGATGAAATGTGACTTGCAAAGGCATTATGTGAAAATTGTAATTGGGAAAACAATAATCACCTAGAACACAGTAATTACATTTTAAAAATGAAACCCTTAGCCAATTCAAAGCCATCCAGAATTAGGGAGTTGATAGCTAATATACTGCTGTTCTTGATGTCTGTTCCTTGCCCCCCCCCCCAGCCCCTTTATTTTTTTAAAGTACAGTCATAAGGCCTGTGAAAAGATGAACACTTATAATCCTATCACTCTTTCAAATTAATGATGCCATGCAGGGAACAAAAGAGCAATGATCTCTAGACATTTAGCAGACTTTAAAAAAATTTAAATCAGCTCTTCGTAAGATCATGGATGAACTTCCACACCTCTTCAAAGTTATATTAGGAGAAAGACAAGCATTTCAGCCAATACAAGTGTTACCAGCAAGCTGAAATGAGAGGTCTTTGTCCTGACAGAATGGCCTCATTTTTTGCACATGCTTTTACTGTGTACCCATTCACATCAAAATATTCTGCAGGACTCCATCTTATGAAGTTGTGTCATTTCAAATATCTTTACCAGCAATTATTAAAAAAAAAAAGTTAAGGGTAATTACATATGTTCTGTACAGATCTATTTACAATATAACTTTGCAGAATTTTGTGAGATTAGAGTGCATTTAGAGTGTAGAAAATAATTTTGGAAATATATGCAAATATTCCACCTTATAAATAATATAAATTGAACATTAATATTACAGTTATACAGAATATATAGCAGCAAAGAGGGTTTCCTGGTGGCTTTTAATTAGAGTTAGTGTTTGTTAGTAAACACACTGACTAGCAGCATAACTAGAAATTTTGCTCTGTGCGTGCAAGAGCAGAAAGGTCAAGAGCACAAAGCTCCTTTTTTATGAGCAGGAAGAAAGAACGTTAAAGAAAGCGTGACAGAAGGATTTTATTTTTTCTCTTCTTGCTTTCAAAAAAAATAAGGGACTGAAGAAAAGCTTGGTTAAGGGTTACGTTTTAATCAACACCAAGAATTTTTTTATTCACATAAAGAAGCAATTTTATTAGAGCAAGCACCGCTACGGTTTTGCCTCTACACTAAAACCAGTAAATCCCAAGAGCATCTTTAACATCATCAGTTTAGAGAATTCAAAGCACAGGATGAACAGATTATCAGAATAAGGGCCAGTAAAATGAATGATAAAGATCTTGGTTTAAAAGCACACAGACCTTCTTGCAGAGTAACTTTCTTTCACTGACAGACTGCTTTCCCAACGTGACTTACTGTTTCCATGAGCACTAATTCAAAACTATTGATGTATCTCGTATGTCTCCGCTTATTCTTAGAGCTCATTTAAACAAAGCCTTGACAAAGCAACCCAAGAAAGTCTCCAGAAAAAAAATTACATGCGTGCTTAACAAGAGATTCAAAAGTCAAGCAAACAGATAATCAGATAATACAGGAGAGACTATTACACTGCATGGTTCACAAGCTTAAAAATCCTCCTCATTAAGATTTCATTTTTAATCATTAAAATACCCTGTATCCTTATCACAGTAAGGTTCTTACACCTTTGTAACGCTACATTTCAAAGCAGTGGGTTCCCCAGGCTTCACACCCAGACCAGGCTTTGGGTGTGAACAGGTTGAGTTTCCTTTCTGCTCAACTTCCCAAAGTTCAAGAGGAATTCCTTCCTGTGCTTCTCTCCCCTCCTCCGCTCTGATTATCCCTTCAGTGCCATTTTACAATATAATTTGTTGAAAAGAACTTTTAAAAAAAATATAAAAAACAAGAATTAAGAAGACAAGGAAAATAATCCCTTTGTGAGAGACTGTCTTTGCTTCCTTTATTATAGCTGGTTGCGTGCCAGAACATTTGCCATTAGAGGAGAGACAGATGAACCTGAGCTTCTTCTTCAAGGCTGGAGAAGATAAACTTTGAGGGAGCTAAGCACAGCCTGCCAATATCTGCAAGGTGGTCACTGAGAAGGCAGAGCCAGGCTCTTCCCTGAATTGCTCACTCTGAGAACAAGAGATCATAAACTGAAATAGGAGAGGTTCAGAGTGCATATAAGGAAAAAATAAATAATCCAGAGGACAACTAAGCCCTGGAAAAGGCTGTCCAGAGATGTTGTGGAGGCTTTCAAAACCCAACTAGACAAAAAAGCCTTGAACAACCTAGAAAGAAATGAGAATGGACCAGAGGTCCCTTCCCAACTGAGTGTTTCTGTTTGGAAATTTTTAGGCAAACATTTATCTTTAAATTTTAATGTTGCAGTTGCAATGGAAAGAGCAGTTGGCCTAAAGTAATCATATCGATGGCCATTAGCTAACTTGTGAGCAGCAGCAAATACAGAAATGAGGAATTTTCTTTTTATAGAAATACAGTGATTAGTCATTATATAGAGATGATAAAAAAAGGACTCTCCCTAAAACCCAAGTTGTAGAGGCTGCCAGTGTTTATTAGGTTTTATCTTTTCTTCAGATACCATCTTTCCATGGGCATGAGTTCATGCACATACATACAGTATTATTATCTCTTTATGGAGTAAGTGCTATTGTTCTATGCTATTTAAATGAAACTATAAAAGTAATTAAATATTTATGTATGGATATTTTGGAATAAAACTGTTTATAGGATTGGTATTTTGTCTGGCCAACTGGGAATAAAGAATTTTCCTGCAAACTGATTAAAAATTTGCACATAATTCATAATTTATGTAGATACTTTATAATTTGATAATTTATACAGTCTTAAAAGTGCACATCAAATAAGTGCAAATCTTTGCCTGTAAAAAGACATTAAAAGACTTTTTTTTTAAATAACAAACTACTTCCTTGAATCTCCGTATTCTTTCTACTGCTATTTTATGTGCCCAAATGACAACAGTGCACTGAAGAACTTCCAAACACTGTGCTGAATTATGATATTGGGAAGCAACCAAACATATCGAAGAACTAGAAATCACTAAAAATCTCTAAGAGCAAGAACCCACCCCTGAGGTAGTTAACTCCTTTTGTGTCATCTGATTTAGGTGCCTTCTGAGCAGTACCAAACAAAAATGCATTCATCTTGTTTCCAAGCCTGTATTGTAACAAGAAGACCAACTTGAAAACAGACATCTTCAACTGAAGACAGGACAGCACTATATCATATCTGAAGGACAGCGAGTAGGAACAGATTAGATGTAACGACAAACACATCTAGGAAGATTCTGGCCTATTCAGAAGAACTCCTAGGTTATGTAGACACTGTCAGAAAGATCAATATCGACTAGTTTGATAAGGTTTTCCTCCTCTGAACATTTAAATACTTCAACTGACACACAGAAGTGCTGTTTGCCAGAGATGACTCTCTGAAATATTACGTAGAGTCATGCACTATAAATCCAAGTCACAATCTTCTCAGTAATTACGGAAGGCATTTGACATTTCCACCAGAATAGCCAAAGATGTGACTAGTTGAAAGCAGAAATTATGCCAATGTATTCAGACTTTGCCAGACGAAGGTTCAGTTTAATGGGTCAGAAGTGGTTCACAAAAAATACCTTGGTTTTACCCCTGCCAAAAGAAGAGGCTTCATTACAAAGATGCAATTCTTCAGCTGACTCTCTATTCAAAGACACTTGTTATTCTGCTGTTCTTGATGCCAATTTTTGTAGCATAAAAAGGCTACATAGTCTTACAGGTTTTTTTTCCTAAAGTATTATGTAAATGTTATGTTACTTTTGGTAATACGGTATAGCATATTTTATTTGGTGCAGAAAGTAAAAGACAAGACCTGTTCTCCTACATGCAATATAAGACAGTAAAAGTTGTAACAGATGAATGTAGTAACACAACTTATGTTCTAGACCTTCCTTGGGAGTTCAACAAAACTCATCTAGAAAACCTTTTAATGAAAATGTAAAGCAGACCGTTAAAATACACAGGTCAACTTCCAAGGTCTGTAGCACAGCAGTTAGGAATCTAGTCATAGTTAATACTAAAACCTGTTCTTTCTTGACACAACTCGATGTATTAGTTACCTGTTCTCATGATTTCATCAAAAGACTCATGCAATTTAGCCTGTTCCTCAGAGTCCCAACTGTACAACAATCTTTGCAACAAGAGTTTTGCTTCTTTATTTTGAAGTGGGGGTTTTAGGCTTTAGAGTTCAAGTAAATAAAAAATAAATTTAAAAAAAAAAAAGCCCATGAATTCTAAAAAAACTTGGCACTTTAAAGAAGTAATGAAAGAATTCACACTCATGAATTTCTGAGAAGAAAAAAAAAAGGTTTTCTAAAGCCTGACCCAATTTCAAATGTTTGCTTGGGTTTTATTCTACTGCCTTGCATCATTTCAGATTTATCATTCCTAAAATAATCATTATGTAACTTCTACTTTTTAACAGCTGCAGATTTTCTAGGGATGCTCAGGATATACAGTCTCTATATACATTTTCCACCAATATTATAAGTGCTAGGGAGCAAAACAAAAAATGAAAAAAACCACCAAACTTACACTATGCCAGTATCAACATTCTTGCTCCTACAAACATTAACCTAAGTTTTAAACTCCAGTCAAATCCTACCCAAAAAGGGCAGTAGTACTAGCAATTACCATTAAAATACTTCTCCCGTACCTAACCAAGGTCAACACATACTCCTTTACAAAAACCAAGGTTAGTGCACTCTTTCTTCCAGTCACATGCAGTAAATTTACAGACTTTCAAGCAATTTACTTCACGTAGCATACAAAATAAAAGCAGAATAGAAAGAAAAAAATTACACAAGTCTTCAAAAATCATTAAGCATTCAAGAAACAGTTTTTACATTAAAGCTCTGCTCAACTTAATCTTAACTAGCTATTTGTCATTTCCTCAGACACAGATCAGGCAGCCCTTTATTGTATCCAAAGGATTTAAAGAATCAGGAAACATCATCAAGAGGATAAAATATTTACAGCATAAGTGGTAGATCTATTGTGTTACATTAACCCAAAGGCATGAAAGCCACCACCTAGAAAGAAAATTCACACGCCTTCATAGCTTTTTTGGTTTTTTTCATTATTATCACTAATCTTTCTTGGTAGGCAGGGCAAGAACAAAGTGGAGCAGCACAGGAATAAACAAGCAAATTGACAAGAATAAACAAGCAAATAAATTACTTTTCTAAGAAGAAACCATCTAAGTGAAAGGTGACGGATGTGTCTGGGTTTTTTCTGCTTCCACATAGAAGGGAGAATTATAGAAGATTTCTAAAAGTCCCTTCTATCTACATGTTTATGCTTCTGTGCTTAATACAGCTTGAGGCAGCTGTAATCACCAAAGACTCCCCCCACTGCAAAGCGAGATGTCATGAGACCTAAGAAATAGAATGTTTCTGTTGTTCTGATGAGATGATAACGCCTAAAAATATTTTCATTTTTCCTAAAAGGCAGACACAATGTATTTATAGCATGTCATTATTCTCTTAGAAGTTTATCTGTTTGGCAGAGTTTCATGGAAGACCTGCAGTCTTGTGAGATTTCTCACCTTCACATTCTGCTGCTAACGGAAGAAAAAGAAGCTTCAATTAGTCATCCATGGTATGACAATTATTAAATTATAGTAAGACAGTAGTTTTGAGACATCTATTTTGACATCTGTCAGACTGACACATATAAGTACTTGTATTACAAAGTGACTTTTGTCTAATCCTCCTTTGGAAAGTACATCTACATAGTCATAAAATTTGTATAAGGATACTGCTTCCCAGCTAGTATTCACAGGGTAGCCCGCCAACTTCACATAACAGAGAAATAATACTATTTCATACTGAAATTGCAAGTCAACACATTTTTCCTTGTTCATATTGGAGAACTGATGCAACAGGCAAAGTCACAGAAAGTCAGCAAATTACAGGAAGAGGAGGGTGGGGAAGGCATTGTGAAACCCAATTGTTGCCTGCGCCCCCGTGATACTTGAGTCGCAGTGCCTTGAACAATCGCTCCCACAACTTTAATAACTTGGGCTCATTGATTATAGCCTACATCAGAGAAGAGTAGTATGTAGGGCTCTACATACAGTTTTGTCACCAAAGAGCATGTTTCTGCAGCAAGTAGAGCCTCTACTTATTTTGCATGTTTACTTGGCGTGTATGAAGGCTATACCCACACCACCAGAACTTCCACCAAGCTGCAGCTCACTCCAGAAAATCATCTGTTGCACCAGCCTAGAGCTATAAGCAAACTAGTTTACAGCAATGTCGCCCACATGGAACTATGGGCCATCAAGATTATCTGCATTCAGAAATAGCTCAGGCAGGCTGAAACGAAGAGCCAGGTATTCCCCGTGGCTACAAGTATTAATTTTATTTCTTTTCTGTTTGGAAACTGTCTGACATAGTCTTTCAGCAAGACCGACTCAGGGCCCAAACTCCTGCATAAACACTGAAACTCTTACATTGCGCAGCAATTGTTGAGCCAAGAGGTAGTTACGTTTTTGATTGAAGTAACAGGCTTTTATCCTACCAAAGTGGTCCTTCTATATTAGATATTACTACATAGATGGCAACATCACAGATATATATAATTTTTTTAAATTAAAATCTATGTATATTTGAAACTTTTCTAAGTATTTCCTTTCCAGAAAAACTGCACACTCAAATCCAAAGCACTGTAGTCTCTGTTCACATTAAGCCTGGAAGGCAGCCCAAATACATCAGTCAGCTTAAGGTGGAAGAATCTAAACTACAATTCATTGGTTGGGGAATTTCTGCCCACTCCATGGCAATTAGGAAATGACAAAGTCATGCTCAACAGAACAGTCCTCTTGCAAAACAGCTACAGAAAAAAAATATCTGTACACCCCTTCATACTCCAGCTACTTTCCCTCATTCAGAGCCTCAGCCAGCATGCAGTCAATCTGCAAATAGTTTAGTAAAAAAAAATTTAAAAATCATTATAGTGTCTGTCCTTGTTTTTAATGAAATTTCTTTATATGTAAAATAGCCATGCCTAATTAGAGGAGACAGAAAGACAAAAAGATGTGAAAAAAGGTGGCATCAGATGATGATGAGATGCTCATCTTGTAGGATTTGTTAAATATAACCAGTGGATTTAAGTAACAGACTCTTCACTTAACAGCTATGGTTCTTTTATTCATGGAGCAGCCACATGTCTCAGATAACCACAGTCATCTTCTCTGCTGGGCTTTTCTGAAGTACTGTCTTAGCAATTTAGAAAGGGAAGCTTTCTTAAGTTTTCTTTTCCTTTGCCAGTTTGCAGTAATAGCATAAGCAAAGCTATCTAATAAATCCTTCTAACTTAAGAGCTCCGCAGTTATGTGAAGTATGTCATCATTCCTCTTTAGAGAGCAATGAAAATGGACAGAGAACCATTTTCTGTGCTCTGTAGAGTCCAAAATTAACTTGGGTATGAAAGTAGGGCTAGTGTTGACTAATATATTAACACTATGGAAATTACAGTACTGTGTGTTAACACTGCTAACGAAATTAAGTGGGGGACACATAGTATTAGATGAGATTTAGCATTTATTGTATTATTTTTGTTGGCCTGAGAGTTTGAGCCTGCTCTTTTCTGACTCATAAAGCAAGTAGACATCATAATTTCACTTCTCAGAAGTTCAGTGAGAACATTTCTTTCCAAATATAATTTGCTATGAAACAATTGAGACATTTGTTTTTCCACACAGGAATTTCTCTCAATCAAAAACAAGTCCCTGACCTTCAAGTAAACAGGCACAATGATCCCAGTAATAATCTCAAATTATATTGTGACTTGGTCACAATGGCCACATAAAACAGAGATCAAGGGTGGGAAGATGGAAAAACGTAGGTCACAGTCACCCCACTGGCTGGTTGGTGGCTTCTCTACAGATGTTGCCCTTCTCATCACGGCATCTCCACTGGCTGGGGGAGAGGACGTGGATGTACCATACTGCAACAAACCTAGAATTAATTTCTCAGACACTGAGGTGTGCTGACTCCTGTCAGCGGTTAGGCCATGGTAATGCACTAGGCCTAACACAGGGCAACTCCTCAGTATTTACTTTGACGTCCTGCTCTGATACTCTCAAGACAGATGAGGCATTAAAACTATAACTTTTCCAGATTCTTCATATCTTTACCTTAAAATCCCTTGCATCCTGTGTTCTACAAGCTTGTACTCACATACATGTTGGCTGTCACTGCTGCAGGGAGAGAAAAGAACTGTGTGTATCCTCACCTACAGGGTTCAGCATCCATGTGTGTCTATATTCTGTACTGCTTTTTTTTATGCTCTGATTAGAGAAAGGAAACATGCTTCCCTGTTTTTGAATGAGCAGAGAAAACCACGTGAGGAAGCAGTAAGGGCAGCCACCTCTGCAAGGGAAGGCGAGTCAGGGGCTGAGAATGACCACAACAGAGGCAGGGGCAGTGCCCTAACTGACCAGGGAAGCAGTCCCAGTTACCCAAACAG
The DNA here is from genome assembly GCA_013400055.1 of Nycticryphes semicollaris. Classification (NCBI taxonomy): domain Eukaryota; kingdom Metazoa; phylum Chordata; class Aves; order Charadriiformes; family Rostratulidae; genus Nycticryphes; species Nycticryphes semicollaris. Next base: position 29,016 of record VXBJ01003731.1, on the reverse strand, counting down.
GAAAAGCAGAGCAGATCTGGTGACAGAAGCCAGGGTCAGCCACAGTCCACAATCACCAAATAAGTCCCACATCGACGAGGCAGGTCTGAGGCTTGCCCTGGAAGGCAAGCCAGCAGGTCAGGACCAGTGAGGGACGTGGCTGGGCACAGCAGAGCTGCAGTGTAGCTCAAGAGACAAAATGCAAAGGCTTAGCTTAAATGCTGCTCTTGAGAAAAAACAAAAACCCAAGGAGTGCCTGCGACAAGGCTTCTCATGGCTCTTCACAGCTCTGACATGGCTGTTTTCACAGCCACCTGATGCAAGGCTACAGCCACACCACAGCAGAGCTGGCCTCGGGCATGGGCAGCCCACTCCCGCCAAGGGGGTGTGTGCAGGGCTCCAGCATGGGGTGCTGTGCTTTGGTACCAGAAAATTCCAAAACACTAGGGGGAAAAGTGTGTGTTCTTCTGTTATACAGTGTACGGCAACTATGAGAAAATACTATTACAGAAAAATCAGATGCCTGAACTCAAGATCAAGAACAACCCCGTATCTGGACATAATGTAAGATACTGAAATATATACAGATTTTCAAAGTCAGCTTGAACTCTGTATTTATCTTGAGCTTTCCTAAACTATGAGACTAAACACTATTCATGTTCTTCAGGAAAATAAAAACTTCATCCTCCTGAATGAAGAAGACTTGGCGATTTGCTTGCTATACTTGTTTCATAATGGATCATGAGAAAGACCTACTAAAAATCTCATGTTATTAATTTTCTAATTAAATGCAGACTTTTACATTTGGGAATCTCCTGGGAAAAAACTTGTAATAAAGTTATTGGTACTTTTGTGTTAGAGAAAAATAGCCTTTTTACCAATATTGTTTATGAAACTAATCCCAATTAGATCCATCAATGGTACCACATAAACAAGACCTTCCTTTAAAAGAAAGGATACCAATAACTATTGCAGGAATTACTGAAAACAAACACGCACGCAACTTTCACAACCGCAAATCAGCCTTGAGTACCATGTCATTGTGACTTCTGCATTGGCAGACTCATTTTGGGCAGCACGAGCCTCCCCAGCGCACACGCGGCTGCTGGAGCAGGAGTATCTCCATCCAGTTTGTCCTTCAGATGGGCCTCTGGCTCTCTGTAAAGAAGCTAAAATTGTTTCAGCCAACAACATGGCTCATTCCTTCTGGCCGTCTGTCCATCCTACACTCCCAGTGACACTCACGTGAGTCAGCTGGGTTAGTCTGCTCAGCCAGGGCAATACTTCAGCTCCTCCCTGAAGCCTCCCTGCACCCTCTCCGACACCTCATCTCCCTCTGCGAGGTCAGCGTGGGCGTTCCAAGCTATTAAAGTATTTCAGGACGCCCATGCATTAGACTCTCTCTCCTCTCTGAACCTAGAAAACAACCAAACTTTTTTTTCCATCCAATACTTGGAGAGGATAATGCAGACAAGTAAATACACAGCTATAATAATCCTCAGCATTCGAGAAGCAATATTAAAAATAGATTTACACACATGGACCTTTTATATCAAGTATTTCATTACAGCAACATGAACAGACAAATCTCCAAAGTGATCCAAACAGCCTAAGTTTAGGCTAGTTTAAGAAAATAAGCAGCTAAGAAAATATTAGTAATATCTGGGACATACGTAAAAAAAATCACTTATCTTGAAGCCTTCTCATTTTAAAACTGAATTATCTATATAGGCATATATGAGCGATGTTACTTGTTGAGCAACTGTCCTGCTGTAAGAAATGTCCCCAGGTACCTAAAGTCTATATAAATAATCGCTAGTAAACATGTATCTAAATTTGAGACATCCATGTGGAAAAAAATGGATGCATATAACAAAGTGAGAAATATCTAGGGAACACAAAGTTCATATAGAAACTGTCCAGTCTTACACGTCTGGAAAACATTTCATCAGCAGCTTTACTGCAAGTAAAAAGTGATACGATCTAAACTAGAAAATTAAATATATCCAACTCTCTAATAACAATGGTTGCCTAACATTTTTTTTAAGAACATTTGATTAAATTTTAAACTGGCTACATTATGGTAATACATGTCAGGCATTTTAAACACTACAATCCGTAAGACTCGTTAAGTAACAACAAACTTTATGTAACATTAAAGCCAGTGATTTGAAGTCTCTTCTAAAACTTGTGATCAGTCACAAGGCTCTATGACTCTTGAGATTATAATTTCACTTAAAGGGAACCTGTTTTTTTCCCCCAGATATTTACATATGCAGAATGAACACATATCTACTTACCATAGCTTAAAAAAAAGATACCAAGTCTCCCTTTATTTCTTCCCTCGTGCAACACACGCTAATTCCTGGTGGTGTTTCACGTGTGTGTGAACCACACAATACAATTCTGCTGCTAACAGGAAACACCAACGTATCCACTGTGCCTCCTTTTTGTCTGCCATTTCACCATGACAGAAACACATATAACTACTTACACACATACACACACATTTTTGTTTCCTATGCATGACAAAACACAAGCTTTGCATCCACAGCTCAAAGAAACAAAAATATTAGTATGATTTGCAAACTTTCAATAAGGTCATTCATCAAAGACTGATGTGAAATCCTTGGAATGAAAACCACGTCAGACATTTTCCAAACATACAAATACAAGGTTATGCACAGAAACTAAGAACAAAAGGTTTGTCATGAGTGACCCGAGTTCCTCAAGATCTGTAACCCAAAGTTTCAGTGTGGAAGGGCATTAGAGTTTGGAAAGTCAGTTCCTGGCTTTTACCAGCCCTCTGAGAAGGAACTCATGCCTTTGTCTTTCATGTTGTGCTGCCACATCAACGCTCTGCTCTGAGCGCTAACCTCCATGCCCTCGGTATTTCTCAACCTGCACTTCAAAACAAGTACTAGTAGATTAAAGAGAAGGCAGAAAGAATGTACCCATACCTGTGCATTACATTTTCAAGTAACTACTGCTAAGAATTTATTTTTCTGTGCTTGGGTGACCATCTGCATATGTGTTCTGCACGATGAGGGTGCTGAAATAGAGGATTAAGATTTCCCAGAGAGGCTGTGGAGTCTCCAACCTTGGATGCAATCAAAACGTGACTGGACAAGATCCTTATCAACCTCGTTTAACTTGAAGTTCAGTGTCTTCAGCATGCTGGTCATCTAGTCTACCTCAGATGCCCTGAGGTCCCTTCAAAGGGTCTATATATAATTCTACAATTCAGTAACATAGTAACTGGCCAATTTCAAGCCCTGTCCTATGAATTTATAGTCATTAAAGAGCAGATCACAGAGGCTTTTATACATACAAGGATCTAGAGTCCAGCACAGGCCTCGGCAAAGAGCATTGTCAGTTTTTAGCAATGCCATGCAGCTTAATGAAGTTACAGAGCTCCTGGTGGCCATGCCAAACAAAGTCAGTGCTGGAAACCCTCCCAACCTTAACTCTAATGCAGCTCTGAGGAAAAAAATGGAAATCAACAAAGCCAGTATGACCATAGCTAATATAAATCAGTCTTGGTATAACACATTAGCCATACCAAAAGGACTTGAGTAAAGGATGGCCAACCCGCACAGTTACCCCACAGTGGAGACAAATTGAGAGATAGTATGAAGGGCTGCAACCTGCGAATGTTAAAAGATAATTTTTCACATTCAGACCAAGTAATATAGCTTGTAAAATTTGTGCATCCAGAGGGAAAACAGTAAATTGTCTGCATGGGAGCAGCTGGCATAGAATCATCAATGTCTCCTCGTAAATAACAGTGTGGTCAACTGGAAGACCAACTTCATAAAAAAAGACACACCAGTAAATAGGTTGCCAAAGGTACAAATTCAATAGGATATTGTGTCGTTCAGTGTCTCATGATACCGGAATCAGGTTCTTTAGCATCTTATGACCCCACAATGTTCTCTGCAGGCTGGAAGAGGACAACGCTTCTTTTTCTTGACACTAGAAATTCTGGAAGACATCCTTAAGTCAGTCACCATAATGCAAGAAGCTGAGGAAAGCAGAGACTTTACATAACAATTGGATCTCTAAAATGGACCACAGCAGCATAAGTTATTTCTCCACCTCAAGACGATGCAGTGCCACACAGCAGGAGTCATGGAGGTCAAATGCCAAGAACATGATAGACAGAAGGTACTAAGAGGGACATAGCACCTGCAAGAGTCAACTGTTCATTCAGGATCCTGATGACCTTTAGCTGTAGAGTATTACAGAGTGCAAAGGCAGCAGCTGGTAGGCTTAGGGCACTCAGAATTCAGCAGAACGTGTGGCTGAAGACAATCCTTTCGCTGTAGCCATTCATACCGGTTTATTTTACTCAGGCTTTTTTGCTTGGGATACCCTCATGAGATCTGCAGGGTAAAATACTGTACTAGGATGCTGAGGATCTCTGCAATTTGCAGCCTCTAGGGCCATGGCAGACGTGGATCAAGCCAGGGACAACAAGAGAATTCGCCGGAACACCAGTGGGGCCAACATTGTCTAAGAAGGCCTCATGACCCTTACAAAGAGGGATTCTGTAGATGTGGGCTTTGCTCCCACTTTGTATGACCTGAAAGGACTGACAACTCTGTGCTCGGTTACTGGATCGCTACAGAGCAGCAGAGATACTCCGAGTGTGGGTGGATGACAAGGAGCATGCTTTAAGGAGGCTGTTCTCAGGAGGCAGACTGCTGTCTACTAACAATTTAAATGAAAACACAGTAAAGGCAGACTGGGATCCTCGTTCACTGAGGAGCTAAAAAGATCTGGCACTAAGAGGTGACAGGCAAAGTAATTAGAAAATAATTACTTTAAAGGAGAAAGGGATGTGAAAGAGTAGCAGAAGTCAGTCAAGAACATTCCAAGAGAATGAATCATAAAGAAGTAAATTCAGAAGAGAACACACGCATAACACAGTAGTTCTGTTGTGCTCGGTGATTCAGAGGGATGGACATGCTCTTAACTAGATCTTCTGCACATCACAAGGAGCTACGACAGAGCAGCTTGGGTGAGCACTGCAGCAATCTCTGGTCGCCTCTGTTCGTGGTGCACAATAACTCAGGTCCTGAATGAACATAGAAACTATCACTGAGAGACAAAGTATAATTCCTCATCCAAATTTATCAGTGTAAATGTAATTACACATGTAGTTGCTTTGGACGTGGGATTGGGACTATAAAAACATAATTTTTGAGGAAAACAATATTCTGTTTTGTAGTTTGTGGACAGCTGATGTTGGAAGGGCTTTTTATTTCAAAGTCTAACAATTCTTAGTTTCACTGCATCAAAGCCACAGAGGTTGCGACTAACGTAACGCCCGAAGCAGCTGATGTTCTTCGTTCCTATAGCCATTAAACAGGGAAAAAGCACAGCAATCAACACTTTTCTGTCTTCTATTCAGAAAGCTTTTTGAAAAGTTGCTTTCACGGTCACTTTATAAAATCTTAAGTAGACTACATCAAACAAAAACCCCCAGTGTCACAAATGCAGCCACCTTTGTTGAACAGTGTCTTCTAGTTATACACAACAGAAATACAAATATAATGGTCCATTAATCAATGACATTCCAATTCCCATCCCAAGATAGGAAAAACAAGACAGTGTGTATGTGTATCTGCTGCGGTGCCTGCTGCCTGATAAAATCCATCTAACTAGATAGTCACCAGGACGTCAGATTGAAGAACCAAGACCATCATACGTACACACGCCAACTTTTTCAAAAACCAAAGAATGAGCCACTGACAGGAAGGTGCTTGGAATCTCAGTAATCTGTATTTCAATATGACATTTGAAATGCTAGAATACCGAAATGCTGTGTTGCACTATAAATCCACTGTAGAGCTTCAGGCTGGTTTTAATGATTGTATATTCCTTCATGAAACATCTGCTGAGAAACGACACCAGTCCTCTGAAGCAGATTTTGTCAAATGAAATTCTATTTTTAGATCACTAACTTGCTCACTTCTAACAGATTTTTTTTTCCAAGTTCTGTCCTACTGCTTATTACTAGAGTATTACCACACTGTGAAGCTGAACACTGTTCCATCTACATTATAATGGCAATACACCTCATTTGTTTCACTGCCTTTCCAAATGCTGCAGTAAAGAAACATTTCCTTACTCTGTATTAGTTCTTGATGTTTCTTTCCCCTATTAATAGAAAAGGCCCCATTTTCTCATACCTAAATAAGACTCCTACTTCAAATCCCACCCCCAGGTTTGCTTTTTTCTTCTATGAAACTGTTCATTTTGATTTTTCTCAGACTTCTCTATCAGTTTGGAAATGCTTTCTCTGTCTGAAATATATACAGGAAATTTAAGGGTATGGTTTTTTTCTGCGTAGGAACAAAGCCCAGTCTATCTACTGCTGGTAAGTGAACAATAGAATGTAAAGTCTGCTTTTGTCCTAGCATGGCAACATCTACATGTATAACCCTGAAAGATAATAGGTTTATTTTGAAAGACAATGAGTTACTACTTTTCTATAGAATTTTAAAATATTTAAGAAATCTACACAGAAAAAAAAAAAGAAAAAGGATAGCCTAAGCCCAAAAGTAAACTCGTAGCGTCTTGATTTAATGTCTCTCAACAGAATTAATATTTTCTTGGCAGCAAAGTATCAGGTATTTGAAATGTGAAGAACAATTTTCAGTTTTGTGATTAAGGATTATATATTCCAGATTCTATGCTGGCTCTGCCATGTAGCCCAATGTCACGCTGGGCAATGTCTTCACACTAATTTTTCCTTCTCCAAAATAAGAACAGCATTTATTTTCTCCCTCCAAACATTCATCTAGCCTACTTTGTATCCACAGAATTAAGTCACTGCGCCAACTCATAGAACCTCAGCTTCATCACACACCTCATTTACTGCTGGTCTGGATGTTAAGCTATAAAGTCTGCTACTATATTTGCATATGTATAATAAGACACAGGAATCAACTGGAGGACCTGAGAGTTGCAAGCAGACTATACTCCAGAAAGCTGGGAGTCCAGGGATTAAAAGGACCTTAACTTTTAAACAAACATCTTCCTTGTGTAAGAGAATTAAGTACTTTAAACTGAAAAATAATTTTGCTATCATCCCTCCAAATAAGTGGTAAAACTCTCTCCATCACAATGGCATGTTTTTCTTCCTTTCTCTTATTTAACAATTCTTACGTAAATTTTTCAGATTAACTTATTATTTAACATGCAGTAATGAGTCTGAAACATGAAAAACAAGTTGTATTCAAATACATTTTCCTAGTGCCAATAATTTAAATATTACAGGCATAAACATGCAGCTGACTCTCCAGGAGCAGGTAGTGCTGTGGTGTTCAGATGTCTTTTACGCCGTGTGTTAAAAGCCCCAGATTCTGCATAAAGAAAGCCAGGTTTAGCACTAGCTCTGGCTACCTGATCTGAATAAAAAGCCATGAGCTAACAAAAGTGAAGGCAAAATTTTGAAGAAAAATTTACAATAAAAAGTTTATTACATAAAATCATAATAGAAGTTCTCAAGTACGTTAAGGTGGAAAACAACAGCTAAAAGTATTATGAGAAAGCAATGACGGATTGCTAAGGACACATCCTGGCCAACAAAATTCTTTAACAACATTATTTCTGGTAGTGCATAGACAAATAAAATAAGAAAGAAGAAAAGGAAAAAGAACTATTTCCTGCCTGCCTTACTAGTTGTACATTTAAAGCAAACTCCAATAGCAAACAATACCAAAAGTTATAAATGAAAGCAGCCCTTTGGAAAATTACAAGGCAAAAAGGTGGCCAAGGACCAGAGACTACAATCACTTCACTGTTTTCATGCAGTTTCAACTGTATTTATTTTCTCTGTGCCCAACTAAATGGATCATTTGTGGAAGACGTAAGGAATTACATGGAGCTTTCACTCCGAGAACAAAAGTGAAATACTCAAAATACTCAAGCAGAAGCAACACGCTCAGAAAACAAATGGGATGTGACATGCTATGAAGGATGTTCAAAGGAAAGTATCGATTCACAGTCACCAAATGGTGTAGTAGTTAGAAATACATAGTTTATAAGAATACACACATGCTTTTCTCTTCTATGTTCTCTGAAACATTTGTAAGAGCTTTGCTCCAAAGCAAACAGAACACGCAGCTCAAGGAATGGCACATCCTCCTAAACCAACAGGCCAGATGGAGCAACTTGTTTACTTCGCAGCAAGTGGCTGCCCCAGACCAACAGTAATAGGAAGAAGATAGTCTGAAAGTGCAGGCCAGAGGTGAAAAGCAAAGCAACGTCTAGCAACACCAAAACGACAATGCAGCCAGAGGAAAGTCTTTCAAGAAACTTTGAAGGAATATTTCACATCACTGCCAAGAAAGGAGTAGGTGGCAGGCAGTTTGCATTAGCCAAGACAACCCAACAAAAAAGCACAAAGCTTGAATTATCATCTTGGCAACAGAGAAGAGAAGGGTGCTTTTACCAGATGGTAATTAAGGACTTGGCAAGCATCTGGAGGAAAGGAAAGAGTGCGAGTCAAAGATAACACTAATATGACACATCCAGATAACAGAGAAAGATAAAGGCACAATGAGAAATACATAGCAGAGAAACAATGAATCTGGGTGGCTGTACAACAGCCACTAGGACCAACAGAAGAAACAAGCAGAGGTGCAGGGAGCTGGGAAAGAACACACTTGGAGCAGAGAGCATCAAATATTTGGCAGAGGCAGTAACACACCCACAAAAGCGGATGATTAACTTTTTGGTCAGGGAGAAGCAGAAATAAAGGAAGTTAATGAATGAACTATAAAAGATTTTGAAAGAAAACAGGAGAGGGAGGCTTGATAGTAAAGGTACAACACAAATGAGAAATAGTGACAGCAGACCTGGACAAGGTTGTTTCAGGCTTAGGGATGGATAAGTGGAAGAGGAAAAAATGACAGTTTAACAGAATTCTCCTACCTTCTTAAATGAAGCAGGAGTTAATCTACTAAGTGTGAACAGCTTGCCTTGTCCTAGTTAATTATTTAACCTTCACCTTCTTCCTGAAGGTGAAGTACTAAAAGCATTACAGGTGCTTCACAATTACTACTGGTTAACAGAAGAAAGAGACATGATGAAATACACATTTAGAATCCAGTCACCCCTTTTGTTTTATCTGTATGTCCTTTTGGTAAATAAAAGTATTTTACTTCAAACACTACAGCACACAGCAACACTAAATGATAATCGAAATAGCACTGAACCTCTTTTAGAGTCTTTCCTTCACACTGTTAAGGAGAAATCTTGAAGCTTGCTTTGTTTTCCCCTGATTGACATAACAAACATGCAACTGGCAGACAAAATTAAACAGTTTAAGATGAAAATGTTCACACTGGTAGGTCATGAGGAGCGCTGAAACTTACCAGTTGCTAAAAAGTTCACTTTGGAACAAAAGCTCAAATGAGTTGCAATGTGACAAGTCAAACAGAAGAAAATGCAGAACTAACAAAAACCCCTTTTTTTGCCTCAGTGAGTCCCAAGACCGACTCAGTGTCCCCTCTGCCAAAGAAAGCAGGCAGTGGCTGCACACTCTCATGACTCGACTGCAAATCTTGCTTTGTTTAACGTCTCAACTTCTCAGGTCAAGTGATTTAGATAAAAAGCTACACGTTAGCATTCATGTGAAGAAAAATATTTAGTCATAGAACTACAAAGGAAAAAAAAAAGTATTTCAGTATGTACTAACCAAAACCTACAAACTCACCTAAAAAACCACATTCTTTTCAACAGTTTGTTTTCTGCTAATCTCCCTGTATGCTAGAATAAGCCTTATGATCTTCAAATGCTAAAAGACAGTGTTACTGGGACCTCCTGAACTGGCCGCGTCTTGCCCTTTTATTAACCTACTGAAAATGTATATCTGACTGAAATTCCAATTAAGCTATACTCTCAGTATTTTCCCTGAGTAACTTTTGGAATTCCTGTGAGAGGATACCACATCTCTCCTCCTTCTCTTGCAGCAACTGAAGCTTCTGCATGTTCACAACAGAGAGGTAAGACAGCAGAAGGCAGGAAGAGAAATGAAAGGCTAAACAAAGATCAACCACACTATTTGTGTAAAAGTTCCACATGTTAATCTAAAATTGCATTAAAAAAAGCCTTTCATAATGTTATCTTCCCCAAGCGTAAATTGTTGGGGGTTCTACACATGTAAAGTGGCTAACAAAAATTTGTATCTTAAAATGAGATCTACTTCATACAAGAATGGTTTAGACGAACTGGATCAATATTTCTAAGCACATTCAAAGCAGGAATGTTAGAATGACTCAACGTCAATATAAGTTATCGCTGAAAAGAAGAGCACGGGTGTCGTTAAACAAAGTAGGTGGGAGCACTGAATTCACTTCATTCATAAGTAACCATTTTTCTCACTTTGAATCTCTTCACATTTTGAAAACAAACTTACTAATATTAGTTTCATCTTCCAATCCTTGCCTCATTTTCTTAATAGTTAAAACAGTATTTGCTTTTAAACTTCAAGCTGGGAAACTGGTACCTGGTAACTGAACCACTAAAGAGAAATTAAGTGTTTAACCTTGAGTTCCCATTTCCTTTGACCACTTACCAAATTCAAAACTGATAAACAAGCAATTAGGTTATCTTAGCTATGTGAAAATTAGCTTAATCGACTAATGCATGTTATTAGCTGAAATAAGTGCCACTTAGATATTAAAGTCAGAGCAATAAGAAAAATTAGAGATCAAGTAGGAACACACATGCACAAAAAGGTCTATTTGAGCAATTTTCTTTCAGTTGATTTAATAATACAGTAGCACCATAACATTTTATGAAACAAAACAAATCGATATTTGTTCTTCACAGAACACCACTAATACACACTTCAGTCAGAGGAAGTTAGTCATGTCCTGCACTGAGATAAGTACAATATCAAAAATAGAACATTTAGAAGGAAAATTGCTGTCCAAAATAAACACAGTATTATATTCAGATACTTAACCAGATCACCGAAGTGTTCCTTGCTCTCCTAAAAAATTATGTGCTAAAGTCTGATTTCCCTTGGCTTCCCAAAAATGGAACCTCCCACTGAACCCATTCAGTACTCTCCATCACTCCAAGCGTCAGTAACTCCATCACTGCAAGCGTAAGTGCTATGAAGTGGTGCTGGGAAAGAATGGCTTCGAACAACAGAAAAATCTTCCAGTGTTCAGCATCTTTGTGTGCTTTTCATCTGTCATTTGATCTACATCTTATGAATTTTATTCTCAACAACTGTAAATCTTCTGCATACCTTTTCCATCGCGGATGTTGGATTTCTGCGTGAATAGAGATATTCACAAATGGAAGGTCTGGGTTGGGTTTTGTCCCCCATAAATCAAAAAGCCAAGACGGTCAGGTCAAACTTACAACTGAAAATTGAACTTACTGAACTTTGGGGATGTATTTTGCCTTAGTTTCAGGATTGTCCTAGGCAAAATCCATCAATAAATAATGAAGTGCTCCCTCCATGCAAGCACTCTAAGAACTATTATCTGGTTTCTGTTCATCCCCAGAAAGCATACCCCTTGTTTGAATTATGTTTTTACTATTAACTATTTGGTACTTAGCAAAAAAGGCAGGAAAACGCAATATGTCTAACAGAAAATTCTTAACTAGCAGACTTTATTGTAAAACAATACCATGTGATCTCAGAAGGATTTAGCAGATTTGTTTCCAATAACAAGCAAAGAAACGTCTGAAACATCACATTCTCATTTCATACTGATACTCTAAACTTGTCTTTTATTATATACAACAGCAAAGAAGGACAATACAAAGGGCCATTAATTTGCAGGCATGCAAATAACATCTAAAGTTGAGCTCCTCCCTGTAGCTTGCATGAGCAATCAGATGACTCTCTTGGTCTGAACAGACAAACATGTCAGCTGGCACTGGTGAAGTAAAAAATAGCACCTTAAAGGTAATAGATGCAATAGCTATCATATCATATCAATCACTACATGTGATAGCTACCATAGATATGACAGCACCGCATTGATACGATAGGTATCTTATCAAGGACAATATAGTAGAATTCTACAGAAAGGGTTCTGCAAAAAAGAAGGACCTGTACAAACTACCTTATCCTCCCCACGTTTTGAGATCACTTTCAGAGTCATATAATCTGTATTTGCAAACTTTCGCATTTAATCTTGTGAAAAAGCTGGGTAATTCTGTAGTTAGCACAGGGGAGCTATATGGGGAACACGCTTGTGCTTTGAGATTTAACAAAACAAAACAACACAACAACCACCAAACCAAAACAACATCAAAAAACCGCCAACGCCACCTAACTTAATGCTCCATGCTCTGTTCTTTATGCTTTCCACAGTCAAAATATTCCCTTGGAAGGATCAAAGTTCCTGCAAGGCCTACTTTGCCACAGGCCGCTACCTGAAAGTGTCAGAATACCAAGGCTGAAGTCTGCCTCTGGACTCTTCCCCAGCTGATTGAAAGCAGCATCACTGAAATGAAGATTGTCATAAATCCTGCGTTGCTTTAAGGTGCCTAGATTATTAAAGGCACACCATACCACACTGCATAATTACAAAGCCTTTACAAGGAACAGTTGATTTCTCTTAGAGGCTCTGGACAGATGGCAGGATTTCACTATCACTAAATCAGCTTAGTCAAATACATTATTAGTTCTCCAGTCCAATATTCACTGCGTATTCCTAATGAAATTGCTGAATGAAAAGGGTGATGTGCCAAGCTGATAGCAAGTAAACAACAGAAATCCATTTTCCTCCCAATGTGCATAAAGGCTTATACAAATTACAAAAAACAAAGCTCCTCTTGAAAAAGCAGCTCATTAGAAAACACAAATGATCAAAACCTAAATTCTACTTTTGTGTGTGTGTTTACTATTTAATCGAGTGTCTGGTAAGCTGTTTCTTTGTGACTGTGAAGTAATTCAGGAAAATCAGGAGGTCAGACTTACTGCCACAGAACCACCACATCAATGAGCAAACATAATGGGCTTTCAGGTATCTAAAATAACAGGTCCCTCAAAGGTTGGGACGTGCAGCTTCTCTGTGAGATAATTCCATCAGCAAGGGATGAGCGTTTCACTTATCAGAACTGGCACATAATGCTCAAGCACGTCTTAATCCCCGCAAGAAAAGATGCATCATTCTGCTTTGATTTCCAAAAGCCAATCCTGAGCTAATTCTCCTCTTAACAGCAGAAGAAATAAAACATTTTCATGGAATTACCAGATTTGTAACCAAGCATTCACAGAGAATTTTGTTTTCTGAAAGCATATTCAAAACTTAGTTTGATGGGAGACCAACTCAGCCGTATTTCACTAGTAGAAATGGTTCTCAAAAACCTTTTTGCCTGTCCTCCTTGCAGTGATATTTTCTCTCCTTTGTCACTATGAGGTTAATGCTCAGGAAGCAGAACTACGTGATTACCACTGTGCTTGATCATTGTTCGCTGGAGGAGCCATTATTCCTTAATCAGAATGTTACTCTTGTTTACACTCAACAGGGATAAAAAATGAATCCTAGGTATTAGTATATGCTAAATACACCCATTCTACACTGCCTGATTTTGAGTAGGTAACACCCTTTAATATAGCTGTGGCATTATTTTAATGCAAAATTATGACACCTCTTTTGAAATCCTAACTTTCTGTGCTTAATAGCACCAATATATGCTCTCATTTTCATCAGCATGAGACAGGTAGTTCATTTGCTTTCTCTGCATCACTGGAATGAACTAACAAGTATATTCTTATTTGTACCAAAACAAATACAGTATCCTTATAACTTATTATTTCCCTAAATTGTTATCTGAAATATAGTCAATATTTCAATTTCCCAACAAAAAGGGAAAATAAATCCACCAATTTTAGCTCTATAGATGTACTATAATTTTCACTGTATGTTAGGATTTTCAGTAGAGATACATATAACTGGCAGTTCATGGATAGAATTTGCATACAGAGCACAGTCTCCCTAAAACATTTCTACAAATGATTCCTTTTGTGATTTGACTTGAGCTGAATGGTGTTGAATGATTTATTCACCATTGTTTGGGACATGCTATTCAATTCTTTTCTGACTTAAACATTATGTGAGAGGTCGCATATATCTTTGTATTAGCATACATACTGGTTAACTACATTAATCATACACAACAGGCCTGTGCTCAGTTAGGTGGGTCTTTTCAAATAGATGCTAATTAAACCCTCCTACATATGAATCACTCAGCATTCACAGAATACTTTCTATATGAGTACTAAATGTTTACAAATGAGGCTGGCATATTTTATATAATCTCCACCACCTCAGTTGAGACAACTAAGGAACACTGTCATTATGCATGTAATAGAGTCACAGGCAGGTGCAGATTAAATAAGGCCACTTTATTCCTTATACCCATCGTCCCACTATGCCGATGGCATCTGAGTTCTGAACTTGCACACACCACTCCTAGTGGTAGCTTGAAATAAATCGTGTATCAATTCAAGATAGTTTATATGTTCTGCAAAAAAATGTTATTATTGTTATTAGTTAAGATTTTAAGAAGTTTCCCATATATTCTAATACATTCAATCAGGTCATGCCCTTCCACAGGAATCAAAAAAGTGAGATGGGCTGTCTCTGCTGAATTCCTAGTTCTGAAAAACACAAACATCATCAACGCCAAGTCTAAAGTCGCAGCCCCAGAGGAATTTTGGAGGAGGAAAAAGCCAATGACTCCTTCACAGCCTCCTTCAAAATGACACAGATAAACAGAAGAGCCAAGATGCTGACGGTCACAGTGCTGCTTATTAGAGAATATTTAGAATGAAGCTTCTGCCTCATGGGAACGTCTAATCAGCTTTTCTTTCCAAACATCAACAAAAATATTTTTAAAAGATCAAAATTAAAAACTCTTTTCCCATCAAAGATGAAGTATCACATATTCAACTGTCTCTCACGAGACATTTTCATTTGAAACAAAAGCACTTTTACTTTCCCAAAAAGAAGTATTTTATATTTTGTTAAAAATATTTTAACAGGGTTTTATTATTAACTATATTTTTAGTGTTAGGGCCTTTCATTACCTGCTGTTAAAAAACACAAAGCAAAATTGTAAACATAATTTAATATGCAAAGAAAATGGCACACTAGATTGTTTATAAATAAGACACCAGATTTATGAACTGAGATCTTACGATGCTGAAACAAAACCAGGATGTATTTGCTTCAACTGAACACACAAAGAAACAATTTCTGCTTTCAATTTCTGTGCTTACATCAGTCAAGAATTATTCCTTACATTCTATCCTGCAGAACGAGCATTTCCCTTTTTTTTTGTTATTAATACTTGCAAAAAATCTAGATGGCCTTAACATTTTGTCTTTAAAACAGGCATTTTCATATGTATAAACCATTCAGTAACAGCCATTTGCCACCCCCATATCTATTATTGATAAGAAAACAGACAACCCGCCAATTAAGATGCACGCACTCGCCCCATCTCCAGGCTCACCCCGAGGTACTGATGGAACAGTTGAAGTAAAAACTCAGTTTTACATTTCAAAGAAAGTTCAAAGGCAGTGAGAAACAACTGTGCTGCAAAGGATACAAATTATATTTATTGCTGGAAAAGTTTATTTAAGGAGTAGGCTATATTATTTACCTGCATAATACTAAGAATTATACTATGAGTCCACATCTTATTCAACAAGACATTCAACTTAATTTTCCTCTCAGTCCTGGTTAAACCTATGAATCTAGCAAAATGGTAGTTTGAACACATTCTTACAACGCTAGTCACAGTATAGTATCAAAGATACAGTCAAATAAAAGGCAATTTGGCTTTCTGTTGCTACCCCTGCAAGACATATAACAACATTTATTGGGCCCAAAACATTGACAAAGTGATAAACTAAAGGAAATATTAAAAGTATCTGAAATCAGGGTATCTTTCAATGGACAACCAACCCTGAGACCACTTGTCTTCTCTGCTTCCATCCAAATTCCTGGACTGTCAAAAATTACCAAGCCACTCTATAAACAAAATTCATTTATTCCACAACCTACTAGTCCTTTCTAAAAAATGTAGATAATTTATCCAACAAATTATCTAAAATAAATTATTCTGCTAAAAATATGTGTTTGAAAGAAATGAGCATCAAGGGAGATAACATTGGTCGCATAACGTATCTCTAACCTTTCATTCCCCTGTTGCTGAATGTGAGACTAAACATCCCATGTTAAGACACCTTTATGCAGCTGTTAACAAAAGTCATAAATACAATGCACAATTCATGGTACAGCTTTGCAATGGTAACTCCACACTACAGATGTACCATATTTACACTATAAGTTAATGAAAAAGAGCTGAGCTCAAGCAGCACTAGCAGAGATCATACACTACTTCCCTTACCTCCATTTCGGTGCAGTGTAAACGGCCCGATTTATCTGTAATTGAAAAAAAAAAAAATTCAGATGAAGTAAAAGACAACGGACAAATAAAAACCTAAAAAGTTTACAGCTTGAGTAATTTATTTTTTTTTTTTAAGTAATTGTCAAATATTATTTGCCTTACTTTAATCTTACATTTCAATAATATTTCTATTATATATACATCACTGAATTAACAAGAAGGAGCCAGCCCTGCCCTCTTTATTTGGATCCTTCATAATACTCCCTTTTAAAAAGATGCATTGTTAATGCCTGGCTTCATTATTTAAATTGTATGACTGATGGTTGGCCATGGAAGGAACATGAAAACATGTTGGCTTAAATTAAGCAGCACCAAATAATTATTTCAAGAGAAAAAAAACAACATTAATTCATAAACCAGGGAAAAGCCGCTGTTTCATCTGATACTTCTGGGATATCAAAGAGTTCAACAGCAACATGAAGTTCAAGCAAATTAAAGCTGAAACAGTACTCTAATATTTTTGTAAGTCCCTCTTGTCAATTTTTGCATTTCCTCTGAGTTCAGAGACATCACTTTGGAATTTATATAGTACAGAAAAATTAGGTTTCTGAATTGTTTCATCAAACTGAAATACCAATTTTCTCAAAGACAAAACACTTTGATATAAAAGTGTAAGTGGTTTGACAGCTTACAAAAAATAAGACTGAAATTTCACACCCTATTAGGAAGGTATCATTTCACTAAAAGCAGCAGGTTTATAATTCCATACTAACTCATATCCAAGTAGGGTGAAGTAATTCTGACAAGATGATTTTCTGTTGGAAAAACGTTATTCAAGACAGTGAAGTATTCCCCAGAAATATATCCACTGCAAAGGGGAGCTACCTAAAACTTTCATTTCGAAACATGCAGGTATTGAGTTTTACTCTTTTTGGCTGCATTGCACCCACATTGCTCGTTTAAAACTTGCAGTTTTGGGCCTGGTGGCTCTCACTCTAGGAAACACGTGACACGATGCCGAGTCCCCACGTGCTCAAAGGGCACACGTTCACTTGCCTCTGCATACACTGGAGAGCACAGGCTACAGGTGAGGGATGCTGAACACCACCCAGTCTGCCCAATGGATTTACTGCAGTGGGTAGGAAGAGCCTGCAATTTGTAACCATAACTGGAAAGGGTGTTTTATCAGATTGCCCGGCAAGCCTAAGGAAGCTCAACCAACTGGTTAGCCTAATATTTGCTCAGAGGAGCGATCTTGCTGACTTCATAAGTGAAATCTGACTCACCCACAAAGGGAAAAAAAAAGATTAATTTTTCATATTGAACTGGTCGCTTTCCCTGTGAAACTAAAGGTTAAACACATCTTG
Organism: Nycticryphes semicollaris; assembly: GCA_013400055.1. NCBI lineage: Eukaryota > Metazoa > Chordata > Aves > Charadriiformes > Rostratulidae > Nycticryphes > Nycticryphes semicollaris. Next base: position 11,263 of record VXBJ01003731.1, on the reverse strand, counting down.
AGTGAATCGGGAACATTCATCTAACAGAGCGAGGGCTGTTTACCTTCATCGTGAACTGTTGCCAAGGCAAGTGGAACACTTAGCCCTCGTGTCCGACTTCATTTTGAAGAGTGACTTAAGTCACTTTTTAAGTCACAAGAGTGACTTAAAAAACAGCAGCTTTTGTATCAGGTACCATAATAGTGGTGTGATTCTGATCAATTCGCTTCAAGACTCACATAACAGACCTTTTGCTGTGTGAAATGGTAACCTTCATGTGGTTGTTATAAATGGGAGTAATTCACTGAGAACTTTTTTTGAAATATTCCTACAATTCTTAGATTTATTAATATTAGGGTCTACTTCTTTGAAACTCAAATGACAGATGACCAAAAGCACATACCTCCATGATACAAGATGATACAAGACTAATTTACAGAAATGTAGTCAAGATGGGGGAAAAAACTGTACTGCCTTTTTTTTTGGAAAAAGAGTGGTTTATTGTTGATTTTTTTTTAAATTACTACTTCCACAAAAGGTCGTAGTTTTAAACCTACGCAACCTATGCAATGGCATACAGAGGACCACCAATGTTTGCAATCCCTGATACTTTAGAATATCTTGACTTGCATCTCCTATGGTCTAATGGAACAGGAGTCAAACTATCTACTAGATCCTCTCAGTAGCAGAGGCAGAAAGTACTCATTGCTACACCATAAAGCAATGCAGAGATCCTATGAAGATCCTTTTAATAGAAGTCCCCATCAAGTCCTGAAACGCAAAACAAATAAGGCAAAAACTACATTTCTGAAAGAAATAGCAAGAAGTTTGTCTCGCAGCCCCTTTGATAGATCTTCTTTGATAAACTTCCATGAAAGCTGTTCTTCAAGGAAAAGCACTCAGACTTTTGAAACCTTACTTGTTTTGTATATGGTACTCTCAAAATTTTACTACTGCTTTCAGAGTAATCATAATTCATTTTTGGTTTTATTTTAAAAATACCTAGGGAACATCTTAAACTGGATTATTCATTTCCATTATTTGTGAAGTGGACAACACCACAAGACAGGGGCAACTTTTATGCCAGCACTTAAAACAACAATAGTACTGCCATGATTCCATGTGCTAGGGAAGAAAGGGGAAATAACGTTCCAGAACTTACTGTGAGAGTGGTGAGACACTGGAACAGGTTGCCCAGAGAAGTTGTGGATGCCCCATCCCTGGAAGTGCTCAAGTTCAGGCTGGATGGGGCTTTGAGCAACTGATCTAGTGAGAAGTGTCCCTGCCCCATGGCAGGGGGGTTGGACCTAGATATCTTTACGGTCTCTTCCAACCCAAACCATTCTATGACTCTAATAACAAGCAGTTTCAGCCTCACACCAGCTCAAATGCATTGCAGACAGTATTCAGGACAGCTGCGAACTACTGTCTTATAACATTATTATATTCCACATTATTCTAATTATTAACCATCCCATCCCTCTGTACCTTGAGTTCAGATATATACTTAACTGATTTTCCTGAGCTGTCTGCAATGACTTATGGGCCTACTCCTTTGGGAATTTCCCAGAGTTCTGGAGAGACCAGCATTAGCAGTACTGACCCAAGAAACATGCACTTACTTGCATCTACCAAGACCGAAATGAATTTGCTTTTCTATGGCCCATGCAAGCCAATTTATTTATTCTGTCTTTACTTATGCTGGCTGAGAATAGAAATTCCTTCTGTCTTCAGCTGATATGACTGAAAAAGCAGAAACTCTTAAATGCAGCCTAAGGGTCACACTTAGGCTGTGTTCCCTGTAAGAAGTCATTGAATACCCTCTGTCTGCAAGCAGTATTAAGTGCTTATCTGGTAAATAGGCGAAGACTTACAAAATTATTTAAGCTGCTGGTTCTTAACATAGATCCAGACTTCACAACCATTCAACCAGATACTAATCCATGCAGCTGAAAATGCTTCTCTTACTGCCAAAAAAACCAAACCAAAACAAAAACCCAAAACCACAAAACAGTATTTTTCCATGACAGCTTTCAAATAGTGACTAATGCATTCATTACTAGTAAATAGCAGACCTTTAACTGTCAAGTTAACTTCAGCTTATAAATAAGCTACATGATTTTTTCAGTCACAGATTGCTGAAATGCAAAAAACGAACAGTTTTTGCAAGAAGGAAAAGAGACTGAAATTGGAGATTCATAGAATGGTTCAGGGTGGAAGGTACCTTAAAGGTCATCTAGTTCCAACCCCACTGTTATGGTCAGGGACACCTCCCACTAGAGCAGGTTGCTCAAAGCTCCATCCAGCCTGGCCTTGAACACTTCCAGGGAAGAGGCATCCACAACTTCCCTGGGCAAATTGTTCCAGTGTCTCACCACCCTCACAGGAAAGTATTTCTTCCTGATACCTAATCTAAATCTCCCCTCTTTCAGTTTACAATCATTTCCCCTCGTCCTATCACTCCACTCCCTGATAAAGAGTCCCTCCCCATCCTTCCTGCGGGCTCCCTTCAGGTACTGGAAGGCTACTAGAAGGTCTCCCTGGAGCCTTCTCTTCTCCAGGCTGAACAACTCCAACTTTCTCAGCCTGCTTTCATAGCAGACGTGCTCCAGCCCATGGAGGTTTCTTGTACCACTGAAAAAGTTTCTTGTCCCTCTGAAAACAGTCTTCAAAGAGACATATTTTCCACAGAAAAAGAAAAAAAAAAAGAGATAAAAAATTAAAATCTTCACATTCATCTTTCATTCCTCAAAATTTCTATTTGAAAATTATTCTAATTTCAAACTCTCAAGAGGAGTCGTCGTGCTAAACTTTCATCAAGCATTTGGGTACACTGACTTATCCCTCAAGGCAGGACCTTCAGGCTGCTACTTAAACTGAACAAAAGAATTATTTTCACAAAATCACTCAGAAAGCTGTTAAAAAAAAAAAAAAAAAATATTATACTCAATTTATCTCTAGCCCGTGCTTCAGTGAAGCAAAATTTCCCTGCGTTCCAAGGATTAAGAGGTCACAGTTAGAGAGGGTCTTCATAGATTTAAAGACAAACGGCAAGCATACCATGGACTGCTGTCAATAGCAAGAAGTACACATTTAAGACTGAATTTTAACAGAAAAATAGATAATTCATTATGTTAAAATGGACCGACACAGGATATATGAGGCTCAATGAGGCCCTGGGCAACCTGGTCTAGTTGGGGGTGTCCCTGCTGACTGCAGGGAGGTCGGATTAGATGACCCTAGAGGTCCCTTCCAGCCTGGTCCATTCTATGATTCTATGATTTGCAAGAAAGCACGCAGGATGTGCAAAAAAAACATTTGCACTTTGCTAGGTCCATAAAAATTAAGCATCCTGAACCATTCTATTAAGCAAAGAGTTGACATTAGTGATGTGACACCACAATCACACAGCACTGCTTCAACTATAACCAGCTTCTCCAAGAGCCCTGCAGCTTAACGACTCGGAGCATCTTCCTGGCCTTCCTCTGATGCCTCAGATTCCTCTGCACAGATCCAAAAGCATTTGCTTCAAGACAGCTTCTTGCAGAATTGAAATTATCAGCACTGATTTTCAGGCAACAGTGTAGCTGATGTACATTTTGGCAACAAACCCGAAACTCATTTTGTGTGAAAGATTAATATTCTACTTAAATGCCACAGCCCATTTATGCATGTTTGGGGTGAAATCAAGCTGCTAATTCCACAACAGCAGAACTCCAGTTGCCTGCACACATACTGGAGGACAGTGAGAGAGGTGGCAGAAGGAACACATGAGTTAATCAAAGGAAAGGGAACAAGGGAGAACACAGGAGTCACTAACCCAAGATCCACATATTCAACAGTCTTTAGTCAGGCCTCCAAATTAATGATAAGCTGAATATGTATTTGCTTTCTAGCTTTTATATCTTCAAGAGGTGCTGCAGCTACAATAACAGGCTTTTCCCTACCCTTAAGAGAATGAGGAGCTCCTCTGAAAAAAAAAGAAAGGTAACAAGTTCAGACTCTCATTTAATCATCTGATTGCGTGAACTGAAGGATTAGTTACCAAATCAGACAAGACCAATACAAGAGTCAAGATCGGTACCAGTAAAAGGGAAGGGAGAGAATAAAGAAAGCAAAGACAACCAAGCAAAGTAAGGAAAAGAGATGAATATTCAAACAATAGGATTAATAATCCAATGAAGCAAAAATACTGATGTAGCAAAAGTGAGCCAGTCTTCTGGCAGAGGACAGGTATTACAAGAGACGGAGAAATCTTCCATGATAAAAAGAAACACAAAAAAATAAAAATAACAGAAATATAGGTAAAGTATAGCTTTGGGACTTTTTGGATCCGACTCATGATTGCTGTATCAGCCTCCAGCTGATGACTTAGGAACGCTACGCTTCATTTTTCAACTTGGGAGAGGAAAAAGGAAAGAGAAAATTTGTAAGAAAATACAAGGGAAATTCTCAGAGAAGTTGCTAGACCAAAGGCAGCCGGAACTTTTCATGCCTTCATCAACCTTTTTTCATGCCTTCATCTTCCCCCATTCAGCACTTTACTGAGGTCAGCCCTCACTTTGTGTGGTCATAAGCAATCCTCCACACATTGCACAAAGCAAAGGTAATGACCAAGAGGTCTTCGATGTTAACATCCAGTTAAATTTTGCAATAAAAATTACTTCTGAATAATATTAAATTCCAAATTACCAAATCCATACTACCTTAGTGCTACTTTCTAAGACATAATTAAATGGTCACTCATTGTCTTGTCCCTCTTCTGCTCTGCATAAGGAAACTGGCTGTGGTGACCAAGTAACTCTTTCCATGTTCCACTGTTCACCTTCTATAGCAAACCTGTAAGTTTACGTAGGGATCACATCAATAATTGTTATTATAAGATAAATACTGTGGTATATATGCATCTCCAAGTGCTGCTCTGAGGTCTGTTTGTAGCTGCCAGTCTCTTCTGCAGACACCTAAGTAAAGATACACTCACTTTCCTCTAGCCTGTCCAGATATCAATCTTATTCTCTTTTTCCCCAAAGTTCTGTTACTCTAATTTTTTCCTGGAGCTACCCACTTGCTTGCTCATTCAACAAGTATGTGTGCTTGTGGCAGAATTCTGACTCTGCTGGAGCCACCAGCATTTTCTGCCATCATGTTTCATGTATCCAGTTTGAAGGAGACTCCAGCATTTTAAAATTGGTAACACAGCACTACTGGATTTGTGAAGAACTTTTGCCATATGTTAATAAACTCTCAAGCGGAAGAAAAAGTAGTTCTCTTAATTCTACTCTTACCTCAGCTACGTCTTTGCAGTCTTGTATTTACATTGTACAAACTGACTCATCTTTTGTTCCTCTTAAAAGTATACAACAATAAAATTCAATAACTCACTCATAGTTGCATGTGTCATGCAAGCTAGCTTAAGGTTTTATCAGGAATGGAGCAGTATTTGTCTCCTCACTGGACCCAAAGGTGTAATGTCATAAATTAATTCAGAAACGAGAGAGTGAACACTCTCCAGTTTTCAACAGACATTATGAAAAAGTTTCCCCACTTTTTTTCTAAAGATACATTCACTGCCAACATGGATCCAGGACGTTAGGTACCTTTAATCCTCTTGTCACCTGCAACACACTTACTCCATGCTTGGCAGACAGAGTCAAACACTCTCCAGTCTCATTCACAACGCTGCTGTCACACCGGCCACGCTCACTGCCTGTTGCCCTCACCACATCTTGCTCTCTGCATCGTCCTGGTAAAGGCACACTCACTCTCTCCGTCACGTCATACGCTGCTACCGTCTTCATTTTCACAGCCCTTCTCATGCTGCCCCAGTCCTACCCATCACCTCTCACTGGGTACTGTGGGGCAAACCGTCACCTCCAGTCAGCTCCTGAAGTTGGACTCTGTTACTCAGTAAAAGCACCTTTGTTCTTTTCCCAGTATCACCCCTTTAAGACGTCATATTAATTCTCTGCAACATCATGGCAGATGTCTCATTTTTTCACTCTACTCTTCAGTCACTGTTAATAATGACAAATACAAATCCAGTTTCCTTTCTACAGCAACATTTTTACTGCACTAGTCCAGAAGACCTTCATTAAATTACAAATGCGTTATCTTTATGTCATTATGAACATCACAAGCCCACAATTCCTCAAAGTTCTTTGCTCTTAAGTTTTCCTTAGAAACAAATACAGATTTCAGACAACATCAAATTTGTCCTTACGCTTTCGCTGCCTACTCACCGTTTTCAACATTTCTGCATGCAAATGTCAGTAACCAGGGTCACCTATCACTGTTGGCAACTTCCTTCCACTTCTTTTGTGCAGGCATTGGGAATATGTTATTTTTTTAAGCCAAAGACCTTCTTTTCTTATGTTGGGATTTTTTTTCTCCCCCAACAGAGCTGTTTACAGTAGGGTCCCTCGCCATCCACCTACATTCATAGAGGGCCCACATAACCCCCAGTACACGGGGTGCATCAGCGTAAGCCACAACTGGAAGCCTTCCAGTTCACCCTTACATACTGGGAACCCACAGTGATGGCAGAAAGCCTAGCATGATAAGGCCTAAGCTTTCTCTCTTCCACTGACAAGCGAAGCAAAGCAAGCAGATATAAAGCATCACATCACCAAGGCTCCTCTCTGCTGTCTAGTGCCATTTTCACCCTACCATGACTTCCAACATTAACACTATATAGATACATACACATATCTAAAAACTGCATCAAACCTTATTATTTTTAAATACAGATGTTTCTGAATACGCTTGAACAAAATCCGAATTCAGACCACAATTAAGTGGTTAATTTATTTTAGCAGTATTCATAGCAACATCTGTTTTGGAATTTAAGCCACTAGCAAGGTTACTCCCATCCATTATCTTTCAAAGTCAACAAAATTAGAAGTATAATGCCAGTACATTAATTTTCCTCTGAAAATCCTGCATATTTTTCCTCGACGCTCTACAAGAGACTGACAGGTGAGAATGTTTTGATCCCCACAAGCTAAATTTGCATTTATTTGTCCCACATTCCTCCATCCTACCTTCCAATACCTGGGGACACAAGGGTGTAAGAAGGGCATGAAAGTCACTAAAACTGCCAACACCACCTAAGTTACTCCTCTCCAGCGTGTCCTACCCTAAGCGCTCCAAGTCCCGTAAAAGCCACCACGCAGTCAACTTCTCTGTCATCTTTCTGATTCAAAGCCAGAACCCTCCATGCATTACGCCCTCCTGCTGAACGCCTGGCAGAATTCCAGGAGAAAAATCTGCATAGTACTTGCTTCTGACAAAACCAGCAGTCATTTCCCTCTGTGCTTTCTCCTCCAGGGCTGAAGGAGAAGGCACAAAAAAGGGCTATACTGCAGAGGGAAAAGGAAGGCCAAGGAGCATTCCAGCTGACAGCTGGAAATCAGCACGATTTGGTTTTCCAACTACCTGCCCTTACCCCTTTCTGAGACCCTCAAGGCTGTTTCTCTCCAGGAGCTCGGTGCAACCCCCAAAATCAATGGCTGTCCTTGCTAAGCCAGGGATCTGGCACTAAAAAAACACACGAGGAAAACGTTCAGTTTTCCCCAGCCTGCTCATCCTCACAACTGTCCCTTAGGAAGGAGGCAGCGCGGTTGGCATGCTGAGAACCAAGCACCCCTTTCTCCAGCTCCCAGAAACAACACAATGCCAACAAAACAGCTTCCCGTGTCCTACCTACAGCCTCCTGCTGCTAAATACTGGGCATGAGATCGATTGCCAGCTCTTGTGCAGGTTTCCTACTCCTGTATCCATCACTTCATTACTGCTTCAAGTTTATAAAAGTGCTTACAAGCGCTGTTCTGCAAGAAGAGAGCTTGAAGGAGTCAAACCACATGTTTAGGCCAAACGTCTTAGCTCGCTCAGATGTTATTTTTTATTCCATCTGGCACTTTACTGGATGCCACCATCGGCTCATTTCAAATAAACTGCAAGTAACAAAGAGGGGGCTAAAACACCCATTAGGAAAACTACATTCAACACCGTATCTCCCATTTCATCGTGGGTATTTCTAAGCAACCCACATTTCTGTGGTATTTAGATGTCAGACAGTTACAGTGATTCATACTAAGATGACCAGCGTGAGCTCTTCATTTTTTGTGTATTCATGTTTATTATTTAGTCACTTCAGTTCTGGCAAAACGATAAGGTGTGCGACACACAGTGAAAACATCTCTCTGTGAGCATCTCTGAAGCAAACTCCGTGGTACGGCTGCGTTTGCTCCTGACTTAGCCCGAGCTTCGCTGACAGCCAGGACCCATCACATCGTTCTTTGCAACCCTGAACAAAGCCTGAATGTTCGCTACCCAAAGACACCATTCTCTGGGGACTCCTTTATCTGCCCACACAGGATTCTGTTGTTTACAAAAATAGAAACTAACACCCGATATTTGTTCCTGTGAATTATTCAAATCTAGGTGCCAACCTACAGCTATACATTCTTTATGTACTGCTGTAACAAAATAGCTTTACAGCTTGAAGCGTTAACCTGCAGAGCTCCTATGGCTCTAACAAACCTCCTGACACAGGCACTTAAATCCAAGTTGTCTGAAATACAACGGCAGGAAAACAATCCTTCCTGATCCTCCTCCTGCCAGGGATTCAGGTAATATCAACTCTTACATGAAAATGAACTGACATGTTCATTCTTAATCTTTTTACTTCTATTTAACCAAACCTTTATTGTTTTTTTTTTTTTTTTAAACAAGATAACCAAATATTAATAGACCACATAGATAAAACTGGACAGATCCGAGAATCTGCCTCTGCTTTTGGCTAAGAATGAGGATTCAAGTCCAAGGTTGTTTTTCCACCTCATCTTTGTTTCCTATCACAAGGACATTTTATTCAACTTTTGGGTATTTATACTTGGAATTTCAAGTATTACGCATTAACCAGAGAAGTGCTTTGCAAGAAATGGCTTTGGAAGAGTACCATCAGCTCCTACATAATCAGTACTTCTTTCTAAGAATACCTTAATTTGTATCTCAAGAGTAAAACTAATGTGATCAGAGAGCTTCAGGGCCTATGTGACAATCTACTGCTCCCCAAGTCATCGTGCCAGGGCAATGGTTCTTCTTAAGCTCTCATTGCTACTAAGCAGAATACATGAGCCTAAGAATAAATACCTGTTCAAGAGGCTCAAGCTGAAACTGGCTCTGAAAGCTCATTAATCATCACCTAAGGATACTGCAGTGAGCAGTAAGGAAAAGAACTGGGACAGTTCAAAAGGCACTGAAGAGAAGCAAGTCTACTGTCAACTCTTCAATATTCAGTACAGCGAATAACCAACATTCACTCTATAGAGCAATTTCCAGTGAAAACCTGCCATGGGTTCCACAACCAAAGACGAAAAGCCTACTGACCACTTTTGTTTCATGTCATTGACGGCTACTCCCACAAACACACAAAATCCTCCACAAAAACTTGAATGCTGAGCATTGGGCTATATTGCAGAAGTCTATTGAAAATTAGAGAGATGAGAAAGAGCAGGGGCAGGGAAAAGATCCCAGAAGGAACACTGTCTCCTTTCAATCTCGGGCACCTACCAGCCTGTGGGATCACTGAGTATGCTCTAGGAATGGACATCTGGCAGAAATCTCCCCTCTTTCCTTTTTCTATTATACAGACTGCAGGGGGTACCCTCCCCGAGGTTATCTCCCTCCTCATGCTTTCCTGGGAAGTCTTAGTAGACTGGTTACCTTCATATAGATCTATATCTACACATTCTAGAATTGTGGTGTTAACCGATACACAACATAATACATACAGTAGTAAGAAAAAAAAAAGAAAAAGAGGTAACAGAACAACAGTCAGGGTTAGAAGATTAAAAAAATAAAAGGTCTTGCCTATCAAAAGATTCAAATGCAGTACCAACACACACAGGTTAGCACATGTTGACCAAAACATTTTAGAAGACTAATGGAGATGTGCCGTGCAGAATTAGGGTAAATTAAATATGCTGAATGCCAGTGAGGGGCCTGAACTTTATATCCAGATATATCCAACACCTTCCTACAGGCCATTGAAGATGTACTGTAAGAGAAAATAGAGTAAGCCCCCAAACAGCAAGGAAAAAGAATCAAAAGAAAGAAATACATAGTAAATCAATATGTTTCCTACAGTAGTAAAGGGAAAGGAAGAAGTCTGAGATCATCTCAAAACACTCTAAGTAAAAGCAGCACCCAATAGAGAACCCTTCAATGCTCTTGTGACATGCAGATGCCTTGGTCAGGAATGTATTTTCCTGGAACTTACAGGTGTTGACTCTGGCATTTTATTAACACTACAATAACCCATTTTTTAAAATTTATTTTACAAGCACATCAGAGCACATTTCAATGGAAGTCATCATTAGACTCATTTCAACTGTGGGAAAAAATTACGTCCCTTCTTTCACTGAGTCTATTTTGGTATTTGCATGTACCACTAACAAATACTGCAAATCTCTGCCAAAAGGTTTTCCAGATGGGCACTGTATTAAAAGGCTCCATTAAATTGTTAACACCAGGCACAATATCCAGGTTCTAAACACTGAGGGCTCCATTAATCCAATTTTGTGAATTTACTATCGCCTTCTGCTTCACGTTAACTTTAAAAATCCAAAACCTCTGTCTTCCTGGAAAATCCAGTGACATTGAACGCGGACTAGGTTTATACTGGGGAATACCACCACCTCTGTGGTAACAGATCACATCCCTCCTGCTGCCCGGTTTAAGTTTCTTTTCAGAAATCAAGCTTTACTTGCAACAAGAAAAAAAAATAAATATTCCTTTCCACGTTCGCAATCAGAAGCTTTGAGATGCTGAGAAACAGGCACACGCTCTTCTTTTGATTTCCAACGCAAAATATGTTTTCCTGGGTATTTTAAAGAAACAGATGGTACGTGCTAAGCCCCTGGAACGCACACGGGGCTTTATGATCTCCTTCGTGTCAACACACCGCTGAAACCGATCCGTTTCCAATAGGTGCCTTTCGATGCCAAACTATTTCCCGAAGGGCGCCGTAGGGCGAGCAATAACATGGCCAAAGGAACTCGGAAAGCAGGGGCTATAGGTGCGGATGACACAGTATTACGCACCGAGAGACGACGCAATTATAAAACACTAAACCCGCATTCGCCTCCCCCCCAGCTCCCCCCCCCACAGCCAGGCGGTGACATCCAAGGCGACCGGCTTCTGCCTTTCCGCGCACGGAACCGAGATGGTACAGGGACACCCACCCGGCCATCCCCAAACACACACCCCCCACCACCACCCC
>VXBJ01003730.1:235842-358814 GCA_013400055.1 Nycticryphes semicollaris | reverse complement strand
ACCAGGATTGTTGATAGATAATGGAGAGAGGCTTGGTGAGCTCTCCTGCCAGCTCCCTGAGAACTTTTGGGTGAATCCTATCTGGCCCCATAGACTTATGCATGTCCAGTTGCCTAAGCAAATCATTAACTACTTCCTCCTGGATTACAGGGGAATTGTTCTGTTCTCCGGCCTTATCTTCCAGCCCAAGAAGACGAGCACCCTGGGGGTAGCTGGTCTGACTATTAAATGACCATTGACAAATCTGGATGGAACTGGAAATTGTCTTGAAGATCAGATTATAGATAAAGGTCAGAGAAGTATTTGAAGGGTTTGAGGATACTTAAACTGTCAGGCAAGGACTGTTGAGACAGTACAAAAAAGACACCTGACATAATCATTAGTTGGTGGGCACTGTAAAAATGTTGGAGGTAGATAATGTGTTCTGTATGTCCTTGCAATTATGAAAACTTAAAATAGGCTACAGTTTTACCTGATAGTGTGTATACAGCCAGATTAAGTAAATGGTAAGGTACAGATCTGTAAGATGTCATTGTTTTTAAAGGAGTGGTTTACACAGAAAAAGCAGGGTGAGTAGGGGAAGTGTCCTTCATCATTCACATATTAAAAATAAAAAGAGAAACAGACTGGAAGTACTTATGTAGGTAATTTAGTTCTTGTAACTGCAAATCCAGTGCAATGAAACACTGTATTGTCTCTCCTTTGGAGAGATTTACTGGATTTACTAGTTAAATCTAGTGGATGTAAGCAATGTTTCTGAGATGAGCAGAGGTTGTCAAATTGCATGAATTGCTTACCGCTTTCTTGTTTTCTTTGAGAAGAAATACAGTTAACTTTGTGTTTGTCTGGCCTGTTCTACACCTCTGCATGTCCACGTGGTATCATGTTTACTCCCCCCATTTTCTGATACAGTCTTTCATTCTCTGTTATTCTGGGAAGAGTTTTCTGATTAGGAATTATTCTCAAGTGATAAAATTAGATTAGTCACAAGAGCAAGTCCAGCGGTATCTTTTTTTTCCCATGTTATGTGAATGTGTCTTTACAAAGACATTTGTATCGAGTGTATCCTATTTGCATAAAAGAATGACACTCTTAAATGTTTAATATACATTTGAACCATAAATGTGATAGATAATATGTTATTAAAAAGTTTTGAAAGCCTATTTCAGGTGAGGAATTAATTGACAAGCTAAAACAAGAGTGGGAAATTATGAGGCTGATTTTACTCCTTTTCTTTGCAGACAGAATGGAATCTCTAACTCCTTCACCAAACATAGTGGATATGAATCTGAAGATAACTAGAATAGAATGTCATCCTAAATGTTTGGTTATAGTGTTCCAGGGCCAATACAAGGCAGGATGTGAGCTTGACTATTACATACTACAAAATGAAATACAACGTGTATTCAAAGTAAGAGGTAATGTTTACAGTGGTGGATCTTGTTTGGTGGAAGACACAGAAGGAAAATGGCATAGAGGAAGAGTTCTGGAAAAGAGAGAGAATATTTGTGAAGTTTTTCTTATAGACACTGGGCAAGTGCTGGTGGTTGAGGAAACACATCTTGCTTCTGCTTATGATGAATTGTTTCACCTGCCTCCAAAGGTGGTTTGGGGTGTTTTTGCAAGCATACTTCCTCTGGGAGAAAAATGGAGTCCAAAAGCCATTAACTATTTTTCATCTCTGGTAGGATTACAGATTACAGGTCATGTGAAAGCTGTTACACCACACCAACTGTTCGTTTTAGAGGTACCAAAGATCATTAGTGATGTCCTTGAACTGAAGTTAGGAAAACGCATTGATGGAGATTCATTTTGTCTTATTGTAGACACATTAAGAGCATTTCCCCCAGAAGTGCTTTGTGAAAGAGTGCCACAATTGTTGCAACAGAAGTATCCAGTCAAGGAGTGGCTTACTGCCATCAGTTCTGAGACACCAACAGACTTTTGGTCAGTTCCAGATGCCCTTTTCCCATGTCTACCTGTTGGCAGTAGAGAAAATGTAAAAATAACTCTTGCATTAAGCCCAAATAAATTTTACAGTCAGATACAGAAATGGCAGAAAGAGCTGGAAGATTTGACAGAAGCTATGCAGTTGTACTATGAAGCTGTCAGTACAGAAAATAATAAATCTTTTGATAGTTTAGGGCTACTCTGTGCTGCCAAAAGGCAAAATGGACAATGGCATAGAGGAGTGATAAAACAGGTTCTCTCTGACCGTGTGGAAGTCTGGTTTATGGATTTTGGCAATATTGAAGCTGTGCCATCAAGTTGCATTCAGAAACTTAGGGTTGAGTTCATGGCATTACCAATGATTTCATTCCCATGTGCACTGTCTTGTTTTGGTAGTCAGGATGAGGCAGTAATAAAAATTCAGCTGAAAGAACTTGTACAGGCCTTGATAGGACAAACTTCTGTATGTGTCCATGTTGATTTATTCAATGACATTAAACGTTTGTATTATGTTACACTGCAAAGTCAAAATCTTGGAGTTAATGCTAAGCATCCAGAAAACATGAATGAGGCAACTGCATCATGTGTCTCGCTTTTGGAAAGAAAAATCCCAAGTACTGCTGTAAACTACAAGCCCTTTGATGAGAGATACAATTCATTTAAGTATCTTACAGGAAGTAAACATACAAAAACCTGCTTACCGGAATGGGATATTTCTTTGGCAAGTCACTGCAAAAGAGTAGAGATGCAAGTGAATTCTGTCCATGCTGTTTTTGTGGTGTATGTCATAAATCCGTCTGACTTCTGGATTCAAACATGTGAGTATCAGAATGAGTTTCAAGCCTTGATGAAGAACATTGCAGATGCATATAACCAATGTGGAGCTGATGAAATGGTCCTTAAAAACCCAGAACCTGGATGGCTCTGTTGTGCCAGATATAGTGAAGACATGTGCTATTATCGGGCTGTTGTTGTGGAAGTGTTTAATGCATATATTACTGTTTATTTTTTGGACTTTGGAAATACAGATACAGTACCCTGTTACGATGTGAAAACATTGCTTCCTGAGTTTTCTGATTTACCAGCTTTAGCTATGTGTTGTGCACTTGCTGGTATGTTTCCTGTTGATGATGTATGGGTTAGAACTGAAATTGATTTCTTCAAACACCTTGTGTTTAACAAACTACTCCAGCTTCAAGTCATTGGAAAAGAAAACAACAAGTATATTGTTAATGCACACTACAGGAATGGTTTGGAGCAAGGAAATGTTGCCACATGCATGGTTCAAGCTGGATATGCTGAATACTGGGAAAAGACTCTATATTCTGCTCTAAATTTAAGAAAAAAGAGTCAACGCCCAAATCGCCAGAGATTGAAAAAAAAAAAGTTAAATGCGCAGAGCATCTGTAATATTCATAAAAATAAGGTATCTGGAAATAGAGAGATGCTTCAGAAGGAAAAATCATTAAGTCTGCCTTCAGTGCTGAGAGAGTCTGTTGTGCTTTCCTGCTTTGGAAAAGGTGCTACCTCTAAAAGGTGTAAATCGGTAGATGAGAAAAAAATATTTTATAAAGAGTTTGTGTTTAAACCAGGAGCTGTTCTTGAAGTGGTGTGTTCTTACGTTATTTCTCCAGCAGATTTTTCATGTCAGTTGCAAAGTAAACTGCCAGAGCTAAATAACCTAATGGAAGAAATCCAGGCTTACTATAAAGAGCATACCAGTCCTTACAAACCTGGACAGGTTGCTTGTGTTGTTAAATATCCCAAAGATGGGAAGTGGTACAGAGCAACTGTTTTGCAGCAAGTATCCACAGCTGAAGTTGACGTGGTGTTTGTAGACTATGGTTATCGGGAAAGAGTTTTACTTAAAGATCTTCAAGCTGTTCTTCCAGATTTCCTAAGTCTGGGAAGTCAAGCATTTCGATGTGGACTTAAAAATGTACCCTCTCAGGTTGACTCGCTTAATTGGTCTGAAGAAGTGTGTAGGCACTTTAAAGATTTCATTTTTGCTTCTGGAGGACCACTGACTTGCATAATTTATGCTCTTGTTCATGTAAGCCCCAACTGTCTATGCAACATAGTTGACTTACAGAGTCCATCTGTTAGTGCAGAGGAATTCCTCAGAGAACGTGGAGTTGCCTTCTCTGAATGTATTGGTCTGAGAAACCTTGCATCTTTAGGTTCTCTGTACAGTTTTTGCTACTCATCTTTTAACATAAAAATTGGAAGTGAGGAGGAGGTTTATATAACTCACATACATAATCCTTTGAAATTCTATTGTCAGCTTAATCGAAATACTGAAACTATAGAGGCATTGGCGAAGAAAGTTAGTGTCATAAGTAAAATGTCAAATAATGCAAAATATGATACTAGCAATATGCGATTATGTTTAGCCAGATATTTTGAAGATGGTCTCTTTTACAGAGCTTTGGCTTTTCCTGTGGAATCAACATCCTATCTGTATGCTGACTTTGTGGATTTTGGAAATAAGAATATGGTGGAGAGAGACCAGTTGATACCTATTCCAGACTCTGCCACTGACCTAATATTCACACCCGTGCAAGCTATTAAATGCTGTCTGTCAGGTCTTAGGGAGTCAGAAATTCCAGCAAGAGTTACTAGATGGTTTGAGGAAGCATTCCTGGGTAAACAGCTGAAGGCTGTAGTTGTATCCAGAGAATCAGATGGACAGATTGTTGTAGAGTTGTATGATGGACAACTCAAAATCAGTCAGAAAATTAAAGAAAAAATATTGGAAAAAATGGCACCAAAAAGTTATGCAGAAAAACTTGTTGGAAGTAATAGAGGAAGGATATATCACATGGAAGATGGCAAAGGAATTAGTAAAGTAACTGGTAGAAGTCCTGGAAAAGCGAAATTGAAAATTCAAGTGACGTGCCAAGTACCTGATAAGTATTATCGGGGAGATGTTGGGCAGAATTGTGGAGTTGAAGAGCAAACTGCATGTAGCACACAAAAGTTGTGTCAAGGGTCCTCAGAACCTCTAACTATACATGACAGTCAAGAACTAGGTTTTAGAAATACTGTCACTGCTGTTCTGGACCATGGAGGGGAACCTCTGGTTGGAGAGCCTGCTTGTCATTCCCTCTGTCATCCGGCTTTAAATTCAAAGGAAATAATTGTAAAAGCTCTCTGTGAATCTCACAATGAAAGACTAAATTATACAGGTCAGGAGGAAATGAGTAATGAAAATATACCTAAATTAATCAGTCTTCCTAAACGTGATATTCAGGTGAATTCTGAAGTAGCAGGGTATATTTCTCATGTGAATAGTCCATCAAGTTTCTACGTTCAGCTTGTAGAGGATGTAAGCTTAGTAACACAACTAGCAGAAGAATTAAATAAAAGCAGGGTGAATACAGGTCATGAAAATTGCTTAGATGATCTCAGGGCAGAGGCTCTCATCGTAGCAGAGCACATCACAGATTGTTTTTACTATAGAGCAGTTATTAAAACTCCAAAATCGGGAAACTCCTTTGAGGTGGAATACATTGACTATGGTAATACAGCAGTTGTAAGTCCTTCAAAAATCTGCAGGATTCAGAAAAAGTTCTTATCTTTGCCAAGACTCAGTGTTCATTGTTTCCTTAGCAGACTAAAAAGTGTTCCTGATGAAAGCTGGACTAATGAAAGTACTTCCTATTTCCTAAGCAAAATAAATAACAAACAAATCACTTGCAAGTTCTTACAGCAATGTGGAGAGCGATGGGAAGTAGATGTAATTTGTGATGGAAAGTCTATGTCAAAAGACTTTCTGCAGAAAAAAGGCAGGACAACATGGCGAAACACACCAGTATGTAATTGGGAAAATAGGCCAAAACAAATTCTTGTTACAAATGGTAAACCTCAAGATACAAAGTCTAGGAATGGTTTAGGTGATCTGAGTAAAGCAAAGATAGTTAGGATGAAATATGCCTCCAAAACACCCTTAAATGTACTTCCTCAAGATCTAAATTCTGGACAGGTAGAAGGAGCAAAAATAATTCATATTTCAGAGAATGGCGAATTTCATGTACAGTTACGTAGAAATTTGCAAATGTTACATGAGTTAAATGTAATGCTTCTCAAAGATGCACAAAGAAGTGATTTTCTTAGAGTGGATGACGTTGAAGAAGGATTGGAATGCATGACAAAATCTGAAAGGAACTTGAAGTGGTATCGATCAAAAGTGATAAAGAAATTTGTCAGGGAGAAGTTAATGCGAGTTTTTTTCATGGATTATGGCGAGTGTGAGATGGTGTCCTTGAATAATGCAAAGATGCTGAGTGACAAGACCAAAAGAATTCCTAAACAAGCTGTGTTTTGTAAATGTGTGTGGTTTAAAAAAATGAAGAAAATTCAGTTTGTCCATGTAATAAACACATTCCTGGATCGTGAAATAAAAATCATGTTTTTGAGATATTTGGAATCTTCTCATATCTGGGAAGTAGATATTTTCATAGAGGGAGTTCTGCTTCAGGACTATTTGAACAAACTCTTAAGTCATTGTCAGACTATTGCCGAACCAGAAAAATCCAGTAATACAGACTCTAAGGAGTTGGATACATCGTTCAAGATAAATTCGATCACATGGACTCTGATGCAGAGTGGCAGAAGTTATCCTGGGTTTGTAACTGCAGTTAACGATCCTTCAAGCTTCTGCATCCAGTTGGAAGTCTTGTTTGACTGCATGAAAAACTTGTTTTTGTTGCTCTCTGACCTTCCTGACAACTTGCCAGCTTTGCCGAAAGAACTTGTGGCTCCTGGTACTAGCTGCTTGATCAAGTTTGGACTGGAAGGACAGTGGAACAGGGCAGAAGTTAGTGAAGTAACAAGTCAGTCTGTTGTTCTTACATTTATTGATTATGGCTTTCTGAAGATCATCCCTTGCTCTGATATCCATAAACTTAAAGTTATTCCAGAAAATCTCTCTTATTTACCACGCTTGGCACACCCTTGCTCTTTACATGATATAGTCCCTGCCAAGGGGGAATACTGGAGTGATGAAGCTAAACTGCTGTTTCAGAAGCTTCTTAGTAAACCGGGACTGACATTTCATTTTAGACACTATGGCTCTGAAATGAAATTAGAGGTGGATATTCTGTATGAGAAGAGTAATCTGGCTCTGGCCTTAATTGCTGCTGGCCACGCGGTTCACTCTAGAAGTAGATGCTGCCTCATTCCAATTGGCAGAACAAAATCGGAATAAACAGATTTGCAGCCTTAGTGGTCAGCCTCTAGTTACTGTGCTTCCCTTTGTGAATCAGATTGTGATGAAAACTCTTATTTTGCTGACAGAAATAAAGCAAAAAAAGTGAAATAAAAACATTACCTGAAGCATGCGACATGCGACTTCCATGTATGGAAGTCTGGTAAAGTAGGTGCTGGAATATCATTAACAAAAGATCTGAGTTCATATAACACTGAAGGGAAAAACCCAAACTGTAGAAGATGGACAATGTTCTCGAAGTTGAAGTTTCTTAAGCGTTGTGTTAAGAAAAATGAAATTGACTTAATACAGTGTAAAACTGCTACCAGAAGCACTGATTGAGGCTTGTGATTCTGATGTTCCAAGGTCCAGAAAGATGGTGTGAAGGTACTATAAGAATAGTTGTATTTGATAGTAAGTAGACTGCACTTAGAGTGCTTCTTCAGTGCATTAAAAAAAAAAAAATACAGATACTGCTTTTGGTATATTCTTTTTTCCTCCAAGATCTGCCTCCTTCCTCAGTTGTTTGGACAAAGATGAAGCATGAAGAGGCCTGAAGTGCGAGGGGTTTTCATTGTGTGTCCTGTGATTGTTTGAATTTAAATGAAAAAAAAAAACCAAAAACAAAAACCTCCCTAATAGGGTATAGAGGCAATATATTTAATGCATCTTATTACACAAAGGGAACAGATGCGTCCAGGAAATTAATATAAAAAGAGATAGAACAATGCTAGCCGATCTTTATGAACTTAACTCTGCTGGTGAATTACTCAAAAAGCATGTAAATATTTTTCAGCATACACGTGAAAGATGACCATTAGTAACAAATCGGAAAGCAGATACAATAAAATTTCTTTAGTAAATATTAGCTAATGTATCAGAAGCATTACATTAATGCCGTGACTGAATAAAGGGTGGGGGGTTTTTTGTAACCACTTGTGTTTGTTAACTGTTTTTATTATTACAGAATTTGAAGTTTTTCCTAGTTAAAATTATAAGCTTACCTGGTATGTTCTTTGTCAAGAGTTTGCCACACTGCTGGCTGTTCGGATAAAAAGCAGAGGTTGTATTGTGCAACATTGCTCAGGTTGAGTAGTGACTTTAAATTTACTTCTCTGGACTACATTCGTTGTAGTGCCAAGTAATACTGAATTTTCATGTAGGGGCACTGATGCATAAGGGTTAATTAACTGATTCTGTTTTCTGGCTGTTGTTCAGTTTGAACAGCAGGTGTTTGGGTGTCGTTGCTTTTTAAAGATCTTCTGGGAACCCTAAATGCCAGTCCTATTGGTGTTGTATTAATAAACAACTTGTAGGGGGTTTTAAAGTCTATTGTGCTTTGATTTGTGTGCAGTTGTAGAACACTGCTTACCTAATGTTGCAAAATGGAGCCTAGGAATGATGGATGGTTAAGAAAAAATGAGCTCTGTGTGTACTATTTTTATGTTCTGCAAATCACAAACATTAGATTTATTGGCAAGAATATATATTTTATTTTGAACTCATAATGAGTCTTCCTTTTTGGAAGGTCTGATGCCCAGTGTGCTTACGGTGAAAACTAGATAATTGAAAGTATTTTCAGGCTTATGCTGCACCTGTGAATATTGAAAATATCTTTTGTTGCCATTGTTGATGGGGATTTTCAGAAGTGCATTGTAAGGTTATGTTTGTTAGGTGAAGTTGCTGGAATGTCTGGCAATGGATTTTATTCCCAGTCTTCTTTCTTCTGTGGGTACTTCCCCTGTCATCAAGCTCAGCTGTAACACTGTTTTCCTTTTAAGTAGGAGAGGCTGAACTTTTAATCTAGTGAAAGAAGGTGTCATTTATTTAGGATCTGGAAGTTCAGGTGTGTTTTCCTACTTGTTACAGGGCAAGCGCCATTCTGAACAAAACCACTACTTTGATTTGATAAAATTTAATTGGAAACTAGTGCTTATCACTTAGTTGTATTGCCTAATGTATTTCTGTATTTGTACCTTGTCATTGATTTCTTGGATTAATTTTTTTAAATCCATAGAAGTGATAGACAACTGATTGCACTTGTTTAGAATTAAAAATGTTCCCGTGTGTACTGATGGATGTATTCAGTATTATGCCTTTTTGTTGTGAATAATAAAGTGTTTATCTTCTGTGTGTAACTTGCCTAAGTCATTCTTAGGGATGTTGCCCATCTAGGTGTGGATGTCATCTGTCTGGACTTCTGTACAGCCTGTGACACAGCCCCCATAACATCCTCCTTAAATTGGAGATGGACTTGTAATGGGTTGACTCTTTGGTGGATAAGGAATGAGTTGGATGGTTGCATTCAGAGGGTAGTGGCCAATGGCTCAATGTCCAGGTAGAGATCAGTGACAAGTACTGTCCCTTAGGGGTCTGTACTGGGACCAGTACTATTTAACATCTTCATCAGTGATGTAGACGCTGGGGTCAAGTGCACCATCTCCAGGTCTGCAGATGGCACCAAGGTGAGTGGTGTGGTTGATATGCTTGAGGGAAGGGATGCCATTCAGAAGGACTTGGACAGGAATGAGAAGTGGGTCCATGTGAACCTCATGAGGTTCAACAAGGCCAAGCGCAAGGTCCTTGCCCCTGGGTTGGGGGAACCCCCAGTATCAATACAGGCTGGGGGATGAAGGGATTGAGAGCAATGCTCCTGAGAAAGGTTTGGGGGTGCTGTTGGATGAAAACCTGGACATGAGCTAATAGTGTGTGCTCACAACCCAGAAGGCCAATCGAATCCTGGGCTGCATCATGAGAAACATGGTCAGCAGGTCAAGGGAGCTGATACTGCCCCTCCTCTCTCGTGAGATCCCACGGGGAGTCCTGCTTCCAGCTGTGTAGCCTTTAGCACAGGGAAGACACTGACCTTTTGGAACAGGTTCAGAGGAGGACCACGAAGATGATCAGAGGGCTGGAGCACCTCTCCTGTGAGGACAGGCTGAGAGAGTTGGGGTTGTTCAGCATGGAGAAGAGAAGGCTCGGGGAGACCTTACGAGTGGCCTTTCAGTATTTAAAGGGGGCCTACAAGAAAGATGGGGACAAACTTTGTAGCAGGGCTTGCAGCAATAGGACAAGGGGTAATGGTTTTAAACTAAAAGAGGGTTGTTTTGGACTAGATACAAGGAAGACATTTGTTTTTTTTATGCTGAGTGTGGTGAAACCCTGGAACAGGTTGCCCTGAGAGGTGGTGGATGTACCATCCTTGGAAACATTCACGGTCAGGTTGATCAAGGCTCTGAGCAACCTGACGTAGTTGAAGATGTCCCTGCTCATTGCAGGGGGGTTGGACTAGATGACCTTTAAAGGTCTCTTCCAACCCAAACTGTTCTATGATTCTGAATATTTTGAAGCTTTCTTAGACGTTTTAGTTGCTGAATGCACTGGGAAAAAAAACCTGAAGGTACATCAGGTATGTTCTTTGTGGGATAATGCCAAGGAACAATCCTTTCCCAGCAGCTGTGGAGTGGATTCTATCTACTTGCATGAAATCAAGGTTTGCTTTTGAATACAGTGCAAATGGCACAGGAGTTCTGCCTACTCACTTGTATGGCCTTCTAGATGAGATGCAGACCCTGCTCAACCTTCATCTGCTTTGTGCTGGTCAGGTGTACTCTCACTGGCATGCTCCATAATGGCAGCCAGGCCTTATATGCCAGCTAGGCACACTGGTTTAATAGCATTACTTAATTTATACATATATATAAATTATATGCATGATTCTGTGTGGCTCTTACAGGAACACTTACCAGTTAAGTTTGGTGGGAGTCACCAAACGTGGTTTTTTGCCACCCAACGTTATCCATCACCATTCTATCTGATCTCACACTCCGTGCCATAGCGATTGAAGCCCTGCGTCAGCTATGTTTAATTTCTACTTTGATATAAAATAGGAGATTCAGTGGAGACAGCAGAGCGTACGTGTTTCAGAAGAAACACATGGAGGCACGAGAAGAGGGGAGGAAAGACTTCTTCAAGGAGTACTTTGTAAGGGGAGTGGGGGGGGTTACAGTGCAATGTGCTGGGACAAAAGTGTCATGATACCCTTTGAGTACTCCCTGGGGGAGCAGGGTTTCCCAAAAATAACAGCTCTGCTGTTGTAAAGAGCTTTACTGGCTGATGAGCAGAGGGAATAGTGGAGAATGGGAGTGCTTCTCCAGTGACAGCTGGGAATGCTCTTTAGCATTCAGCATGCATGGGGCAGGAGGACACGCTTGACGTGGACAGTGTTTGTGATATCGCCTTATTATCTTAAGTCTTTAAGACCCTTTGGGATGAGTGCCCGTCCCTTTGCACGAGGATCCCGCTTTGCCATGAAGTCCCGCGAGCTGCAGTGACACCTGGTGGCTCTGCGCACCCGGGCACGGCTCCTGGCAGGCGACTGCAGTGACACCTACCCCCTTCCTTAAACCTTCCTGAAGTGATCTCTTTGCTTTTGTTCGAGAGAAAAGGGGAAACGTTAGAATAAGCAGAGTGGAGGAGGGAAAAGGCTGGGGATGCTATTTTAAGGAGGTTTGGTGGCAAATTCCTGGTTTCTGTAGATACTGTGTTTGCAGACTGGATATCAAAAGCATTAAAAAATGCACATTCCCATTAATGCCCAGTAAGTTTCTATTTCTTAATTATTTAGACACATTTGAAAAAAAAATCTTATTTTTTTATTTCTTTCTCTTCAAAAATCAGTTATTTCCATAATAACAAACATTGTGAAAACAAACTAATGAAAATATGTATTCTGTTCTGAACTGACCTTAGGGACAACTTACCTCGATTCCTGCAGATTTAATACAAAAGTTTCTAGCGGTACCATGTCTGGATCTGTATAATGAAGGAATTAAAATTGTGATTGCAGTGTAATTTTTAGTGAGCAGTAAACATTAGGAATCCAACTGGGTGACCCTGAAATATAACTAGACCTAGTTCTGTGAAATTATTTTGCTGCAAACAAAAATAAATGGAGTGAAAGTGGGGTTTATTATTTTTTTTTTGTACTTTACAGGAATACCAAGGTGTTAAGAGAGAAAACACTATTTGACAGACTTTGATTCTGATTAATTCTTTAGTGTTTAATCACTCTGATTTCATAGGAGTTTGAACTTAACACATAATAGATGATCAAGCTCTTTAATTATGTTCATTTTCTTTTAAGCTGTGGAGCCATTGATCTCCTCTAATCTGACATTCCATATAATGTGGAATTTCACTTACTTTTGCATTAAGCCTGTATTCCCCCCTTCTACCTCCAAGGGTTCCAGCCTTCATCTCTCATTTCCCACCTTCAAGCCATAAACTTGCTGCTCACCCCCTTGAAGCCCTTTTACTGTACAAAAAAATACTAAAGAGCTGTGATATGTCTCTCTTCCTCTAGCCACAGGAGTCAAGTCTAGGAGCTAGACAATTTCTTGGGCAGGGGGAAACCTGTGCTCCAGTTTCTCCTCAAAGGAATTTTCCTGTGTTTTTTGTATGAAACGCTCATTGATGAAACCACTGTGGGAAGAGACATTAGGATTTTCATAATCCAGTTATGTTCCCTGGGTTTTGTGCCCTTTTTTCCCCCTAATTAGTCTTAGATCCTTTTCTGCAAATCAGGGCACCTTCAGCAAGACAGATCAAATGACTGATAGCTCCCGGATTAAAGTGCACACCTGAAAGAAGTTAAAAAATAAGAAAGGGAAAAAAAACAAAAAACTTTGGTCTGAAATAGAGAATTAGCTTTACATTTTCTTCACTTGGACTGAATGCGCCAGCCTATTTCATAATAGATTGTATCCTCCTTTTGTGTTTTAGAAGATAAAGTACACTAGAGTATGAGACAAATTAGACTTCTGATTTTATGAGGAGCTAGAGGGCTGTGAATGAGTGGATGGAAGAACCTAGGTACAGTGTAAGTTGGCTAAAGAAGGGTGGCATCTCAGGTGCCTACACTTGGTATTTCTGCTTGGCTGGTTTAGGTGTTTCTCCCTTTGGACTCAGGAGTCACTTAGAGCGTATCCTGAAACGTCTGCCTCTTGCCATGGTGTGGGCTGTGGAGCCTGCTCTGAGAGCCAGACTGAAACTCAGTATGCCTTATTTTGTGCTTGTTGAAAAGTAACACCTTACCAAAGAGTTTACGGCACTAGATCAAGAAAAGCACTTGGGCAACTTACATTCTTTGGGTTTCCTGTCCCGGGCACAGAAGCCTTTGGGAAATCCCAAGGTTTTCTATAGACTGTATGGGGAAAAGTCTGGTCTCACTGTGTGGGACTTAAGACAATCTACATATTGTGCATGGAAAACTGTGAGAATGAGAATGTGTTATAAATTTTACACCTTTCTAGTGTAAGTAGTCACTTCTGCCTGTGCGGTGTCTTTCCCTGAGCTACACATCTACAAATAGCTCATTCAACACTCTGAGCAGTCATTCATAAAACACATCCATCAGTTAAAAATAGTGCTGGTTTTTCATATGACATGTGCTGTTTACATCACTTGCTCAGCTATTAGGTGTGCCAAGAATGAGTTCCTATTAAACCCACAGACACAACCCGGGGAAAGGACCTACAGACTGGATGGCATTTCAGAAAGAGCAGTTTCTCTTCTTTCCGAAGCAGTACAGCGAGGCACTTGGGATTCCTTGTGCTAAAGAAGAAAGGATATGATTTTGTAGCTAGAGGAATTAAGATACATACTCCAAAGCCTTGCTTCTGTGACCTGTTCACTGTTTTGGCCATAGTAGAAGGTATGTTTGGACACTCTGAAGCTGAAAACTTCTCTCATCTTCTAGGTGAATGATTTAACCATTAAGCTGTACTTTTCTGAGTGTTTGCTACTGTGTTCTCTAGCAACTCTCACCCCACCCTCCAAAAAAAACCCAACCAAACCAAACCACCCAAGAAAAGGAAAAAAAAAAAAGATTAAGAGCACTGCCCCATGATTTATACAAAGTGGTCCCTCTCAGTAGCCTTTTCGTAATTGGAGACCCCCAAGGGGCTAGAAAATAAGGCCTGCTTTTCCACCCAAGAAAAGGTTAGAAGGATGCAGGTTGAAAAAGGCCCGCGCTCGGATTCTGGTGGGGTGTATGGGGGAGGTAAGCACTGAGGTGCTGAGAGTGGAGCAGTTGAGAGTGTGCTGGGGAGCACAGTTCCTGGAGCCTGGGGAGCCAGGAAATCAGACAGGGAGGCAGCTTGTAAATGCAGGTGCCTGCAGGTAAGGCACCTGCTGAACATGGTGTTTTAAATAACAAATGTGATCCCAGACAGTGCTTAATGCTTGCTGTAAGATTCATTAAATTTAATCCATGCACCCTAACTCTTGCTGTTAGTTTTTTTCAGAAATATTTTAATGTATTTTTAAAATTCAATTTACTGCTGATGTTTTGTTTTCCACAAAAATTGTTGATTTCTCATATTTGAGGAAGATGGAGCTAAGGAAACGCCAGTCCAAGGGAGGGACGCCTGCAGTGGAATGTCACCATACAACATTACAAGCTGGGAACTGATTGGCTAAAAGACAGCTCCGCAGAAAAAAATTGAGTGGATCCAAGATCAGATGGTTGTTGTTCTAATGGACAGCAGGTTGAATGAGAGGGAACAGTGTGGTGGGGAGGACTATCCACAGGCTCAGAAGGATTTAATCATTATCTTCCACTACCTAAGCTGCAAATACGGAGAAAACATGGCCAGACTCTTCTTAGAGGTGCACAGTAGAAGGTTGAGGAGAAATGAACACGTTGCAGCAAGGGACATTCCAGTCAGATACAAGAAAAAAACCCCAATATTCCTAGTGAAACTAGCTAGGTGCTGGCACAGAAGCTGGATTTTCCATTTTCCTGGAGAGGCTGTGGATTTTCCATTCCCTGGAGATACCAAGCCATGGTTGAACAAGGCCTTGGACAGCCTGCCCTGGCTTTGATGTTAGCCCTGCTTTGGGCACAGGTTGCCCCTCACAGGTTACCCCTGCAGTTTGAGTAAGGGTCAGAAGAAATGGCATGAGGGGTCCGTTCAATCCTTAGTTACTCCTTAATAACTATTATTTTGTAGGTGTGCCTGAGCTAGTTTTACATGAATCAGTTTGGGAATGGATGGTTTCTATGTGGTAACAAAGAGCTTGGTCCCATCTGGGCAACTGGATTAGTGCTCAGTACTGGACTTTGTGTCATATTCAGGCTGGCCAAATTACAGCACCACGCATATGTACATGGTAATATAGTGTAGATGTAGTGTAGTTACACCTAATTATTTACGTGCCACTCGCCACAAACATCCTTTACTGGAACTATCAATAATGGGGCACTGCTGTGATGTGATTTGACTGATGCTACAGTACCAAAAAGCCCTTTTTGTAGTTTATTTCCTTCGAGTTTAGGTGTCTTCTGGTGTAATGGCTTTTTCATGACAGGTGCCTTATATGGATATATGTGTTTGGGAGTGTAAATTTGGGTGATTGCTAATAAGCAGGGATCTTATTTTGTTAATGACTTTGTTCCATCCAGGCAGTAAGAATTTACGGTGAGTTTTTGCCCCTTCCCTCTTATTTTTCAGGACATTCTTACACTCCAAATCTTTTTCAATAAGATGGTTTTTGACTTAAAGGAATAGATGTTCACCTGACATATTTCCTTGTTGCTAATAATCTTAATTTTTGAATGGGTCAAAACTTTTTTTAGGATAACTTAAAACTTTATTATACCTGATATATGTATAGACAGAGAAATCTTTACTCAGTTTTTACTTTGTGACCTTTCAGTGGAATTAAATTAATTTGAAAAAGAAAACTTTGTTGAAATTTGTAAGCTTATTAATGGTGCTAAAGGTTACTCTTTTTACAAAGAAAAGTTACTATTTACTGTAGTTGGAAAAAAAAAAAGTTTTACTGTATGTAGTATAATATGATATATATAACTAGAAGTAATGTGAGGAAATTAAAAATAATTTAGACTTCCTGAAAATGAGTTCTATTAGACTGTAGAATAAGTTCCCTGGGGAAGATGTAGAAGCCTCATTACGTGGCTTATTTAAAACTAGATTAGATGAAGTGCCTGAAGGGAGCAAGCTTGGATTGTTTCCTGTAAGGCTGAGGAGATGACCTCAGAGGTATTTTTTTTTATTATTCTGAATTATTTTGTTCTGTGATGTGATGCATCTAGGAAAAGTCTTGTTCGTACTTATATGAGACTGGTTTGTAGGTGCTCCTCTTTCTGCAATACTTCTGTGTGATTTTTTTTAAAAAAAAGTTTTGGGTTTTTTTCTCATCATAGGAGTTTATAGATCTTTGTATTGATGCATATCAAACTAAACATGAGTAAAAATAATAGCTTTTTTTAGACATCATCAGAATTAAATTGATAAAGGTAGACGTATCTTCACAAATGCCTTAGTTTTTCTTTTTGGTTTCAGGGTTAAAAATTTACAGTTAAGGTGATTGTCTTTACAACCCTGACTCTACATATCCATGGGTGGCCTGAAGGTTGCTGTGATCATCGTGCCCTCTGTCCATGGGAATGCTGCTGGAGGTGAGCCCAGCCTGCTCATGGAACGCAGACTTGTATGTGCTGAAGGGTAACCCTGGCCATACCTGGGGCTGAGCAACAGTTGGATGGGTACAGGAGGGAGCCTGGAGGTTAATCTTGAAGTCACTCTGTAAAAGTTCAGTTGTATTTGTTGAGACTTCACTATTCTCTGCCTCAGTGGCTGTGGAGGTGTTTCATACAAAGTGGAACAGCCTCAAAGGAAAAGGGTGTAGGAGAATGGTGACATCGGCAGCAGTGGCTGTGTATCTGAGATCAATGTTCTGTTTTCTCACTTGCTATTCTAGAATGAGCAGCACTGTACAATTTCACAGACATTCTCTGTCCTGTTCACATAGAAACCCTTCAACATGTTGGTGTTTTGATTCCTGATTTAGTGTCCATTATAAGCTCACACCATCATATGGTATGAGCTTTCCTT
Source organism: Nycticryphes semicollaris (assembly GCA_013400055.1). Lineage (NCBI taxonomy): Eukaryota > Metazoa > Chordata > Aves > Charadriiformes > Rostratulidae > Nycticryphes > Nycticryphes semicollaris. The sequence continues at coordinate 341,732 of VXBJ01003730.1, read as the reverse complement.
ATTTCTAATGTATACTTCCATGAGAAGAGAGTTTCTCTTCTACAGTGGCTGTAGAAAAGATTTTATATTAATTAAAAAATTTTGCTAGTCTTTATAGCATTCTATTTGGTGTTCTTTGTGGGGTTTTTTTTGTTTTTGTTTTTTTGTTGTTTTGTTTTGTTTTCGTTGTTGTTGTTGTTTTTTTCCCCCAAGTATTCAGTCACGGTGCAAACTCTCAGAATGACTGAAGGACCCATGGCTGATAAATTTACCATTCGACAATATGAATCCACAGTATCATCTCCAATAAGTTACGATTTGATAGCTGATGGCAAAGGGAGTGTAGACATTCATTTAATTTTGGATCATTAGATCCAAAGCTGTCCTGGTGATTATGGCATGCTATTATTTTTGTCCCTGTCAAAACCAATGAGCAGTTGTAGTAGTGATGGGCTTAGCTGACCAGAGATGCTCAAAACAGAAGATTAATGATAAAGAACTGGATCGTGCACAGGAATCTTTCAAGGAAGATTGAGAGAGGAGAAATTAAGTTGTTGTTTGAAATATACTTATTTAGTGTTTGCATTAACCTTACAGTATAGTTGCGATGCTATCATCAGAAGACTGTAGTTCATAGTACATTTAAGCAATTACTATAGTTTTTAAATTTTTTACTTAGAACAGCTATTTTTTTTTCAGCCAATAGTTATGCAACTTCAATCCTATAATGCAAAAATGTCTTCAGTGCCAGATGGTATATGGTCACCCACTACAACACTGCTAAGTGACCATTCAACCATCATGCATGGAAAATGGGAGTGCACAAAGAGATTTCTTTAAAATTGTGATTAAATTTTGCCACTTGCAGTGATATTGCCAGATGAATTTTCTGAGCTTTGTTCTTTGACCAACTGCCTTCTTACTCTAACCATAATTTTTGGGGAGTTTCCTTTAGTGAAGAGGTTGTCCCATTCCTTATCTCCAACTGTGCTATGAAATTTTCAATTTCTGACAGGAGATGCTTGCAGAGTTTTTCCGTTTGTATTACATACTATCATGTCAAACCCTTCCCCAGATTTTTCTCCACCTGCTTGAGCTCACTGAGGAGACTCTGTATCAAGACTGAATAGCAAGACACTGATAAAAATAGTGTTAATCTGTGCAAAATTACAAACACGGGAGTTACCTATAAATAGCATTGTATAGTTAGTAGATTAGGGATACTGTTTTTGCAATGCATTTTTTCCTCCCTGTTTAACGATAACAACCAATTTGAAGCAATGTCTTGACTAAATAGGAGAAAAAGTAAAACGTTATGTTGACCAGATAGCAAAATGTTTTGCTTTCACCAAAACACGATTGGCCACCAGGTGGAGACTTCGCATTAACTTTTCCTAAACCAAAGCTACAAAAGAAGATATCAGCATAAGAAGCCATTTGCACAAAAATAAAATAATCTCATTTATTTTTCGGTTCTTGTAGATAGTTCTTGCAATAAAAGTTTCCCAAGCTGATCTGAGGAGGCTAAATCTTAATTCTTTGAAAAAGGGGAAGCGCATAGTGTAAGATTTAGCAACATAATGCTAAATTGTTCCATGAAATGATGAAATTTACTAAAGTTAAATATGTTCTATCTGCCTGATTCTTCTTTTTCAAGTGGCAGGGAATTGACCAACCTCGAATTATTTTCATTAAAAATGACCTAGTTATAAAAACTCTTTGGCCTTTAGAATTTGCAGCAGGTTTAAATAACATTTATCTTTGTGTAGCGTAATTCATAGCAAAGACATAATTGCATGCTTTCCTGGAAGTGGAAGTCTCTAAATGCAAACACTAATAGGCAGTGTCTTCTATAACAACCTTCAAATTTATGGAGGAAGTTGGTTTCCCAGGCTAGCTACTTATTAATATGGAGGAGAATAATGTTAAGTTGGAGCTCCAACATCTATCTTTCCACTGTCGTGCAATGAAGAGGACACAAAAAGACAAGGATCCATTGCCCTGTAACTAATCTGGCTGCAGAATTTCAGTAGTGGAGCAAGAACATAAACGTGTTCTGCTCCTCTCTGATCAGCAATAATACTATTTTTCAGCTATGGACAAGATAGTTGGAAAGGGATTATGAGTGTGTAAAGTGAGTAAACGTGGATGCTGGGTTGTAAATGAATAAAGGGAATGAAAGCCTGAAACTCTGAATCCGGGTGATTAAGTTTGTGCAGAAGCTTAGCTGAAAAAATGAGTATGACTTGATCTTGGCTAGGTAAAAAATCTGTATAGACATGGTTTAAAAGGGTGCATATGGGGTGATAGAACAATGAAAGCTGCAGGCAGGTGGGAAATGAGGCTACAGTGGGAATGGGAAGCAAAGGGGTCTCAAAGGGGTTACAGCAGTAATCTGTTATTCCACACTTTAATGTGCTTAGTTTATTCCCCAATTTTCATCCTGGGAAAAAAAAAAAAAAAAAAAGGGTGCCAATCCTATTGCTTCTTCCAGCATATCCTGTCAGCAGATATATTTAAAAACTGATAAGTGGAGTTAAGGCTGAAGCCAGGGCCAGTGACATCTGCTTTGGGCCTGGGGATAACATTCTGTTTGGCTGTAGCAGGAAGAGGGAGCTGTGGAATGGAAGGAGATGCTCTGGTAAGAAAAATGGTAACTGGCAGTGTTTCAACAGAAGGACTATGAAAGTTAAATAAATAAACACTAGAAAAGCAGTTTTAAAGATCCCAAAGGACTTTTATGATGAAATAGTTAAATTTCCAGTGCATGGTAGCCGGTCAGTTAGGGAATTTGCTGCGGGTTTTCATCTGCTCTAGATTTGGTATAAAACCTGCAGCTACTTATAAAGCTGTGAAGAGGTACCCCGTGAGTTCTGCTGGGGTTACCGCTGCATCCAAGAATGATGATAGGTCACATTCATCCCTTGTGTGCCTTTGAAAAGAGCTGGGTGGCCTCAGGCCAGCTAGGTTGAGCCGGACTTTCAGTTTTTAGTGCAGGACCAACAACTTCTTTCTGTATTACCCACATCAATCTTCTGATTTTTGGTTGAGGTACAGAACAAAGTTGGGAAAGGTATTGCATCCTAATTTGAAGTTGACATTGTTCACTGCAGCTAATTGACCATTTGTCAATTAGTCTTATTATGAATTTACCCTTTTAACTTCCAGCCATTGGTGGTCTTTGGTGTTTGACAGTTTGGCTAAGGAGTTAGCAATGAAACATTAGAAAAATAAGCAAAGACTTTTGAAATAAAAACAGAGCCACATAGTTAAAACCATGTGCTTTAATGCTCTTTGTACATGAGAGATGTGTAACACTCTTAAATTCAGATTATCCTGCTTTTATTATTCTTTATTAGTATCTTACAGTGGACCACTTCTGCAATGAAACAGTTCAACATGGTTAGGAGGAGGAGAATCTAGCCCTTAAATAAGATCTAAAGATTGCCTGACTTTTACATACTATTGTATGTGAAAAGCAGTTCATTTTGTGCCAGTGTTAGTGTCAAATAATAAGTGGGAAAAAGCTGGTGCTCACATCTGTAGGGTTCGTTCTCTTATCTACAATAGCTTTAAGAGACCTTCTGTGATGATGCAATCCATAGTTCTTCAAGGTGAGGTTTTGACTATAACAGTGAGATTTGCTTTATAAAAGGGGACTGTTACATAATCTGCAGGTTTAAATAGCTATGTGCAGGATAGCTTACTCTTTTCTTTTTAAATTTATACTATTTTCTTCTGTGTATTTCAGAAGAGAAGACTTTGAACAGGGTCTTTAAAGGGCAGTGAGGTTGGTAGAGCTTATTTAATGATTGGACAATTATGCTTAAGCCAAAGAAGAACATTAATTGAAGCAAAATATTAAACCCTTATTGAGATTATTTTTATTTTTTTTTTAATACAGCTTTTGGGATTTGTTGAAATAAATCAGAATAACCCAGACTGTCATGGACATTATTTGCATTTGATGAATGCATGCGCTGGCCTAAGCTGCTGAACTATTCAGGCTGAAGGTTTCTGTCATTGTCCTTGTTCCTGTACATATCACAGAGGAGAAGATTAAGAGCATTATAACTTTAATATAAAACTCAGAAATAATATAATAGGAAAAGATAGTCTACATACAACAAAAGGCAAATTTGCATAGACTTACTTTTATCCAAACATTTGACCTCCAGCTTAGATGGTTTAAAAAGGAAGAAGAAAAACCTGTACCCATTTGTCTTGGTGTAGTAATCTGAAAGTAACACATTGGGAAATGTTTCTCATGAAGTCTGAAGTGGATATGCCAAATACATATATTTTTTAAAAATTAGTATCTGCATTTCCAATATCACTCCTATAATGGCCAACTGATCGTCCTGTTGGAAAGTAATAATGTTTTGCATTTTTTCACTATTCTTAATCCAAAGGTTTAGCAATTGCTTTTCTGACATATCAGTCGTTTTTTTCATTTGGATCTTCCACTGTCTCTTTCTTTAGGCAACACTGAGTTTGAACTGTCTTCAGAGCTCTTGACAGCTCTGTCTCTGGTTGCATCTCAGCTTCTGTGTTCTGTCAGGTCCCCTTGACCTGGCTCTTTAAGCCTTCCAGGGGTTCAAACACTAGTTTTGCTGGTAGCATCCTCACAGTAGTTTATGATTTTATGACACTGTCCTTCAGGAGAACAACATTCTCTGTTCAGTAGACCACTCATCTCACTTTCCTCCAGGACCTAGAATTTCAATTTTTGACTTACATACTATCACTGAGTCTATAGCAATATAAAGTAAACTAAGGGAGAAGGAATTCTTAAATCTGAATCCCCCCAAAAGTCTCAAAGTATTGATATCTGCCATTTCAAGTTGACAGAATTTACCTTTCTCTTGCCCAGCACCGAATGCAGAATTGGCGGCTGTGGAAATCACGGTCAGCTGTGGGGGTCTTGCCACCGGTGGGTTGGAGGCACCTAAGGAGAAAAAAGGATTGCAGACATATTTTTTTTTGTACGTTTATTGTCTTCAGTATTGTTAATCTGAAGAAAAGTTTCAGTCCCAAAATGATATCTCAAATTTTTATTTACATTTTTATATTCCAGCAATGGTACTGTTTGATTTAAGAAGAATTGCGTTAAGTAAGGGAGGTTCTGCAGGAGCCTAGTTAAAAGTGCTCAGGCAACAACTTCTCAGTCATCCTCCCTACCTACAAAATTGGATCTGCAGGGATTTGAATGTGCTCAGCACATTTCAATCTCTCTTTATTTGAATCCATTATGTATTTTATATTTCTTATTCTGACAAAACAATCAAACAGAATGGGAATGACATATTTAAGGCTGGTTATAGTAGCGTTTAAGGCGATATAAAAAAGTGAGATGGTCTGGTTACTAAATCATTCTAATAAAGGACTGCATTGCTTAGTTTTATTTTACAGTCTCCTGAACAATAATAATAGCAGCTTCTCCACTTTTTTCATTTTTAGTGAAAGCAAGTGTTCTGGAGAATAAGACGGGGAAAACATCAGAAGTATTAAAACAATTATGCTAATATTTGAAACAATTATTTGCAAGTCACTGTTATATAAGAAATGCTTCCTTCTTTTTCTGATATATATATATATATATTTTTAATATGAAACATCTATCAAGTAAACAGGAAAGGAAAACTGTCTTTTTCTGAGTGGTTTCATTTCCAGTGTTTCTTCAGTGTCGCCTCAAGGGTCAGACTCAATAAACAGCTGTGCACTATGTGTGAATAAAATCAATGTTGCAGAACTGCATAGCACACCAACAAAAAAGGGTTTTAATTCTTTTCTCTTTGAATGTAACTGGGACACTTATGAGTTTAACTTTTCCCATTCCAGTATTTACTCTTGGTGCTTGCACCAAGGAAGAATTCAAAATAAGAAACAGCTGGAGCCTTTTCTTTACACTTCACCTGCTATTCACATCAATAACCCTTCAAAACACAAATGTGCTGGCGACTCACACACAATTTTCACTGCACCTACTTTTGTGTGGAGAACAAAAGTAACTTCATCATCTCACTTGGGATAATAAATACTAGAAATCTGCATGACACAGTTTTCTGGGAAGGCTCTTATTTCCTGTATTACAGGACTAAACTTGACTCACGCACATGGGTTATTCTGATCTATATTTCCAAAGATACACATATACGCTTTGTTTGTGTGCAGATTTTTTTTCTTCTTCTTGGATTGTTGAGAGCAAGGTAAACCTTTATTAGGCACGAGATGTGAACGAGAGCATCTATGCGTGGAGAGAGTGTTTTGCATATTTGTTTATTCTTCTTCAATTGATACAAGACACTTCTTGACCACCAAAAAAAAGGTTGCCTGGAGAGGGGTTCATTGCTGCATCGTACGTGGCTGGGCAGGCAGCATCTGGTTGGTGAGAACTGCCCATTTTTATAGGAGTGTCTTTGGTTAACGGAGTTGCAGAGAAGAGGACAGTGGTAGGTGCTTACATTACGCAAGTGTCCGTGTTGGGGGTAGTTACAACATATTACAGAGCTTTTGGTTGTTCTGTCTTCCATCCTGAAAGGTGGCTTGGGGTTCTTGCGAGCACCCAGGAGATCTTCAGCTGCCCGTCAGGGCTTCCGTAGTGACTGTGAATGTATATTGTTTCTAAGGACACTGTGGACGTTTTGGGATAGATCTCAGCGGCCTCTAGATTTCATACAGCTTGTGATAGCGTGCAGTGTGTGTCCCATGTGGTCTGCAGTGAGCAGTCATGGAAAAATGTGAGGATAGGAGAAAGGCTTGGGTCTGTGTAAATTTTTGTTAGCAGAAGTAATAAAAAAATATGGGCTGTATACCCAGTTTATATAGGTCTCTACATCGCTTCCCAGGTAGTTGCCTGAGGAGGCCTTACTGATGAGGGCAAGGACAGAGAGATGGATGGATGATGGAGTGTTGCAAATCCTCCCAGATTTACTCTGGCAGGTTTCAGAGCAGGTCTCGTATTTCATTCTATGCCATGCTAGTCTGCAAACATGGACTGAATGAGTCTTCCTTGATCATCAAATTCATCTTCCAGCTGTTTTAAGTCATCCAAAGAAATAGGAACATTTTTACACTGATCTTCCTGATGTACCCATAACGGCACAAGCAAAGTCTTCTCCCTGTTCCTATAAGGTCTAATGTAACTAGAAGCAAGATATTTTTTTTTAAGGTCCTTAGAAGCCTTTCAGGGGTTTTCTGCAAATCTAACAGTATTTTCTTTATACGCCTGTCTAAGCAGTCCGCGTCAAATAAGGCTTTCTTCATCGTCTGTCTCAGAAATGAAAACTGGGGTAATGGTGGTTTCACATTTCATGGTTAAGATTTGTTAGTAGAACCTATTCATGTTTTCATATGTGTAATGATGTAAGATATAATATTACTTGTCATACACATAACTTGTAGAATAGGAAAGGTGAGTCATTCTGTGAGATAAGATGTTTTTGAAAACTAAGCTGCAAGACAACGTACTGACTTCCAGTAGAGATCTTGGTTTGTATGGGTTGGAGGGGAAGAAGGGAAACGACCCACAGCGTAACCGTTCGAGTGTTGACATATACTTGCCTGTGGGATAGTCATGTGCTTCACAAGAGTAAATACTTATTTTTTGCCTGCTTAAGTTAGAAATCTCTTGTGATCTCAGGTATGTGAGGATTTCTCTTACTGTGACATACTTTGAGAAATGCAGAACTTCACTGACAACTGAGCAAACCCCAAATTGTTTCTTGTGGTTCATGTTAAAAAACTTATGTAACTTGATGGGAAATGGGTTAAGATAGCTATGATGACTTACAGCTCTCTGCAATGTGCACCTTCAAAAGTTACCTGTGTAAACCTCAGCCAGTGAAGACAAATAGGCACATCTAGGGGAACACTCTGTCTCCTGGAAAGTGATTTAACTATCCTGCTTTTCTGGGTGCACTACAGAGGCGGGCTAGAGACAGAAAACTCACTTTTAGAGGTCTAAAGTTAGGGGAGTTGTATCCTATCTCTAGCATATAGTCCTGAGTTGGACAGGATGATTAGTCACTGACCAGTTGTAGAAAGCTCCACAGTCGGTGTGCAGGCTATGAGAGCGGCTCTTCATAGGTATCTTTACATTCAGAATTTAAGATGACTAACTCAGATTTTCCAAATCTTCATGCTAAATCTAAGCATCTCATTTTTAGGTGTTAGCATGCCTTAGGTTGTTTGAGTCTGACCTCCAGCCTCTATCAGTGAAAAAATGATGTTCAATTTTATTCATTTATCTATTTAATCCAAACTGGTAATTAGTTTCCTTGGAGCGTGAGCCTTGGAGGAGGCAAGCACCTTTGTGTGAATGGTCAGCGGGTCACTATAAAGTAGCAGGACTCTCACTGCTAGATCTGTCTGCTCACTAACAGCATATGCTCAGGGACAAGTTCTTCTGCACATTGACGGTTTGACAGACATGATTTTTTTTATTTTTTCCTTGATCCTTAGAAGAAATTAAAAGGTTTCTCAAACTTGCTAAAGATGCTGATTCCCGAAGCTCTGTATTGTGAGGTTTTTATTAAAGCATTCCAGCATCACAGCATCCAGACTTGTGCCCTCTCAGTTGATAGTCAAGGGGGATATTTGCAGGACTGACTGCACAGTGACCTCAGGCTTCCAGCAGCAGCAAAAATGCCTCAGGGAGACTCAAGAGATTTATCATAATGCTGTTTGTTTACAGGAACTTTCAGGTACAACAGAGACTGACAGGTACCGTACCACACAGGTTAAACAGCAAAGAGCTTAGCAATAACAATATAGAAAGACAGGCAGTCCCATATTTACATTGTATACAAAATTTCGCTTGGCTGGATGATGGTTAAAGTTCCCTAGAGCTGTTTTCCTTGATATGCTGACGTTGGTGGGCCTATAGTTCAACACGCTGTACTGGGTAGCAATTCACGGCGCTTTTTTTTTCGCTCTCTTTTATTCCTTAAGGCTGGTCAAACTTTGCAGAAAGTTAAACATTTTAAGGAGGATCTGCCTTGGCAGATCTGTGATGTTTTTCAGAGACACTGCCTTTTCAGAGACACTGCCATGATTGTGTGATACAGGGGTAGAATAAGGTCATGAAAATTTGCTATCCGCAGTTCACCCTTTTTGTTTAACTTGTGTAAAGGAAGGGTAAAGTCCTCACTGATAAACCGAAGAGCCGGTTAGCTGGAAGGCAGGTTCCCAGTAAGATGCTCAATTTTCATTTGAGGTAAGTATCTCTTTTAGGTATCTAAATGGCTCATTGATGCAAAACCTGAGTAACTCACAGAAATATATTCTTCCTCCTAAAATTGCTGTGTGAAAGGAAGGGACATATTGGTATCCTTGCTGGACAGACGGGGCTCTGAGACTAATGTCCCAGTCCACAGACATCTGTGCAAAACTTGAATTTTAGGAGATTGAAATTAAACATGGAATTTCAAGTACACAGTCATCAAAATCTTTATGTCATACCCCACATATACAGATTTTTTGTGAAGTTTTCTTAAATGCCTGTTCAGGTCTTAGGGTGGGATGAATCACTCTTGGCATATTCTTCACTGACTACAAAGGGAGCATCAGCTTTCGGATCAGACCAGGCACCTGCCTTCATGCTTCTCAGAGCTACTGATACTTTCTGGGATGATGGTTAGGGAAGTAAGTTCATCTGTGAATATAGATTGCACATTGTAAGACTTCTGAACCCACGATAGCAAATTGCTGGAATATTTTTCCTTTCTAATAATTAACCCTAAATGTTTATGGACCTTGTTTCAAAATATTTTGAAATCATGTAATTTTTGGCACTTTTTATTTTAAATAATCAAGGCATCTCAAATTTCAGCTCAGATTAATACAATTCCCCTTCACAAACATCTCTCTCAGGTTCAGCTATTTTTTAAAATTTTTAATTTATTTACTGCTTTTATCTGTTGAAACAGTTGTCATGTCTGTACCCAGAGGTGATGTCACTTTTTTCTAATTCTGTGGATTGAATAAAGTTATGCCTATGCAAGTTATTACTGTTCATGAAGAAAAAATATAGCCATACATGAACTGCAGCACTTCAGAGTTTCTGCTCTCCCAGAAAAGGGAAATAATTTCATTTACAAGGTGGAAGATAAAGAGAGAGAGATAATGAAACCAAAAAAGACCAATAAACCACAAAACCTGTAACTCAGAAGTAAAAATTTTCAGGAATTTTTACATATGCATACACTTGTGTGTGAAAAACAAAGACATGGTCTTCAAATCAACCAGCCTCTAAATAAACTATGGACAAAAAGGACACAGAAATTACAAGAATGAAACCTATGTAATAGTCTCCAAAGGCAAAACCCCACCAACTACAAATTGGTCTTACAAATTGGTGGTTGCTTGAAGTCTAGACTGCAAACCACATTGGGTTGTGCAGCTCTCCGACTACACAAGAATGAAGAGTATTATAGCAGCTGTTACCACGGACGTTGACAGAAATCTGAAAAGTGCAAAGGATAAACATAACAAAAAAATAAAACCTTTCCAGATGGCTGTACAGCTTCCTGAAAATATACACAGCCACTGAAGCCTGGCTGGATTGAAAAGAAAAGATACGTTGTCTAAAATAAAAAAAAGCTGTAGGAGCTGCTGTATGTTAAAAAAAGGGTAAATTAAAAAAAAAAATAATTAATTTTTAAAAAGATCTTTGTAAGTGAATTTTTTCTCCAGTCTCTGTAGAACTTAACTATGCAATAGTTGCAGATGGAAGGTGTAACTTAGATTGGTGTAGAGATAATAAGGTAAGCACCATTCTAAAAAGCATAGATGGATGATTAAATGATAAATGCCATAAATGCCATCAAAATGCATGCCAAAATGCATTTTTATCAAACAAACATAGTGTTGCTGGAGTAAGACAAGCAGCTAAACCCAATGTTGACCAGCCAGACTGCCTGCATCATTTCTATATGAGTCTCACCACGCATGTCCACGTCCCTGTCACCTCAAGAATAGACTAATGTTGCTGATTTACAAGGGTCTGGTTTTGGTATGTGGTCTCCAGCAAGCAAAAGAAATGAAGCTGGAACTCATGCATGAGAGCTTGTCAGTGTCTGCAAATTGTAGTTTCCTTGAATAACTGCCTGCTGTTTAAGATGAATGGCAATTCCATATATCATGACACATAGTGAACACCATTAGCAGGTATATTTCTGGATGTCAAAGTGCTCCTGATATTACCTTCTACTTTCAGAAACTTTCACCAGTTTGGCTGAAAGTTTCCTGGCCCATTTGCAGGTAAAAAATAAAACTGAAGATAATCATCACAGCTCTTCACATATCAAGAGTTAAAGGACACAAGGCTGCATTTCACATGATGTTAAATGAGAAGATGGTCAGTGTTTTGCAGTGTTAGAGTTAAGACAACAGCAATTAGAAAGTTAAAATTTAGCAAGGTTTTTGCTGTTAGATCTGTCACCAAGAGACTGTTCTGAAAGGACATTTCTTCCAGTCTCCAGTCAAATTATTTGTGGCAGATTTATACAACTTTGTTTTCATACCAACATTACTTGTTGCATTTAAATAGTTCTTCCTTTCTCGTTGTTTTATCATCTCTGATATATTTCTAATCAGCTTCCTCTTCCCCCTTAGGTTCATTTGGCAAGACCAAACAAGCCAACAAGCCTTCCTTTGCCCATCTCTCATAAAGTATGTTCTCTTTTCCCTTGATCAGCCTTACAGGCCTTCCTTGCATTTCTCCCAGTTTGATAATGGGTGACCAGAGGTATGGGTGATATTCCAGTGCTGGTAATGCACTGGGAAGCAGAAAGAAGCAAAACCAGACCCTTTCATCTTAAGAATTGTTATTTCTGAGCATTTAACTGTGATGTCTTAACATTCTCTAAACATTTTTAGTGCCATAGAGGTACATGTAGAACAGAGAGTTATATTTTTGAAATAACTATCTAAACTTCCACTGCCTGTCAGTATAATTCCACACTCTACTGCTAATTTCAATCTAAATTGCTTCCTTTCAGGCCTAAACCCATGCAATCTAAATAATATATTAAACATGAAGGATCCAAATGAAGCCTGGCAGTCACTCAAGGTGAGATTACAGGCAGTTTAAAATGAGCATGTGCCATTTTAGAGGCAGGTGTCTCAAAGGTAATTGTCATCATCTTCTCCTTTGGATTATTCCAGAAATCATCAGGAAGATTGTGTACTTCCATTAGCCTCGACAGCTGGTTCCGCTGACGCAGGGATGTCATAAAAATTGTTGTTAGAGTGATGTATTTCTCATGGAGAGTGCATGGCTACATGGAAGAAATGCTGCTCTGAACCAGATATGACTCCTTCATGACTGAATGACTCTCTCCTGTAGGATATATCAATCAGATATTATTAAACTTGAAAGAAAAGACACCATCCAAGTCACTGTCCAAGCTATTACAAAGTGCTTTGAATGCAACGTCCAGATATGGTTTCTTACTGTAAAATCCCTTACAGGAAAATGATAGAACAATCATCTTAATTTAGGTGATAGACTCTGTCTTCCTAACAGCATTTCCTAGCCAATCAAGAGAGTAATAATTTTGTCAAATGATTTAAAACATATCTATGACTTTATGAACGTATGGACGTTGTATACAGTTTGCACTCTCTGTGTCATTCCACAGCTGAAGTAGGAAGTTACATCCTCACTCGGTAAAGTACTCACATAAAGAACAATTATTTGCGGTATTTATAGTGGTTGCTTAGGTGTTCCCTCGCTGTTTTGATTAATTAAGCCTCTAGAAAGCCTCCCTCCCAAACATGAGTAGTCCTTGTTTATTAAAACCATTACACAACTTTCTCAGGATCTTCCTGTTGAGCTATAATTTCATTATCTCAGTGACTGGCTCCACTGGGGTGTTTCTGTTTGAATGCAAGAAGATTAGCATGTTAACCCTTTGTTTTGTATATTACACGTTATCTCTGACACAATTACAAATCAGCCATTGTAACTGCACTACATGCAGTAGCTCTAAGCGAAGCAGAAGCAGCAAAACATAGCTCTAAGAAGCAAAGCTTAGATTGCTCAGCGTGACAAAATCCAGATAATCTCCATTCTAGATTACTGGAGGAGCTAGTGCGGGAAATACGAAGTCCAGCAGCACGGATATTTAACAAATATTTTGTGATACAGTAGGATTGTATGATTAGAGAATACTGAACCCAGTGACAGTCTTTTAAAAATAACTCTCCCTTCTCCACGTTCCTCTGCTCACTCACTTCTCACCAGACCCAGCTCAGGGCTTCTTAACTGTGTGAACACAACTGCATTTTGCCACTGCATAGGTGAGTATCAGGGATATTGATTTGGTCAGCATTGTTTGTGGTGACATTTCAGTTTTATGGTGCAGCAAAGAAGGATTTCGGGGGGAACAGAGTAGGCAATAAGCGGCTTGAATAAATTTTTAAAGTTCTTGTGAAATAGAGACAACTGGAAGAGACTGGTTTGATGTGCTTTCCCCTCTGTCTCTATTCTGCCAGTCAAATCTCTGGTCTCTCCCAGAGAGAATCTTTGCCCCATAGAAAGGGCAATGCCCCAGGCTCAGCATGGACCACATGCCCAGGGCATAGAGAGACTGCCTTGCTGGGTGTGTGAGAAGTAAGGACTATACCTCCCGGACTTCCCAGCTCCCCAAACCCTCTTCTTTTTTTCCACAGAGCCCATTCATAAAAAAAAATACTCGTTTTTTTTTACCCTTTCATGTAACCCTTCCTCTCCCTTTACCCTGCTTCAGGATAAGATTAATTTCCACAAAGTACCTTCCTTCTGGCTCATGTCCTCATTCTCCCGTCCATAACAGCACAGGACAGTCTCCTACTCTTGTTCTAAGGCCACCTTCTTGTTCTTTCCTTCATGACAGGAGGAGAATCTACTCCGTCATCCACTCTGGGCACCCAGCAACCCTCACAGGTTTCACCCTTTTCCCAGTCTTTCCATTCTCCTGTCTTCTTTCCTCTACCTCCACCCCTCAACTGGCACTTAGAGTTTTATCAAAGGTAGTATTTTTGTCGAATTGGCCCATTATTTTTATTTTATTTTTTCTTGTGTAAGGTAATGCAGTGACTTGCTTTCTCTAGAATTCAGAAAAGCGCTTTCTGCAACACTGCGTAGGAAATTGCTACTGTTAGTGGAGATGATGGCAATTAATAGAGAATGTAAGGTGGATTAAAGAGCTGCTGAAAGGGGAGGATATGCAGAAGGGAATAGTGGGATGGAGAAAGGGTACTGCGAGTATCCTCAAGGGATCAATCCATGACAGATCCTGTTTAATATATTCCTTAATGACCCAAATGTAGAGAGCTAAATATGTGGTTCTGAAATTCATAACTAGGCATGAAGCTGGGTGGTAATGCTGAACCAGGGGGATGGGGAGGGAATCATCTATTTAAGGCAGGGAGGATAAGATGACTCGGGCAACTGAAATGAAAAGTATGAGACAAGACTTGAGAGTCTCAAATTACAATATTGGGTTCTCAGAAACTAGTAGTATTTTTCTTTTTGCTATAAATAGAGGATTTCTAAATTGGAAGACAACAAAGATCACTCCTTAGCTGAAAGATGGCTATAAGTTGACTTGACTTCAGGTGTTTTCCATTGTAACAGACATTGATTAAACCTTATTTGGCATATTACATTTTTTTTACCTTTTGAACCTAATCAACTATGTGTCAAGAGATAACTTTCTGCAAATACTTTGGAGAAAAAATGTCAAACAGGAAAAAAGTTCTGAAGTTAAAATATCAAAATTCATCTTTAGCATGTTCAGGAAGAAAAAAACAATACGGGAATGGTCTTCGATATAACCAACTGGAGAAGAAACCAAAATTGGTTTGAGAATGATGCTTGGTAAACTACTGAAAAAGACTGAATATCAAAATAGGGGAATCTAGGGAGACTGGAAATTAAGGTTTTGATACAAATCCTTGGATGTTTGATGTCTTTCAATGAGTAAGTCACTTGATCACGCTGTACATTAAACACATCTTTCTGGGGTTGTCTTTGCTTGGGGAAGGGTGAGTGGATTCTTCCCTGATGATCATATATGATTACTGGAGATTATGTAGTGTGAGTTGCCTTCCCTGGACCTTTGTGAAAAAGAAGAGCCATTCCCAGTTTTCCTGGAACCACTACAGGCTCAAGAGAATACAACAAGAATCTACATCTCAGACTGTCAGGTTCCATTTTGACCTACTCTTGCACATTGTAGAACACAGCTGCTTTCTCAACTCATGGTCCATCTCTGCTTTTGCAAGAGGATTTAATGTGAGAGTAGGTAGACAGTAGAGACTGAGCTTGAGTCACAGTAAATCTTTATTTAATAAATGCTAAATAACAATAGTGCTGTAAGATATTGGTAATGTCCTTGGTCTTTTTATATTCACTTCAGAGGAATTCCCTACACTGTAATTGTAGCTTTCAGTTTTCTACTGCAGGTCATGAGCTTCTTTTCGGTTGTAGGAAAGGAATTGATGACCCTTTGGGGACAACTGCAGTAAATGTGCAATGGATCTTTCATCTAGTGCCCCATTGCAGAAGCTACATTCAGTAGCACAGGTGATCCCTTCCAGTCCTATGTTCCTGTTAAAAATTCGTTGAAAAATTGGTTGAAACATGAAGTCTTTAATCAGGCAAAACTTTACTTAGAACTGTACTGACATTTTAGTTCCCTTTAATATTTCTTCTTTTGTGAATGCTCTTTGCTCCCCTAAACAATTCTTTTCTCTAAATAGCAATCCGTTCCCATAAAAGACATCACAGTGTGCCAATACTCTACATAGTCTCAAAAATTTTCCCAGCAAGGCACATCTCAAATAATGGTAAAGAAACCTAATGATAAAGAAAGACATTAAGAGATAGGGCTTGAAAATTTTCCATTCCTTTTATCCAATAGCTATAAAAAACTTCTTTTTTTTCAAAATCTCCACCAAAATTTATTTTGTTAATATATGTTTTACTTCATTTCTCACTTGAATGAGAAATAAAAAAGCAGAGATGATAAAAAGGACAGAATGAAATGTAACTGTTCAAAATAAAAGGAAACAGTTCTGTTTCAAAAGCAATATTTTGAAAGAACTTTTACTATTGAAAGAAAATTTACTATTGAAAAAATGTTTCGAAAGAACCATATTTTTCACTGGGATTTTTTTGAACAACCTGTAATTATTTAGTATTAAAAAAACCCCAAAATTGCGTTTGATTCAGACACAGACTGGACACAGAAATGGGTAATGAGAACATTCAGTACACCAGTGATTAACGTGATGTAGAAAATACATTTCAAAGCATAGCTCAAGAAGGATACACGATTTCAAAAGAGAAAGTATATCATTGTTGCTGCCTTCTGTTTTTTCCTATATAGTTTTAAAGCTATTCTGTGCTGGTATCTGTTTATTGAACCACAGAGACCATTCCCTTCATCTAAATTAATAACTCTTATGATCATAACGGAATGTTTTTGAAAGCCCTTCTAAAGTATAGAAATAGTAAGTTCACCATGGTCTGTGGAACACAGGTGCTTTGAATTGTTTCCTTTTAGACGGGATATTTGGAGTTCAGTGTCACATTTTGTTGCAAAAATTTTCTAAAAAGTATTGTTTCCAGTCTCTGATCTAGGTATATGATTCTGAATGTGACCCTCTCTTAGTCTATGTGAAGAAAACCGGTACCTGGTAACTCTCATGCCCATGATCAGTATTCCTTGTTCAGGTACATTTTGTGTGAATGAACATTTCCTAATAGACATTTATTTTCATGGAGGCCTATCAGTTTTGAGACCCCTGAAAGCAGAATAGAGGAGAGACCTTTTTCACTTTGAAGAAATAATTTTGGACTATGGGATTTATGGTAAGTCTGTCCAAGAACTTGAACAAATCAAGGTCAAGGGTGCAAATATTTTAACTTGTCTGCCTGTACTGTTGTATGGTTACAGGGTTCTTGGCACGCCTCTGACCTGAGCTAACCAGTGCTCTTCCAGTCTATTCCTGGGCATGGCCCAGGAGTCAGCTTGTCCCAGGGAACATTCCTTGTCGGCAATTTAAATGTGGCCCTTGTGTTGGTGAGCAAGGTGGGCTTCTAGTGCGGACATAGAGAAGATTGTCATTCAATCATATAGCCTTGATATCCTGTGCTAGAAAGCTAGAAGATGAGTTTGTTTCAAATAAATCAATGGATATAGGTGAGAGATGTATAGAAAGAAGTTCGTGTAAAATGGCTCAGTAGCAAAGGGCAATGACCAGGGTCATGTTCACCAAAAATATCACTAGAAATTGTTTCTGTCAAAAGAACAAAATAGTTATGGGGCTACAGGAAGTTTGATTGCAGATAAAAATGCCAACTACATAAAATCTTGGTTATGTGGGAGCAAGGCTGATAGACTGATGGGTGGAAAGACATCAGGAGTTTTAAAGAAGAGACTTTTTTTTTGTTTTCCCCAAAGGCAATAGAATTACTAGAGGAAAAATACAGCAAAGACAAGCTTCCTTAAAATGAGTTTGAATAGACCATGAAATAGTTTTTCAGGGAAAACAGAAAAAGCTATGACAACTACAGATTGTACAGATGTACTGATTTTGGCTGGGATTGAGTTAATTTTCTTCATAGTAGCTTGTATGGTGCTATGTTTTCGATTTCTGGTGAAAACAGCACTGATAACAGAGGGGTGTTTTAGTTATTAGCGAACAGCACTTTTACAGAACCAAGGCCTTTTCTGCTTCTCACTGTGTTCCTCCAGCGAGTGGTCTGCGGGTGGACAAGAAGCTGGGAGGGAACACTGCTGGGACAACTGAGCCCAGCTGACCAAAGGGATATTACCTACCATATGACATCATCCTCAGCAATAAAAGCAGAGGGTGATTTTGCCAGGGCTGCCATTGCTTGGGAACTGGCTGAGCATTGGCCAGCTGGTGGTGAGCAATTGGTGGTTTTACCTCCCTTGTTTTTCTTTGCTCTTTTTTTTTTCTTTTTTTTTTCTCTTTTTTTCCTTTTTTCTCTTTTAAACTGCCTCTGTCTCAGCCCATGAATTTTCCCACTTTCACTGTTCCGATTCTCTCCCCCATCCCACTGTGGGGGAATGAGGGAGCAACTGTGTGGGGCTTAGCTGCTGGCCAGGATTAGCCCATACCACCAACCAAACTGCAAAAGAACAAAAAACTATCCTGCCTGGAAAATTCTGCCCTGAGAAGCTTATCTAGAACTACCAGAGACAGTTAACGTGGTGTATTTGTAAGATGTGAAAAAGATGGAGAAGCATAAGCTGAAGCTCATGAAGTACTAGCCTAGAGTACTTCCAATCATGTTGTCTGGATCACAAGAAAAAGGTGAAATCGATATCATTAGGTTGTATATAGAGACATTTGATATTGAGAGAGAAAGTGCTGCTGATTGTGTAGAAAGATTAAGAGATAAGAGCGTATTCATCATTAAGTCATCAAACATTAGAAGAAAAATGATAGTATGTTATCAGAAGGTAGTTATGTTCCTTCCAGCCATTCTCACCTGGTGTAAATCCGCAGATTTCATTTACAAGAGAAGTCTGGTGATTTATAAACAGAGGAGAACTTGGCTCGCTCTTTGCGTTCCCATTCTGTCCTTGTAACACTGCTTGGACTGGAAATGTTCATACTCATGTTTTCCTGAATTTTAAGATACTATGGATTGTGAAATAGCTGGCAGCCTGGGAAGTGCCATCTATCACTCCTGTTAGCTTAATGGAAAAGCTGTTTGACCACACAGAATACTTCACAAAAACAACAAAATAGGAACTGATTTACAATTCCAGTGAACAGGGAACAATGAGCCCTGTCTCGAGAGGTGCAAAACGTGAATTGCTTTCACTGGAAGAAAACAGGGCAGATTTTGAACAAAAGAAAGAAGCAGTTTCTTTAAGGCTTATTCCTAAAAGGAGCTGAGAATCTCCTAGGAAGAGTTGAGTGCTCCAGATTCCCACTGAAGTCTTATGATTCTGTCTTGCCTTATCTTATGTCTCTAAAACAAGTATACAACATTGTGCTTCTAAATCTGGAGGCAGTTTTTTTTTTTTTTTTTTTTTTTTNTTTTTTTTTTTTTTTGTCATAATGAAGTACAGTTTTACTTTCATTTCAAAACACTTGCTTTTAAAAACCATTAAAAAGTTGTGCTTTGCAAGTTATCTGACAAAATGAAACTAATAATTTTGTTTGCTGCTAGTATCCTCCAAGCAGTAATGTGAACTGAGGTATCAATTATTTAGTACTATGCAACACTAATACGGATATGGTGATTTCTCATTAATACTAACAACTTCAAAACTAATTCTCATTAGCTTGAAATAATTATTTAGCTGCTTAGTAAGTGATTAAATTCAAACAGAAGTATATAATGTGTTTACAAAAAAGAATTGGTTGACGTTACAAAATGTTAATGACTTTATTCCTTAAAACTTATTGCTGAATTGGCCCATACATTTAAGGAATGTTCTTGAAGCTGTGGACTGCCTTTTTATTTAGTGTAGAAATTGCATCCAATTTGGAAAAGCATTTTGGATCTATCAGCTACAAATTAAGCAGCAATCACAAAAATAATAAAACCCAAAACAAATCCTAGAAGAATGCAATTTAGATTTTAATGGAAAAACAAAATTATTTGCCCATAATTGTTTGGCTAAGTCTGCTTCTATTTTCCCTTCATATGTATAATTTTGGCATTTAAAGGTTGGAAGTAGAGTAGCAGAAAGAAATCTTTTCACAAAGCGGGGTCCAGAAACTAAACGTTAAGAAAGACTAAGAATCCTAAAGCAGACTGGAAGTTTGGATGGGACAGTCTCTGGGACTCTGAAAGCTTGAGGGTTTTTGGTGAGGGAGAAGCTTTTTTTTTTTTTTCCCTGGTGAATCTTCACTTATCTCAGGTTTTTAGGACTAGGTGCTCAACAGTAATGAAAAGTATTGAGAAACAAGTGTGAAAATGGAGTGATGAGAATGGTTCTCTCTGCGTTACAGCTTCGGTCTTGGATGATACACAGAGAGTGTAAGTGAGGAGTTCAGGAGCAGATGCATGGATGCTATTAAAGCTTGTGTGCCAAAGCATTAAAACTAGAACTGTTCTTCTCCATAAAGGACAGAAAAGAGAGGGCCTTCTAGCCATAAATTCGACGGTAAAATACATGTGCACTGTATCATTTGGCTCAATAAAAATGCAGCATGTGGCAAAATTTTAGACAGATAAATGTAATTAACACTGAAAGGCAGATGGCAAGGAAAAGGGACAGGAGAAGAAAAAAATACATAAGGATGGGATGCAGTGAAATTGTCTAGTGTGCTCAAAGGACTGGGAAGCCTGCCATGTGGGGAGAGGCTGGGAGAAATGTCTTTGTTTAGCCCTGAGAAAAGAAGGCTTAGGGGAGACCTTATCACCACAGTATAGTATTTAATGGGTGGCTACAATGAAGATGGAGACTCCCTTTTTACAAGGAGTCATATGGAAAAGGTGAGACAGTAATGGGTTAGTCCTGTGGAGATTCTGATTGGACACAAGAGGAACATTTTTCCCATTGAGAACAATCAGCCGTTGTTGGAATGGAATAATTTCCCCAGGGGAGTGGTGGATTCCCCATCATTGGACACTTTCAAGATTCAGCTGGACCGTCTTGTCTAGACCACGCTTTTGCCAAGAAAGGTTGGACTAGATGATCCTTGAGGTCCCTTCCAACCTGGTAGTCTAAGATTCTGTGATTCTATCAACTTTATAAGAACATTAAGAATTCCATCGTCATAGAGAACAACATTTAAATGCTTTCTTAATCAGAAGAATGCGCTGCAGATTTTTTCCTGAATTAGAACCTAAATTTAGAAATGAGGGCCAGTGTGTATTGGGTTATACAGTCACTGTCATACATTGTTGTTATCCAAAGTATAATTTTAAAGCATCCTGGTGTTAAGAAATGTGTTTGAGAGTGGCAGTTACACCATTTCTTAGAGGTATGATAAGAAGTGTCAGTGCCCTGCGTAACAAATCATGTTTATGTTACAGTAGAAAGTAAACATTTGCATTTCAAACCCACACAAACTGTGGGTAGTATGTTAAGGTTGCTCTAAGTCAGCCTTGCAAAAAGTTCTGGAGTCTGCATTCTGAGCAAGGTGACTGTTTTCCAACATCTAACATGTACTTCATTTCAACCGTAGCAACCTGTGGTTAAGAGTGTCAAACAGTGGGGGGTTTTCAGTACTTGGATTTAATGGAGAGATAATGGCAAGGAGCACATTAGAAAAAAGGAGGAGTGAGGTGGAATTAAACTGGGATTTTAAAAAATGGAAAATCAAAGTATGAGGTTTCAGGCCTGTCAAAATGTTTAATTCTTCTTGTTCAAGCTGCAGATGGTTTGAGTCATCTTGTGCCAGAATTAACTTGGTGACACAGTAAAATAACCTTTCAGAAATACGTTTCCCATATTTTATTCATTGTTGCACTTTAGCTGAACCTATTCTTTGCATGAATAAGGTATTTGAGATCAGATGCCCTCTTCATACTTGCTTGGTGGGAATTAGAATGTGACTTGTTAAGAGCTAAGCCTAATTATAAAATTAAGGCATGAAATGTTGCTTTTGCTTACAGTGTGTTGTGCATCTTCATCTGTCTATGCAAAATACTTACGAAGTGTGCTAAAAATGAAACCTTTTGTGTCTACATCGTGCAAACAATCTGGAATGCCACCTTCTGTGATAAAATAAACGCAGGCTCATCTATGGAGAAGAAAAATACACCACGTGTAAAATGCGCGCAGTTGAACAGGCGATTTAATTTAAGACAAAAGGGTCTGTTCTACCATTTGGATGGCTCTTCAGATGCCAAAGCGTTGGATACCGGTGAAAGTGAAAGTTACGGTGTGGCCGCCAGAACATTCCCAGGGGTTTAGCAGGTCAAGGTGCTGACTAAAAAGCTGGAAGGGAACATCCAAAGTTGCCTGTTTCAGAGGGTGGTGTGTTTTATTCCTTCTATGAGGAATTCTTTTAGCCTTCTACTGGGCAGTCAGCTTACACTGCTGACACAGGCTGTGGAGGGTCCTATGTAGAGCAGAGAGCATTAGAGCAGAATTCTGTGCAACATCTGAAAGTTGCCCCGCACATCCGGGAGACAGATTTTGAACAAGTTTTTGACATTGCTTGAGTCAATTTTTGTTCAGTGTAATGTTGCCCTTTAAAATGGCACCTAGGCTTCTCATAAGGATGCACATAAAGAACAGAATCTGCTTTGAACCCTGGGTCTTACTGTTTCAAATGGCTGTTAATGAAATAATATGTGCATATATGTTTTCACAATGCACACATATCATTATACAATTAATTAAAAATACAATATTTATCCGATGAAAGCTGCATACATATTCAAGTTGTTTCAGTAAAAAGATTATTCTGAATTTTAAATTAATTTGGGATGTTTTTTTATATCACAAAAGGATTCTTTATGCTTCAGATGAAGGATTTTATTCAAGCAGATGACATCTTTCGAATCAGAAGCAGCATTTTAAGTTCAAGTGATACATTTTGGTCTGAGGCAGGTGATTACTTTTATAAATCAGCTGTAAAAGGTAATCCTGAAAGCTCTCCATAAATAATAACCAAGACTGAAATTTTCTGTGTAGTGTGTGTGTATAATGGGAGGAAAATAGAGTTGAGGGAAATGGAGTTGAGGTTAAATAACTTTCTTCATGTAGCTAAATGGGCGTTTCTGCCATGGAAATCAAATGAGGGGTATACATATGGAAAGAGGGCAAGATCTGGTACCAGCTTTGCAAATGCTTCAAAAAATTATGCTGAACAGCCCAGTCTGTTACAGCTTTTTGAACAAAATCTGGAGGAGTGTTCATAACAAGTATAGCGCAATTTACATATTTTTCAGTTGTCAGACACTGTGTGCCACAAACTAACAGGGATGACTGGGTAGTATGGAAATCTGCTGCTGAAAAATTGTCCAAATAGATTTCAGTTCAGCATGTTCCCCCATTATTGTCTGTGAACATTTGTACAAGTAAAACTTTCTTTGGAGCTGGTGAATTGTAAACCTTCACAAAAGGTTTGTTTAATCAATGCTGTATTTGTGCCAACGTGGAAAGTAGTTTAGCACAATTAGGTCACATAAGTCAGGAAACAGTAATGCTATTTATTGCATGATTTGGATAACTATTCATGAAGCTGTAGTAATGAAGTCTTAGCTTTTGTGCTGATATAGCCAACAATCCCAAATAAATGCAACTCAAACACCTTTTGGAAGTAATTTCTCTAAATTTTCAGGTAAATTACTTCTTATATTCTGGCGAATGCTTTATATTTTTCCGGTATTGTAATGTTCCCAAATCATGAATAAAATCCTTAAAATAGAGCTGTTAAGGCTGGGTCTCATTCAGCTGTTGTATTGAGTAAGCACGAATAAAGTCACCTGTAATCTTTCTGACCACTTCATGAATGGCATAAAGGCAAAAGTTATTGAATAGTAAATTTTTGAGTAAATATTTAAGTTACTGCTTCTTCAACATGAATGTGATATTTCTCTTCAAATTTAAAATTTAAAGAGAAATACAAATGTGTTACCAATCGCGTATCTGGATGCAATTCAGATTACACGTAAGTGGAATCCTGTCATAGCTGTGTAAGTATAGCGTTATGAAGGACACTCAGCAAATAGTTTCCACAAATCCTGGAGAAACTCTTTCCACTATTATATGAAATGATATTTTCACACCAAACACAGCGATTTCTCCTTCACTTAATGTCTCAGTATTTTCCATTTTCCCCTGTTTCTGTGTGGATTTACATTAGCAGAAAGATCCAAAAGTTTTTGAAAATGATCACTTTCAAGTTGTAGAGACTAATGAGAAGCAAAAAGCATTTTTTAAGCAGCAGGATGTTTATTATTAAGACTGATGAGAGCTTGAAAATTATTTCCCTTGAAAAAAATTGTTGAAAAAATACTCCTTAATCTTCAGATGAGAAAGCAAGTCCCCCAAATTTTTGTGGTTAAGAATTGATGGAAAATTCAGTTAGAGAAAACGGCAGTGGAATTTTTAAGCTTTCCAGCTATGGCCATGGAAGCCTTTTGTCAGTGGGGAGAAAGGAAAATGGACAGGAACTTTCCAGAGCTGCATCTGGGGAGCCATCACTTTGATTTTTCCTAGAAGAAAAGAGTTAGAAAATTTTTCCAATTACAAGTTCCAGACCTGCTTTATTTGTTATTCTTGTAATCACAGCTGTCTACTCTCAGAATTCCTCAGTCATGCTAAAGACTGGATACAGGTTTGTTTTCATAATAAAAATTTGATTTTCCTGCTGTATTAAGTTCTTTATTGTGCAAGCCTTCAACAAGCCTTTCTTTTTAACCCCTTAACAATCTGTGTTTATGTTACTGCTTTTGACCACCACATTTCAGTAGCTCACCCTTTGTAGATATTTCATTTTTTGTGTGTTCCTTTGTTCCTGTTGCAGATTTTCTTACCTTGCAAGGGTAACAGCTTCACCACAGCATCTCAAAAATGTTGCTAAAGATCATGAAGAATTGCCACTGTCATGAATCATGAAGAATTTCACAACATTTAAAATATCGGCCAATCTTAAAACTGTTTCCCTACACAATGTATTATTAACTCTCTCCTAAAGTGTAAAAATATCCTCGTCAAATTTCAAAATGATAAAAAAAAGTCTGTCTCACAAAAGGTGCTGTTGTTTAGTTAGCGGTTTTTAAAATCTCAGAGACAAACTACTTGCAGGTTACAGAATGCTTAAGGTTAATCTCCACATTAAGAGATTTAAACATGTGAGTTAATAAAGACAAAGTAGCAGACAGATATCTTAGCAAAATTGCTTTTAAATTATTTTTCATCTCTGGAAGAACATCTTCAGTGCATATTGATCAGAAGACTTATTCTGTTTTCATAACAATGTGATTTTCTTGTTTTAATGTCAGAAATGAAGTTCTAATGGTCTGAATTTATAGTTTTGCTGTCAGATCCGTGCCTCATATCTATCTGATGTCAAAATGATGACTAAAAGTACGGTGTATGCTATAATGGAATTATTTAGACCAGCCACATACTCCTGCTCTTTAAGAGCAGCCACTAATCATATATATAGTAATTAAGGGCCTAAAAGATTGGATGACTTTCTGAAGCACTCATTTAGGGGATTAACGTTTTTCATAGTTATCTGTAGTTGAGAAAATAATATATTTGAGAAATTTATACAATTCCTTTAGCTATTTTTGAGTTATGGGTTTGTGTTGAAAGAACACTTTTTCTATTGTTTAAAAATACATACAGCTACTACTTTTTTTTTTTTTTAACAGTACTGCAGCAAAATGTTTCAAGCTTGAAACTCAGATCTTCACATAGATTCTTTTATATAAGGAATCAGTGCTTTTCTTGATTTGAGGGAAAAATAAAAATAGATAGTCATACATGATTGAAAAAACATTTTTTACTTGCCTGGCTTGACACAAAGCTCACAGAAAATGTAAATTTACTCACTAACATTCAACTCAGTGAATGAAGAACTTCAAAGCCTAACTGGAGCATTTAAAAATCAACTTATTATGCAAGGGCTCTTCCCCCTCTCCTTTCTTTTTCTTAGTAGAGGAACAAAATACTTGGTAATCTGCTGCTATTAACTTTTAAGTTCCTCATAACTGAAATGTCAAAATATAATACAAAAGAAAGTTTCTAATAGCTATTCCAACTTCCATGTTTTGTTTTGTTTTTTTTCCCTAGTGAAGTATGTAGATTATTACTGTTTTAAGTTGCAAAACATAGCAAGTAAAGTTAGTTTGGAGATCAAATAAAATTTTGTTTAATCTTTTCTTGGAAAATAATTTCTTAAGCTGAGAAAGGAGTCTGTCATGAAAAGGAGAGACACAGAATAGCCAACAGCCTGGGTAACTGAAGACAACTTTCAGGTTTTCACTGTTCTTGATGAACGCTGCTGGTATGGAGCGTGTTCACCTACTGTAAAGGCCTAATCATTGGTCTTACTCTTGCATGTGCATCTGCCAGTCCGTGCTCTCTCCTCTGCCTTCCTCGCATAGTTCTATCTTCTTCTCATATGGGGTTGGAATATTTAAAAATGCGGAAATATTCTGTGGGACAGGAAAACAGTTTCCAGCCCAGCACTTAAAAGAAAAATTATAGAATATGCATGGTGTCTGCATTAATATTACTTTTGGCACCTTAATATCATATGAACACCACCTTTTTTTTTTCTTTTTCTTTTTTTTTCAGTCTCTGTGGTCATGTAGAGTAGTAAAGCTTAAACTGCCTCAGCATTATGAATTCCATAAATTTCTAGTTAATTGCCACTGGAAAAATTATTGTTATGGTGTAGACTAGGTTTAGATTTAGGAGAAGATGATAATACTTGAGGATAGGATTAAAACTAACTGACAAGGTGAACATCTGTAGAGCATTGACCTGTTTTAGAGGTGTGCTTTAGTACCCGCTGAATTGTTTCTTTTAAGTGTTGTTTAGCACAGAGTGGAAGCAGAATAGAATTAGAATAGAATAGAATAGAATAGAATAGAATAGAATAGAATAGAATAGAATAGAATAGAATAGAATAGAATATTCTAGTTGGAAGGGACCTACAATGATCATCTAGTCCAACTATGTGACCACTTCAGGGCTGATCAAAAGTTAAGGGCATCGTCCAAATGCTTCTTAAACAGTGACAGGGCATTGACCACCTCTCTATGAATTCTGTTCCAGTGTTTGACCACTCTCTCAGCAATAAGTGCTTCCTAAAGTCAAGTCTGAACCTCCCCTGTCACAGCTTTGAACTGTTCCCACTGTCCTGGGATCCCAGGGAGAAGAGCTCAGCACCTCCCTCTCCATGTCCCCTCCTCAGGAAGCTATAGAGAGTAATAAGGTTGCCCCTCATCCCCCTTTTCTCCAAACTAGACAAACCCAGAATCCTCAGCCACTCCTCGGAGAGCATGCCTTCCAGCCCTTTTACTAGCTTTTTCTGTGCTCCTCTGGTCTCAATCAAGGACCTTCACATCCTTCTTAAATTGTGAGGCCCAGAACTGCACACCACATTCTCACCACCAAGGTGATGCTGCACCAGTGCTGAATACAGCGGGATAGTCACCTCTTTCGACCAGCTGGTGATGCTGTGTTTGATGCACCCCAAGATGTTGGCTGCCCTCTTGGCTGCCAGGGCTCACTCTGAAGATTTTGAGGCTGCCATCAACCAGCACCCCCATAGTCAACAACCACTCCCAGTTTGGTATCATCATGAAACGTGCTAATGGTACGTTCAGGTCCTGCATCCAGATAATTGATAAAAATGTTGAACAGGACTGGCCCTGAGCTTGAGCCCTGAGGAACACCACTGGTGACTAGTCACCAGCCAGAGTTAGCCCCAGTCATTCAGCCCCTTTGAGCTTTGCTGTTCAACCAGTTTTTCACCCAGTGCACCATGAACCTGCTCATCCCACAGCTGGACAACTTGTCCATAAGGATGCTGTGAGGGACAGTATCAGAAACCTTACTAAAATCCAGAAAAGCTACATCGACCACCTCCCTTTCATCCCCTAAGCTGATGTCCTTATCATAGAAGGATATCAAATTAGTTAAACAGGACTGTCCATTTGTGAACTCATGATGACTGTACTTGATCATAGAATTATTTAGGTGGAAGGGACCTTTAAAGGCCTTTTAGACCAATCCCCAATGATGATCACATTGCTCTTTAAATGCTTTTCAGTAGCACCCTCTATAATCTTCTCCATAAGTTTTCCAGGACCTGAGGTTGGACTAAGAGGTCTGTAGTCTCCTGCATCTTCCCTTACACCCTTCTTGTAAATTGGATTCACATTGCCCAACTTCCCATCAGCGAGGACCTCTCTAGGCTCCCAAGGCTTTTGGTAGATGGTCAAGAGATGTCCTGCTATAACATCAACTAGCTTCTTCAGTGCTCTGGGATAAATCCCATCATACCCCATGGACTTGTGAACATTCAGCTGATACAGCTAGTCCCTTACAATCTCCATGTCCGCTTTTCTCACACTCGTGACTCGGGTGTCCCGGCAGCCCAAGGTCTATCAGTGTTACTAAAGACTGAGGCAAAAATAAAAGCACTTAATGCCTCCATTTTTTATTCATTCCTATTAGTCAGATGATCATATTCAACAGTACGAGTCCAATGTTTTCTTTAGACTTCCACTAACATTGTTAAAAAAAGCCCATCTGACATCTGACAATACTGGC
This sequence comes from Nycticryphes semicollaris, assembly GCA_013400055.1. Lineage (NCBI taxonomy): Eukaryota > Metazoa > Chordata > Aves > Charadriiformes > Rostratulidae > Nycticryphes > Nycticryphes semicollaris. Next base: position 313,515 of record VXBJ01003730.1, on the reverse strand, counting down.
CAGTTTCAACTCTGAGCTGTGGCCTTTCCTCTCTTCTCCTTGTGTATATGAACCATACCTCTGTGTCATTTCTTTTCATTGACTATAAAGAGAACATGAGATGAATAGTTGAGATGTAGATACTTTCACTGTATACATCTAAAATTAGAGGATTTCAGGCATCTGGGGGCTTTACAGCTGCATCTGTGAACCAGGGATACATGCAAGTAACAGGGGCTTTAGAAATTCCCTCTTAGGGAGGGAAGCACCCAAATATGAGTGTATTTATAAATTTAGAAAGCTTTAAACTCTTCCATTAGCTCCTGTTACCCAACTATTTTGGTGACATTATCTGATTCCTACCTTGGCAATGCTGTGTTTCATGATCTGCACACTGGCAATGCAAATAGCATGGGAACAAGATGTGGGAGATGGGGACATGTTGGGGTAAAGGTGCAAATCTTATGGGACTATGAATGTCCTGAACTTTTCCATTTGATGGAAAACTTGTAACACATAAAGACAGAGTAACTAAATATATGAATGAGAGCTTCATAATTTATCTTTTTGTGGAGCGGGTTCTACTGAAACTGTGTATGTAAAGTGAATTCTGTATGTACAGCTTCGTATCTTATCCATTTAATATAAACTAAATAAATAAAGTCAGGGTCCAATGTCTACCAAACTTTGACAATATGTCCGTAAGTCTTGCCTCAGGCATGATGGGACAAGTAATTCTCCATAGCTATTCACACAAGGAATCTGCTGCCTTTTGTGCCAGTAGCCCAAAGATGCATGTTGCTGGAGCATACACGAGGCACATAGCCTTTGCTTAGACGTGCATGCAAATTGTGATGAGGATAGATACCCCCTAGAAAATAATGAGAAAACAATTAATCTATTGCACTAGGGGCTTAGGGTGGGAGCCAGCTAACTGTTGCATATCCATAGAATCACCCAGCCCTAAGAAAGTATGTCTTAATGATTTAATTACTTTTCTCATCTGAGTGGATATTGTAATTCTGATTACAGAAGCTGAGGATGAACATGCTTAAAACTAATAAATACAAAGTGCATTCATCTGAAATGAACATCATCAGCACTCACAATGAAATTTCATTTATGGGCATTGTTTCATTAAATGTAACCTCTAGCTTATTACAGACACATTATTTTTCATTTTTTATGCATGATGTCATTCTTTTATTTAAACAGACCATGGTAAATATTTTATGAAACCATTAAAGGAACAAATAATAAATTTCTGCATTAAAAATGGATCTGTGAAAGTGTCTGGCAACTAAAATACAAACAAACAAATAAACAAAAAGAGTGGAATTATGTTGCAATCTGTCAGAAATTCTCCTGGAGTTTTATCTGTGATTTGGCCACTGTTACTTTATTTCTCATTTAGTTGGCCTATTGATGTGAGAAGTGTAAAATGGTAGAAATATGTGAGCTACCTGGGGGCAGAATATGATGATCTTGTTCTACCTTAGACTTTTAGAGGATGCTAATTGCATGCTGGGCTCTTTGTTTCCCCCAAAGCCCTGCTTCATGTATTTAATTAGAAATTTTTAACTTTTAAAGCATTTGCTGTGCACACTGGCAAGTATTTTTAAGAACCATGTCCTATGTACTGAGGCAATTGTGCCGATTAGCTAAAAGAGTCATTAAGCATATCTGCTTGCACAAGACTGTCATAATCCAGTCTCCTAGCATAATTTTATGGCTGCTCAAAAGGCAGGATACAGATGGGGTGTTGAATTTGCAGCTTAGCACCTCCTGTGAATCCCATTGATTCCAGCAAGAGCTGAAAGAATTCTTCAATTTGCAAAATCTGGCCCCTCAAAAGATAGCAATTAATTTAATGGCAAACCCTACAGTCTTTATGCAGAGGAAACTCACATGGAATTTGTTGAGAGCTCAATACAGTTCTACTGAAAGTAAGGGAAAGATACTTGTTGACTTCATAGACAGCTGGATCAAGTAACTAATTACTAACATGTGATCCTGCAGAAAGCTGGACCAATGCTTCTTCATCTCTCAGAGGGGATGGTTGTGTGATGGTAAGATTAATTCATTGTACTCAGCACGTTCCAACACTGCTCCATACCTGAGAGGTTTGAATATTAAACGAGTTAAATTCCTCGCGCTCCAGAAAAAAACCCCAAAAACCAAAAACCCAAACCAACGACAAATCTGAATACAGAGATTTGAGTTTCAGTGCTAATGTGTCATTGCCAGGTGTTGCTTTTCAATTTTCTCCTTGCAGAAGGGAGTAGCTTTGTCAAGGTCATAGCAGAAATAAATAATTTCTCCGTTTCACCAAGGTCTTGGTAAAGCAACAGTAATCAGGACCTTCTGTAAATTAGGGTTTCTTTCTAAGGAAGGGGTTCTTATTTCAAATGACCTCTTGCCTCTTTTTCTTCTTCTGTTGTTAACATCTAAGTGATTTGCAAATTTCTCATATTTCAAGGTCATAATTAAGAGTGCTGATTACATTGGCATGATTCTTAACACTGAAAAATGTGAACAGGAGTGCACTCACTGCTTTTTAAATACTTTTGTCCCAACCTCTATAAATAAGCATAATTTATAAAACTTGAGAAATAAAACAGGGCATGGTCCCTCCTCAGAAGGTGCCAGGTTGAGAGTGTAGATCTTCGTGCATCAAGAGGAGCACGTAGCTGGTAATATGTTGTTTTCAGAAGAGAATAACCTGTGTTTGTGACAAGGCTTGGGCTTGATAAGAGCAAATGGATGCTGCTCTGATACCATTATTTCTTCAAAGTACACATTAATACCTTTTAAATGCAAGTCATGACTCTCATTAATGCCATTATTATGAATTACTGAGACCTCCATCCATTAGCTTGGTCACAATGTTCTTAATTAATAGGTGACCTATCTTAAACCAGATACTGTATTTTACATAGATTGTCTGCCGATAACCCGAGACAAATACCAATGCATAATTAATTTTATTTTTAATTAATTCTCAATATATGATGCTGTATGGATTCAAAAGCAGGAAGGTATTAATTAGAATTTTGTTTAAATTAGCCTTGCATATGCTAAGTGCATTCTGTAGTGCTTAGTGCAACAGAACTGGTGATCAGGGGGATGGTTTAAAACTCCTGATGGGGTTAGAGATATGGCTCAATAGTAACCTAAGTGGTATCAGCACTGCTCAGGAAGGAAAACTGCAGAGCCATTTCTCCATAGTCCTTTTTCTGATTGTGCAGGTACTATCTTCCAACTGTGATCCTAGAACAGTTTCAGATTAGTAACGAGGTTAAGGGGTGGAGGTATTACTGTAGTGGTCTATAACTGCTGAGGACAGCAAGTGCCTTCTCATTCAGCAATAACTTGATCTATCACTTGCAGGACATTGTTAGAACTTCTGTGTGTCCCGTTCTGTGACTTTTCAATTGGTAGATAGTGAAATTCTCTATGATTTTCTCTGTGCTGTCTTTCAACCCTGAGCTGTTTTCCTCCTGCTGTCTTCACAGAGCTCCGCAGGACAGTTTTTTCATGCAGTTTTCCCTATTATTTGACAGAGCCACCGTTATGTTCTGAGGGACATCAATAAAAGCTAGATTTTAGTCTGTCCGTTCTCCCTCTTGCACCTTATTATGATTCGGCTGTGCCTTCAAGCCCAGGTATGCTCTGTAGCCTGGACCTCTGGCAGTTGTCCGCATCCCTCAGGCCAGCTCTGCTCACCCCCTCTCTTTTGGAGAGGAATATACTGAAAAATATGAGATTTGGATGTTGATAATGAAGCTGTTTAAGTAGCGATGTTTTAAAAGTTAAGTAGCATTTTGCAAAAGTTATGAATGTTCAGCATATTAAGAGACTGTATAGGGGAACATCTGTCCATGTAACAACGTTCCAAAAATCTGGAGTATGGAAACTATGGCTAACATTTAGAGAATAACTGCTGGGGGATTTTCAGTTTGTTTAGATTTTCTTTATTCTGTTTTTTCCATCCTTCCCATAGATCTTCTTCAAGGACTTGAGGGGTTTATAATTATTCCCGGCAAGTGATGCTGGTATTGGATCAGATGTCATCAGTAGAAAGTAAGAAAACGCCATATTAGCCAAGTGACAATTGTGAAGAGCTACCGACCTGGAATTAAAGTAACATGCTGTGGCATTCCACTGAAGATTTGTAAGTTTATATTATGGATGGGAAAGTAATTTTCTGTATAATTACTCAAATGGCAGTATTCTTGTAACCTTTTGCTTTTGGTTTGGATTTGTTTTCAGAAGGAAAATACATCTTTTTTAATTTTCTAAGGAAAAGTATGGTAATGGCTGAGAGTTGGAAATATGGACTATAACTTTGGATGACAGTGTAAATTGTTCAAGTTAAAATTTTATTTTTATCACTTTAATGGCTATGCTTTGGAATGCATATTTCAGAAAAATAATGATTTTCCTGCTTACTGTCAAAAAGATTCACCTGTTTTTCTGTTAGGTGATATTGCAGATACTGAGGTTAGTGTAATCTGCGTCTTTCTGTGTACATTAAAATTGTATCAGATCACAGCCAGTGGAGGAATGAAAGATTCTGTTTGTTATAATAGCTTTTGGAAAAAAATACCCCACACTATGGTCAGATCCAATTCATGTGTATTCATTTTTAAAATAATCTTACAGTATCTGTTTCACCTTAAAACAATCCAATGTAATGATATAGCCTAGACCACAGCCATACTAAATACGCTATTTATTTGTGGATTGAAAGTATCATTGCTCATCATCTGGCACCATTTTTATAGAATAACAGCTTCCAAGCAAAGCAGCATATTAATTCTGAAACAGGAGGGCATTTCTCTGCTCTCATTTACGCCACAGAAATCCCCATGACATCAGTAGGCTTGAACTGCATTAGATGGTAGGAAAGTATGTCTGCAATCATGCTGCTGCTTCTTGAGAACTATCTTCCATATGTAGTTCATCTATTATCTAGAGAGAATAAGATAATATTTCCTCTTCCCTCTCTGTTTGGTGTTCAACACTGAACTCCAGCCTTTGGATCAGCAAAACATGAGGGCTTGTTTAATTTTAACTGTCCCATGGTGTCCCATGGTGGCTGCAGCATAAAGTGCTAAAGATTTCCTCCCCTCCTGGTTCAGAACCGTGTACATTTCCTCACCATACATCTTCTGGTCAGCCTTTGAAGGGGGCAGGCTAGGAGATGATAAAGTCTTCGACTTTGATAAAGTCTTCTGCTTCTCTCTACTGTACTCTGCTTCTATATTTGTAGGAAGGGAGAAAAGGGAGTTCATAGCAATAATTTTATCTCACCTGTGGCTTTTTGGAGGATAATATATGGCAATGTAACTCATAAGATTGCTGTGCAAAAAGGAATGGCCAGCTGATGTCAAAAACATGTTGGGAAGTTAGACGTAGTAGACCAGATCTGATCTCAGTTACATTGCTAGGAATGTAAAGATACGTAACTTTTTAGAGACAGAGGAGACACCAGGATCCAGCACTTAGAATTAACATACATCATGCAAATTAACAGCTTAATTTTTGAATTATCAGACAGAATTGTCCTAGGTATAATGGTATAATGATGCAGTAAAGACCAAACTATTTTTGTTCATTATGCCAATAAAAGCTCATTTTAATCAGCCATTATAGGTAAAAGTAATAGAAATAATTTACTGTTATGAATGATTCACTACCAGGAAATAAAATTCAAAGATGAGGGTTAGTTTTGGCTATTTGTTAAGCAGAAGAAACTGTCTTGTAGTATGAAATAGCTGTCCTGTTCAGGTGTCACAATAAATTTATCACCTCCAATAAAATGTAGAAAGTATTGTTTTTCTAATATTAGTGAAAGATGATGTCCATTTAAATTAGATTTTTCATTCATTTCTAATTGGCTTAAAATCCGGTTTAGCTACAGCTCTTTCACTCATAACTTGTTTAAAGGATTCTAATTCTCATAGATAAATAGGCATCCTGACGTTTTTCATTTTCATCCATCATTAAGTTTCTTATGGCTGAGGTTGCCGGTTGCGCATTGCCTTTCCATTATGCTATCAACTTCTGAAGTAACTGGGTTCAGATTGGATCCATTTATTTCATTCAATGCCTTATCTGCCTCTTTCCCCCACTTTTTTAAGCACTGCCGACGGTCATATTGAAAACCTATCTCCAATTCCAACTGAAATCAACCAGGAAATGGCTTTATTTCACTTTTAACTGCGATTGAAATCAAACAAGACTGCATCATTTTATAAAATGGTCATTTACAATAGAGTGGCTTGTATGCTATGTTGGAAGCACCCTAAATTTCCTGTATATGCCTGTTTTTCATTTCAGTTATTTAGAATTGTATCAGAAGTAGAAAATTCATTAAAAAAATGCATATTTTTTGGAAACAAGAGACATTTCTGTCAACTGGAAAGAAGGAACACATGTACTTTAGATGGATAAGAGTAATAGTCTCTGAAGGGCAAAATAAATCAAAAGACTATTCCTTTCCAGTAGCACCAACAGACTGAAAGGGAATGTCAGGCTGCAGCAGCAGTTTGTGCATTTTTATACACTATTTTCAATAAAGGGGAAATCTGAATGGGAGATTCAGAATTAGAAATTCCTTATACTTTGCCTTTATTTACAAATACACTTCCTCAAGGACTGCTTTCTGAGTCAATCTGTAATGTGTTTTCATCCTGCTTTAATCCTTATCCCTGCTTGCAGTGATCCAGGACAGTCATCAGGGTGACTGTTAAGGTCTGGGGGACTGGGTTTTGAAGAAACAGGGCTCATTCTAGATTTGTAGGTATGTAACTTAATGGTATCTTGTACAAGTGTGAAGAGAATGGAGCAATGACTGCAAGTTAAATTTTCCTGACGTGGAACTAGTGGAGGTTGGAAGTTTTTATTCAGTATTTCACCTGGTTCTTGTTCTCTTTTTTTTTTTTTTTTTTAACTTCCCATGGTGGTTATTGATGGACAGTCTATAAGATGTGTGTGTGGAAACTGTTGTTCTTGAAATTCCTGGTTTATAAAATTGGGCTGTCCTTCAGCAAGGCACTTCTTTTTTGTTTCAAATGAGGGTGGAATTAGACATAGACATATTAGACACATTAGATCAGTCTATTAAAGAGACAATAAATCAATCAGTTATGTTTTATAGCAGTTTCTGTATCTTCCTCTGTACTCCTCTCTTTATCTTCACTTTTTAATGGAACTAATTTTGGTAAAAGGAGATGTTAGGAAATTACCTCAATTATCTTGCATGAGACATTCAAGAATGTGGATGCTAAAGCAAAAAGCCTTATATGTAGATCTAATGAATTTATAGAAGTAGTTTTAATATCTGTGGTATAGATCAGGCTCCTTTTTTGAAATTTAGAAAGTGAATAGTAATTTTAGTGTTGTCTCAGGCTGTTTTCTTGTTAACAGTCCACTGAGGAATATGGCATTTCCCATCTGCTCATGAAATAGTCACCAGGTCTACCTCAGAAATGTCAGCTGGCTCACCGTGCTCTGTTAAACATGTGCCCTGGATACAAACCCGCTCAGGACTGTCCCATGTTTTCACTGTTGGCTTTTTGAAAGCTTTTGCATCCTATACCTGCTCTTTTCCTCATCATCTTTCACCCAAGTGTCTGGGGATGTAAGAACAGAAAGTCCATTGACCTGAATCCCTACTGCAGTTCACGGCATTTACAAATTTGGGGGAATTTTCTGTGTATGCCAGCAAGACACAAATATTGGTGCACTGATAGGGCTACTATCAGCATCATTGTAGCCCCTTCTTTAGGGTCTCCAGCCTGCAGAGAGCGTGCAGTTGATGCCATCCTATCAAATATCGTTAGGAAGAGAACAGGGGACCTCCAGGGCTTGAATGCAGGAGGTCCGACAGCATGTGCTATATCTCAAATAATTGCAAGATGCTCATATTGGCTCCCAGCTCTCTGTGTGAAACATGTTTAACTGTGTGTTGGTGACGATAAAGGAGAGGAGGTTGGGGGAGGGTAATGTATTTGTCTTTTGTGCATGATTTTCTTTCATTCATCCAACCCTGCCCTTCATAAGCCATGAATTCACAGACATCTGGCATGAGCTCCTTGACGTCTGGCAAGGGGGTAGCACAGGAAAAGGAAAGATGAACGGAACAAAGCTCGATATTTCGTAAGCGGTTTACAGAACATTAAGGAGAACATTTTGTTCCAGTAGATTTTAGAATTCCTTGCAAATGAAGCTGAACACAGAAGTGGTGCATTTTAGGTTTTGGAGACTTTGATCCCTTAACTCTTTTCTACTGATTTATTTGAGTGAATTTCAGATTTTAAATTGCACCTCCTATAATGATTGAATGCACTTTCTGTGTACCCAGTATTTATGGTGCAGCTGTTGGCAATGTTAATGTGAAAAGCACATCTCCTGAACATTGTCAAGCTCTTATTGTCACCTTTAGTTCCCTGGGAGATGGGGACAGAATTTTATTTCAGATTAAAAGGAAGAAAACTGTTACCTTTCAGGGAAAACATATATTTATGTTTCTGGATGTCTCTAAAGTGACTCAGACAAGGAGACACATATTTGAGTTATTGTTGCTAGATTTTATTATGCTTGGTGCCTGGGTGGCTATACTATATTTTATGCTGCAAGGTTTAGAGTAGTTTTGGAAAGGAAGAGAAGGGAAGCATTTTTTGGATCTTGATGAGGATGATAAAATGCAAATTCTAAGGGCAAAATTCAGAGGTGATGGCATTGGGAACGTAAGTTCAATTTTTCATATATGACAGTCATTTAAATTCGGGCCTCATCTTATCTCTTCTCTCTTTTCCACCTATTTATATCTGTTTTTTCAATAAGTAAATATGTCAAAATTGGTGAAATGTACATGCTGGTAACCTAGAGAAGATATGAATTAAAATATGATGATAACAAAACTAAGCCCAAGCCCACCACTCATAGACATCTGACTTGCTGATATGTTTTATGTGCCTTACCACTAAGTTTTCCTAAGGCAAACCGCCTGTGTGGCCGGTAGGCAGAGCAAAAGCTTCTGAAGGACTCCAGAGGGAGAATCTGCCAGTCTCATGTTAGGCACTGAATTACATAGATGACTTCTCTCCCTGGAAAGCCTTTATGATCACCTACCTCTCCTTGCTAATACTACGAAACTTATTTTTGAAGGTCTGCCTCATTAGGCCTCTGAAATTTAGGAGGGAGTTCGGTGCAAGAAAGATGAACTTGATGCTACCCTAATTGCGTCTCCCAGGGAGTCGTAGTGAGTACAAGGAGAACATGTAACTGCGAGCCAAGGGTTCCCAAAGAACTGTTTCTCCTAGCTCAGGCTGTGACACTGCAAATAGGGTCACCAGCCCAACAGAAATTCAGTTGCTAATTCAGGCTCCCAGCTGAAAGCAGGGTCAAAAGCCCAAATATGCAACCTAATTAGAGATTGAGTATATGCAAAATAGAACTCCTCCTTCCTTTCCTATCCAACATAATGTCATATATACATTTAATGGCACAGTGGTATTACGTATTAATGGAGCACTTCTAAATAATAAGTGATAGTGTGAAGACTTTGTGTCTAAAATTGGTAGTTTTTTATAGAAAAATATGACCTTATTCCAATGTAATTATTTGATATAATTGTAAATAGCAATAACAAAAGATCTTAAGAAGGTGAACTTGTGCCTCTTAACTGGTGCATATGCAAGGAATTATAATAAAATCCCTCTTTTGTTGGAGGAAAGCAAAGGTAAGCAATATAGCACAATACACGAGAAGATTTATATGACTTGTTTTGACAATGGTGTGCTCTGCAAGTCCATATAAGCATAAACTTGCACAGATATATGTGCATGTACAAACACATCTTAAGAGCTTCTAGCGTGAAAGGGAGATAAGTTGACCATCAAATAAAGGTTGCCTGTGAGTAAATTTGATCAATATCTCTTAATTGAATGGTTTAGTAATGATAGTATCATGAAAAGGGAGAAGTAACCTGTGGATTGCTAGATATATGTGATAAAGTTCCTCAAGTAGGGTAGTATGTGCACTGTGGAAAAAAAAGCCTACAAACATATTTTGATAGTTGTGAACCACCATGTGCCTCGGTGGGTTCCTGGGTCAGAATTCATGCCCACGGAAGCTCCTTTGGTGCAAAACTTCTGTGAGTTAGCACATTCTCCAGTTGTTGTGGGCCATCTTGACCCCAAGGAAATCTTGACCCTTCTGTTTAGATGTACTTTGTACCTGGTTTTCTTTGTGGCTGCAAGTCTTCCTAGTGTTTTCTCCCCTTCTGAGCAGTCTTGTTAAAAAGTGCCTGTGCACCAATGTGTTTTTAGCATCATAAAAAAACTATAAAAGGGCCATGTAAAATGAATGTGGGTGTGGTTAGTGTCAACTTCTCATTCAGCAGCAATACGGGTATTTTTTTATTGGAGGAGAAGCTTTTCTCCATTAACTTAAGAGGTAGAGTATGCTTTTGTTTCACAGTACAGTGCTTTGAGCTGATACACAAGCTCTGAATTATCTGTGTAATCAGCTGAGGAACAGGGTGTATTAGACTCTTAAAGAACCGTCTTTAGCAAATCTATGTGGTTTCTGACTCCTGAGCCAGCTTTCTTGGGGCTTGATGCGTACTACTTTGTAATGATATGGTAGGCATCTAGTGTTTGGATTTAGGTTATCTTTTGTGTGGAAAGACATGCCTGAAGCTAAAAGAAAAAATTAATTATGATTTTTTTTTTTCTAGTAGAAATGAAAAAAATGAAATACCTCTGGTATTCTTGGGGCCCAAGTTCACTTTTTGAAGAAACAGGTCTGTCTTAGTAAAACCGAAGAGTACACAGTGAACGCTAACTTAGTTATGTAGGCTCCCTCATAATCAGTAGAGAGGGTGATTCATTCTGTGATAAATTTCAAAGGCAGAAGTGCCCTTACTTCATATTAAAATTAATTCTTACTTGCTGTGAACATAACTAGAAATTCTGAAAAAATTACGGAATGCGGACTGTGAAGGAAAGACTGTAGAACACTGTCAGCAACGTTGTCTTTGGAAACTTATATTTTAGAAGACCTGTGATCACATTTTGAATTGACTAACCTGAACATCATCATGAAGAAGCCTTTCTTTTTTTTTTTTTTCCCCTGGTGGATTTAAACTCACTTGTATCCAAATGTAGATATTTAATTTAGATAAACTTCAAACTGGTACAAGTGAATTGAACTTTCTGAGGAATAGCTAAGGAAATCATTTGACATTTCTAGAAATAAAAAAGAAATAATATAACACACTATAGATTTTTCATCTTAGAACAAAATTCCAGACTGGCAAAACTGGCCAGATCTTTCTTTTGCTATTTTTTTTTTCTTTATTTTCCTTTCTTGTGTGTTGAAGTTCTTTGTTTTCTACCAAAACAGTCACAAGAATGTGCATGCCCTGGGTTTTCATTTATTTCATTATTTCAGGTTGCCTCAAGTTTCAATTTGGATGAGAAATAGTGAAAATAGCGTATGTCAGTTATTTCCTGTATCAGATAGCTCTCAGAGGAGTTTATATATTGCTCAGCTGCAGTTATGGTGGGGGAAAAAAAAAAAAAAGATTAAAATGTCATACAATAAGCCAAAAGCTAAGTTTCGTCCAGGGTGAGAAATTATTTATGAACATAACATTTAGCACTAGAAAGTGTCCTTCAGCAGCCACTGTCCAAGCTGGTATTTTATTTCCTGGGGCTAGATGGCGCTGCAGTATATAAAATTTACATCCCATGCCACCCGGCAGAAGGGCTGTGCTTCAACCGTGTGGCCTTACAGGCAGACTTCCCTCCTGCTTGGGAAAGAAACAAGCCTTTCCTACATGCAGGCAGTTAGTTCTTTGTTTCCGTATGGATAAACAAAACGATAACTCTTCTTGTTTTATTTTTAAGGTTATTACAAGTTCCTCTTTCACTCGGTAGATATTCACTTTGAGAGGAGTGTTTTACACATGGAGTATTATATTTATGCCACAAATTGAAGATGTACATGAAAGCCACATACATTTTCTGTGGGTGTTAGGCTGCTTTATAGTCTGGAGAAGGAGAAAGCAGCAGAGAGGAAGAAGTTGTGTTGTTCCCTGGGATAGCCTGTATTTCCAGTACAGGAGATGGGGAGTTTCAGTCTAAACATCTGGAAATATTGAGATCTACCAGGGCTACTATCGAACACAACTCACGTTATGATGATACTCTGTTATGTCCCTACAGAAGCAGGGCCTTCTTTCTGCTGTGCAAATCCTCTGTGTCTCCTTTATCTTCCAGTTTATCCCCCTCGCTGTGGTGTTCAAGCCATGGCACCGTGTCTCTGTTTCAGTACAGGGAAGAAGTGACTGTAACTGAGTCCCCACCCACATCCTCTGCCCCACTGGTGAAAGATAAGATGAGATCTTCATATCACCTTGTGGTGGAACTCGAACAGTCCAGTGACAGCCTCTAGAAACAGGGAATAGTTCCTCTAAAAGACGCAAATTGGGTCTCCATTAGATTAGGAATGAGTTACTGAGGAGAGAGAGAGACTTCACAATCCATCATCCCTGAAAACCCAATGACCCCATGGCTGAGCTGTGTAACCATGCCTACTGCCATGGTAACTTTCTGTGTTGATACTGTGAAAGATTCAGTTATTGACCAGGCTTTGGCATGAAGGTCAAAGATAAGAGTTAGAAGGAGGTGGTCCCATGGCCTTGAGTGACCACAGGAAGTTTTCTGTAAATGAACTGCCAAGCTTTCAACACCAACCGGAGGTGCTGTTCAAGTGCAGAAGTAAGGGAAGAGGTGCACTGACCTGCAGTGATTGTGCTGTCCTTCATTTGTGGATAGCTATGTAGTAGCCATAAATATGGAATATTGCTTAAGCAGTATCTTTAAATTAGTCTGCCAGTAGTGTTATTCTGAACACTCTACCTGCTCCTTTGTTTTGGGAATAGAAATGAGTTTCACTCAGAGACTACAAACCTCTTTCTTTGAAAGCTTGCTGGAGTTACTGATAACTGTTTATGAGTTTTTATATATGTGGTGTAAGGTTAATAATGTTTTATGAAAACACAGATCAGGTGTTGGTCTTCAGAAAAGAGTTAGAGTTCAGAAGAGAGAGTCGTGAAGTAAGTTGTTACTTATTATGCAACACTGCTTATACATCCCTTTTTTGTGCTTCAGATGACATTGGTGATATTGTTCTGTAGCACAGAAAAACCTGAAGGGCCGTAGCTGGAAGGTGGGATGCAGGTTGGGGTTCTTGCATCTTTGCCATATTCCTTGTGTTTCTCCAATGGCAATGCCAGGATGGTCACTCCTAACCCTTTGTTTTCTGGCTCATGCCCTTATCTGCATTTTGCTCTCTACAATGCTGCTTTGGGGAACCAGTACAGGTTATTAAAAACATTGTTTAGATTACATTCCCAAGGGGTTGGATTGAACTGCCAGAGACAGGTTCTACACCAGCAGTGTAGAATGTGGAAGATCAGCTATTGCCTCTCAGTGCATGTGCTGAAAAAAAAACCAGCTACAAATCTCTGTAATCTATTGGCAGAATGCTGATACAGGTGAAAGAATAAATGCATCTGCACTCTGTTAAATTCTGTTCTTTGGGGACAAAGCAGCTGCTGTCTTTCATGTGTAATACAGGGTAAAGGCAGGTACAAAGCATGGAAACCAGTTGGTGGAAAATGTGCCCCCACGTTAATCCTCTCTCCCCTTGTGGATTCAACTTGATCAGTGTGTTGGCTGTTCTGGAGAGATACTGTCCTCTCTCTCCCACCCAGTCACATGCAGTTCTGTTAAGGTGTCATTCTGCCATTGGCTTGGAAGTGGGACTTATATTCACTGCACAGTAAAATTTAGACAAATTGGGAGCAATTGTGATGATATTAGTAGCACTGAACTTAAATATCCTGTCATGCTTCTTGATGTAGAACTGCAGGCAGATTTAGAAATTCTGGGCTTTTTTTGTTTGTTTGCTTGCTTGCTTTAAATTTTCTTAATGAGGTTTGTAAGTGACCTGGAAAAAAATCATTTTTTAAGGCAGTTAAATTGATTTGACTTTTAGCATAAAATGGAAATATAAATTGGCTTTACTGTTGGAAAAAGACAATATTGCTTACATTTCAGATCTTGCCCACTTTGCTCATGTTACTCTTCTTCTGGACTGTGCTCTTGTGCAGGAGTCTAGGCTGTGTATCTGAAAATAGAATCAGTGAATCATAGAATAGTTTGGCTTGGAAGGGACTTCTAAAGATCATCTAATCCAACTTCCCCTGCAATGAGTAGGGACATCATCAGTCAGATCAGGTTGCTTAGAGCCTCATCCAACGTGACCTTGAAAGTTTCCAGGAATGATGCATCTACCACCTCTCTGGGCAACTTGGGCCAGTGTTTCAGTACCCTCATCATAAAAATTTCTTTTTAATATCTAGTCTAAATCATCCCTCTTTTAGTTTAAAACTGCTACCCCTTGTTCTGTTGCAACAGGCCCTGCTAAAAAGTTTGTCCCCATCTTTCTTGTAGGTCCCCTTTAAATATTGAAAGGCCACTATAAGATGTCCCCTGAGCCTTCTCTTCTCCAGGCTGAACAACCCCAACTCTCCCAGCTTGTCCTCACAGGACTGGTGCTCTAGCCCAGCCCTCTGATCATCTTTGTGGCCCTCAGCTGGACTCGTTCCAATTGGTCCATGTCCTTCTTGTGCTGAGGACTCCAAAGCTGGATGCATGACTCCAGGTGGGATCTCACCAGGGCAGAGTAGAAGGGTAGAATCCCCTCTCTTGCCCTTCTGGCCATGCTGCTTTTGATGCAGCCCAGAATATGGTTAGCTTTCTGGGCTCCAAGCACACACTATCAGCTCATCAGCACCCCCAAGAGCTTCTCAGCAAGGTTGCTCTCAATTCCTTTATCCCTCAGCTGGTATTGATAATGGGGGTTGACCTGACCCAGGAGCAGGACCCTGCACTTGGCCTTGTTGAACCTCTTGAAGTTCACATGGGCCCACTTCTTGAGTCTGTCCAGGTCCCTCTGGATGGCATCCTGTCCCCCAGGCTTGTCAACTGCATCATTCAGCTTGGTGTTGTCTACAAACTGGCAGAGGGTGCACCTGATATAAATTAAATTTATGATCTATAAATACCTGACACAAAAAATACTAATTTGAAATCTTAAGCATTGAAACTTTCTAGAAGATGTCTGAATTCTTTTGTTTTCAATAGGAATCGAGGACACCAGACCAAGTTAAGTTATTGCAAGCTCTTCAGGGAAAATCAACCATGTCAAAAGACCTTATTAAAATCAAAGATGAAATTGATGAGACTGAAATAAGCAACCTGATCTACTTTTCTTGGCTAACAGAATTACCTTGATTTTCTAGCTGTTGTTATAGATGCTCTTAAAAGGAATATTAAAAGCAGCTGTCACCTATTTTTTTTCCCATCAAAATTTATGAATTTTAAGTAGCTCTTGCTATGAAAGCTAGATCAGTATTCTAGGCTGGAATGAAGAAAAAAGTCTTTGTATGGGTAAAGCAAAGTATAATAAGGATAATTTAAATGTGTGTTTCAATTAGAAAGAAAATTATTTTTAGATGTATTTTATTTGTCTGCTAATAAGAAATGGCAGGTAGGTAGAGTCTGTCAGAAAGGAGAATCCCTGATGTGTTGCACCCTGTGAGCAATCTAAATACAAAACCATATCAATAACAAAGCCTTTCTTTATGATGAGTTGCAGGCGCTGTTGAAGAGACATGCATTTCCTTTCCTCATACACCAGAAAACCCCACCTCCAGAAAAATCTGTTTAGTCCTAAATTCAACACATCAATGCATAAGTCTTCAACAAA
Organism: Nycticryphes semicollaris; assembly: GCA_013400055.1. NCBI lineage: Eukaryota > Metazoa > Chordata > Aves > Charadriiformes > Rostratulidae > Nycticryphes > Nycticryphes semicollaris. Next base: position 297,681 of record VXBJ01003730.1, on the reverse strand, counting down.
CCCGTCACAAGCATGGATAGCAGATTGCCCTTTTAATCCAGGACATTCGGTCAGATGGTTTTCATTCAAGTGAGCTGTTTACCAGGTTCACTGAGTGTGTTTGGACTATGTTCTCTTTCCTCTCAATAGTGCTTTAGGTGTGGTCCTGACCACCTTAATTTCTGACCCCCTTCCAGTTCCGCATTATGACACATGAGTTGTATCTGTCATGTATAGTTTGGCTTGATTTTCATCTTGGTCTGTCTTTGAGTTGTTGCAGGTGGCAAGTGCTTATCATTTCAGCAAGTCCATCCACTTTCAGGAAGTCTCCTTTTATGTGTTCTCCTGCCTATGTCTTTCTCACATCATAAATGAGGTGTCATATCTTCACATGTGGACACATTTATCTAGCGTGGAAGATGATTATGGTAAATTTTGGAAGCAGTTTAGTCAGTGCAAAAATCTGAAATGCACGTGATCTACTAATTGTCTCAAAATCTGGCTCAGCGAGTGGAATTCTCTCCAGACACTGTTAAAATTGTCTTTTCTCATGTCAAAGGCAAAGCTTCATTAGCGTCTTACAGCTGCTGGAGGAAGTACATTGCAAGCAGGCATGGGCACAAGGATCCAATAAGTTCTTCATTCATTTTAATATCTTCTAAGTCTCTGATGTGATGCAGCTTTCAGAACAAGAGCAAAAATTAAACGGTGCAGTGAGAAACTTGACTGTTAACAAAGGAGAGCAGTTTGCCACAAATGGTGCAAGGAGAGGGAGCGTTGGATCAGATGACCTCTGGAAGCCACTTTCAACAGAAAATATCAATAAGCCTATAAATTTTTCAGTGTCAGTGGGTTGACAGAATACTTGTTTCTCTGTATAGTTTCCTTAAAAACAAGGAGGAAGATTTTTTGATCTCTGTGAGATGTCTGGGTCCATTTATGCTTTCCATTTGTATTTCGGAACCAAGTTACGATCACTGCAGCAGCACTATCCCTTATTTTTGTTAAAACATAATGCCAGCTCCAGAGTACTTCAGTATAATAAAGAGCTCAAGGGTGATGTGGAGAACAACTGCACAAAACTATGAATAATTTGTCCACATTCATAGAAAAGCTCTGTGACCAATGTGGAAACATGTTTTTTCTAATGCATGGAAGCTGTTCTGTAATCTATGTTCACTCCTGACTATTTTGCCTTGAAATAAATTTAGCCCTAAAAATATTTTTGAAGCCAAGTGACTGATTGCACAGCCAAAACCATATGCCAGCCGGTAGACTGTAAGCTATCTGCTACTATTGCAGACCTAGGCACATTTTAAGCGGAAAGTTGTTGTTTGGCAAAAGAAATGAATTCCAATTGCACTGGAGGGAAGCCTACACCTCTTCTTTCCCAATGTGTGATACAACCGCTGAAGGCAAATTGGCAAGATTTTCAGATTCTTGCACATTGTTAGGTTAAGAAAAGAGCAGTCAAACCACTTACACCCATCTCCTTCCTGACATAGTCTGTATGTGGACAAAGGGAAGTCCGTCACCTGGGGCAGAAGCAGCAGTTCAGAAAGGAGAGTGACTGGAAGATGTTTCAGCACTAATCTGAAATGGTCCCACCTGGCATCCACTGCTTCTATGTGGTGTCAGCTGTCCTTGTAAAGATGTTTCTTCATGACCTCCATTACCTGGAAGGGCAGTATGTGTGTGTGTGTATGTGTGTGTGTGTGTCTATAGCCAGATGTTGGGACAGGCTGCCAATCAAGTCAGCTCATGTTCATATCATAGTAGACCTTTCCAGCAGTTTCACCTGTTCTCCAGTCACTTGCTGAAGTTTGCCCTTATCGAGCTTCATCACGCTCAGGTCTTGCTTGCGCTACTCCAGTGCCTGCAGTTAATTATATTCAAGCGCTAAACTCTTGGTCAGGGCAAGGTTGTACTGCCATGAAACATCGTCTTGCAGCAGTGGGCATCCCCTTGCTGGACATGGTGGCGCATGCCTGTAGTCCTAGTAGGTTGGGAGGCTGAGCCTGCTGGATTGCTGGCACCCTGAGTTCATGGCCGCAGTACGGTCATTACTGAGCGGGTGTCTGTGCTATGGCTGGCATCATGGCGGCCAGGGAAGCCTTGGTGGAGAAGGAGCACCACGGAGGTGCTAAGGGGAGGCCAGGCTGACCCCTGATGCAGAGTGGTTTGAGATTTGTGGAACTGATTCTATAATGAAGGCAAACTGTGCCAGGGGATGCATTAGTAAGAGTATATTCTGAAGATCAAGGGATGTGATTATCCCATTTGGCACTCGTTAGGCCATACATAAACTATCATGTCTTGTTTGAGTTTCTCCACTTCAAGAGAGACTTCAATAAATAAAAGCAGATCTACTAAAGGGTGAGCAAGAGGATTACAGGGCTGGTGAACTTGACATATGAAGAAAGGCTGAAGGAATAGCCTTCAGCCCAGTGAAGAGGAGGCTCCAAGGGAATTTAATCATGGTCTCCTAATACCTGAAATGTAGTTATATGGAAGATGGAGGTACTCACTTCACAAGGATCCACAGTGACACGACAAGAGTCAACAGGCAGAAGTTGATTTAGAGGAAATTCTGTGAGGAGGTAAGAATCAAATTCTTCATCATGGGAATAGCTTAATATTGGGGTAGTTTGCCTGGAGAAGTGGTGGAATCTCTCTTGCTAGAAATATTCAAGACTTGGCTTGACAGGGCTCTTAATAAACCAGGCTAAGGCCTGCTTTCAGTAGACAGTTGGACCAGATCACGTCCAAAAGTTCATTCCTACTCAGGAACTTCCATTCCTTGATTCTTTTATTCTCTACATATTCAACTTAATAAAACCTAAAATTATTTGTTGCAGTGAGGAATATCTTTTAGGGAATCACAGATTTATAGTGCCATTAGCTTGATGAGACTAGCAACTGACAAAAGCTTGTTTTAATTATTCAGTAACCATGCAAAATTTCCCATCAGCCCTTTCACTTATTGAAATTGCTTACATGAACTGGTTGGATTTCATGGATTATTTTTTTTCACCTGGTACCCTACTATCCAATTAGAAAGATGAATAGATAGTGGAAAAATCAATTAAAGCAGAAAAGTTTTAATGTGTTAAACTAGAATTGGTTCTGACCTGAAAGATTTGGGTCATTATCTAAATATTCCCAAGTCTTGGAATTGCTTTCATCCTGTGGTTTAGTTCTGGTTCCACTGTACTTCTTAAGAAAATTAATCTAAATTTTATTCCAAAGTAGGAGTTCTGAAGAGTTTGAAGATTGCTATATTTACAACATCAAACAATTTAGAGGCAAAATGAATGACTTTATGCTTTCTATTCAGACTTGTGAAATTATGAGGTCATGAAATGAGAGGGGTTGTCTTGTTAACTATTTCCATAATTAACATTCATTTGGCTACTTGAGGTTTAGCATGCCATTTCATTAAAATAATGCAATTGCAGATAGAGAAAAGAAGTTTTGAAAGTATAATTGGTTTTCATTGTCAATATAACTTAAAATCCCATTAGCCTCAAAATTTCAGCATTGTTTTCCTAATGGCTTGCATAATTGGATCATCAGATTTCTCTCCTTTAAAAAAAAAAAAAAAACCAAACCCCTCACTTGGTGGTTTTAAAGGTTGTTATTTGCATGATTTTTTTCCCCCACAGTGTTACATTTCCACTTCTATTTCCACCAACGCTAAAAGGTCAGAGACCTAGTGAGTTAAATGAAATCATGTCAAGAGCAACTAGAGCTGTTACTCCCCCCCCCCCCCTCCCCTTCTTTTTTTTTTTTTTTTTTGATACTGACTGTTACTGGCAAATGTATGAATGCCACCAGTTTGATTTGAGATACATGCCTATCTCAACCCATTAAGGAGATTTAGAGCACTCTTCCTGGTCTTCCATGATGCTATTCTCTCTTTCACGTGTGCCTGTGGCAAGTTTTGTCACTTCATTTCAGGAGTTCCAGTGCATTCTTTCTTGACTTAAATGGAGCTTTTTTGGAGACATTGTAAAATGCAAAGTGTGACAAAGAGGTGCAGACAGTCACATCAATAAAAATTTTACAGAGGTACGACATTCATATAAGTAAATGAGAACTGCCATACATATTACTAGAAAAATTCCCTTCTCATGTTCCATGTGTCTGTTACCACAGGAGTCAAACACATTAAAAATCATAGAGAAATCACATTTCTGGAAGAGAGAGGTTATCCAGTACATACTCTTGCCCCAAGGCATGTTCAGCTCTTCCTAAACCATCCCTGACAGATGTTCAGCCTACCAATTCTTAAAAATCTCCAGTGTTGAAAAGTCAATATACTGAGGCAATTTATTCAAATGTTTAACAATATTTATCATTCTTTCCCCCAATATCTAGCTTAAATCTCCATTGTTGCATTTTTGGCTCATTGATTTGTTCGTTTCCTCTTTGAATTTACTCCTGTCCTCTAAGCAGTAACCTTAAAATATTTGAAGAACATCAAAATGGTTTTCAAATGCCACTTATCTACACTAAACAAACCAACTCATTTTGGTTTGTCCTCAAAGGTCATGCTTTATAACAATCCGTTCATTCTTATCTCTTTAGTTGGTCAGCACCTTTCCTGAAGATATCCTAGATCTAGACAAAGCACTTGAGTGAAATAAACAAAAAGTTCATTTCACTCATCTCAAGTGCTTTGTCTAGATTTAAGCAGAAAGTTTATTTCCTTTGTCTTCTATATGATTCTTTTGTTTATACCTTCCAGGATGAAGCTTCCTTTTTGTCTTTGAAATAGCTGAGCATTGCTGACTCATGCTCAATTTATGATCCACTATAAGCCATGCATCCATTTTCAGCAGAACTGTTATTCCTCATCCTATAGTTGTGCAGATGGTTACTCTTACCTAAGTGAAGAACTTTTGATTTTTCGCCATTATTAAATTGCATCCCAGACACTTTAGACCGTTTCTCCAATTTATAATTATCAGTTTGAATTCTAACCTTGTCATCCACATTTTTTTTCCAGCCTCTCTCAGCTTTGAATCGTCTGCAAATATAGCAAGTATATTCCCTCCTCCATCATGCCATTTTTATTACTGAAAGTGTTCCATAGACCTAGACTTCAAATCCGTCCCCAGTGGACCACACTGTTACATCCTTCCAGCTGAACAGTTCCTCTTTATGCATAGTATCCCAATCAGTTGTGTCCCTGCCTTATGGCAGTTTCAGGAAGACCCTGGATTGCATAGAAAAATGTCATAAAAGACACTGTCAAAGGCTTTACTAAAGTAAAGATATTTTGCTTTTCAATACACAGGCCTGTCACCATGTCATCGGAGAAGACTCAGTTGCTTTGACGTGATTTGTTCTTGACAAATCCACATTGGCTGATTCTTATCCCCTTGTTCCCATCCAGATGTTTGAATATTAGAACCAGTATTTTTTTGGGGTTTTTTTTATAATTGAAATTTGACTGATCTACACTTCTTTTTGCTTTTTTAAAAATAGGAACTATGATTGCCTTTTTCTGTTTTCTGGAACTTTATCTGTCCTCACTCTGTTCTCAAAATAATTGCTAAGGGCTCTGGGATCACTTCAGCCAGTTCTCTAAGTACTCTCAGGTGAATTTCATGAGGACCAGCCAGTTTAAAAACATCCAGCTTCTCAAAGTAGAATTAAACCCGTACTTTACCTTTTCCATCCCGAGTTCTTACCCTTTTGTCGTTGATGCTAATTGTGTTAGACATCTAATCACAGCCACTGTATCAAGAAGACTGAAAGAAAAAAGCCCCTGCATTCTACTTTTTGGCCGTCTGTGCACCATTGAGCCCTCTTGTACTTAGGAACCTATGAAATGTTTTGATGTCTACTTTGTATAATGGTAGAATAAGGGAAGAGGAAGAAAGCACCATTCGTATTTATACACATTTTTGACCTCAGAAGTAAGAAGTGTAGTTTTGGCCAGACACGTATGTGAGATTCATTACACATTTTAGTCAATAAAAATTTTTTATATCTAATTTAAGTATGCTTTTCAAATGTCCCTGTGTAGTCAATGGAATATAGAAAGTCACATTAAGGAAGAGGATTTCTGCTCTCTGTCCAGATTCCTGTGTTAGATGAAACCCAACCTGTAAAGAACATAAAATAATGATATCAACACAAGCAGACATTGGGGACTGCAATTTGTTGAGGACTCGGTGCTTGGAAAGTCTTTATTACATTTGATGGCAAGAACACCACCATGGGCAAATGGCTAGGTATCACTCCAGTTAGATTATAATCTTATAGACTATATTGCCTTAGCCCAATCTTTTACAAAAGTTAATCACAATTTACATTCTGATTGTCAAGATGTTTAATTTTGTGCACTGCGTTGTTTTTTGACACACCACTGTTTTCACTATTTTTTTTTTTGTTGGGAATCCAAATTATGCAGGAATTATTCATGAGTGTATGTATTTATGTTGATCAAAATAATCTGTTTCTGTGTAAGAGAGGAAGTTACCAGCAGCCAGAAATTGGCTACAGCCCACTTCTTCTCTCTTCCAAAATAACTTTCAAGTATTGGAAAAGGTTGTAAAAACCAGTTTTGAAATGGCGTCCAAAAGATGATTTTTGAAATAATTTGGCTTATAGCATGTTGTCAGTTTAAGGCAGCATGGCTTACATGTCATGTAACCAGTGTGGTGACCTAGCTGAAGCCCAAGTCTGTTTTACAAGGCTAAATCTTCTTTGTGGCACCAATGTATTCACACAATCCAACTTACTTCCTCAGTTTACCCACTGCTGGGAGCTTGTTTATTCTAGCACTTATTCAACCTCCATCCCCCATGTCTTCCCCTACATGTCCCTAGAGGCATGATGCGCAGAGAACTGTGAATCAGTGTCATTGTCCTGGTTTGAGGTAAGACGAACCAATTTTCTGTTTTACAATTTTACTTTTTAGCTGGGTCTCGTCTAACTAACAAAACTCTGAAATTGACAGCGTATTGGTCAGAAAACTGTCCACTCTCATGGTGATGCGACCTGATCACACCAAGGAATGGTGTGCAGAGAGGCCCTTGCTTACACTTATTGCTAGAACAACCAAGGCCAGGGAATTTCGTTATTTGCCCCATTGGAGGGTTGGAAACGGAAAAAATGTAGAGGGGTCACAGCTGTGGGGAGGAGCGGACAGGACAGGTGACCCCAAACTACCAACTGGGGTATTCCATCCCATCTGCATCACGTTCAGTATGAAACCTGAGGGATCCAAAGGGTCAACTCTCTTTCTTTGATGTCTGATATCTGAGGAGGACCCTGTCTGTTTTGTCTGCCTTTGATCCCGATCCAAGCATTCCTGACTCCACATCTGGAATCCAGCTCCTGTTGATCACTGTGTCCAGTCTGGGACTTTTCCTGATGTTTTGTATATATTGTATCTATTTCATTTTTTTTTTAAATTTTATTTTAATTTTAATATTAATACTTCATTAAAGTAGTTTATTTGATTTGAAACTTGAAATCTCCTTATCCTCTTCCTCTTCTTTCTTTTTCTGGGGAGGAAGAAGGGCCATCTGTCAGTCTTGTTTTGGTAAATTTAGCTGAAATCACAACAGTCATATATTTGCTTCATGGTGGATGCCAAGAAAGCCTGTCATATTCTGTGTTGGTCAAATCACGCAGTACCACTTCAGTCATCTTTAAATGTTTAATATTACTTGAATTTCCTTCAGGTCTGGGTATTTTTGTTTTTTGATGTGACATCGTGAATTTTTTTTTTTTAATTTTATTTGTGGAATCTACATCTTCCTTTATTTTTTTTCCTACACTTGACTGGAATTTGATGTGTCTACTGTGCTTTATGCGAGTCTCTGCTCGGCTAGGCTACAATATAGTATGTCGCTGTCTGTGTATGTTGTGTGTGTGTGTCTGTGTGTCTCTCTGTATGCAGTGACACACACATGTGCGATAGGTTCCTGGGAAAAAAAATAAAAACAAAAGAGGTTTTCCTTTTATGCCAGTTTGAATGATTACCCATCACTCGATGGAGCCTGGCACATACCTTGGTGTTTCATATGAACTGTCACAGTAACCTGACTATAATGCAGATTCCTGCCCCAGCTTCCTGAGATTTGTGATACGTCTCCTTATACCATTAGCATGTTGTCATCTGCTCCCCTGATGCCAGTGTTATGCAGAGAAGGGCGTTAGGGTGAGGTTCTTGATAGTGTTGAAAAGTCACTTTGTATTGCACTCACTCTGCCTTTCCCCACTCTCAATTTGCACAATACCTGTTTATATGTTTCTGCTTATCTCATCTCACCAACTGATGTATCTCACATGCAGCTCATGCAGCCTTATTGTGGAGGCTTGTGAATTTAAATATTTGGGGTTTATTTTCAACATGATATAGTATAATAACAACACTGTTATCAGTTCACTTCTGTGTAGTTCCTTATCAGTGTTTCAGAGAAGGATGCTTTTCCTCTGACATGACAGTAAGAATAGGCTGAACTAGTTTCTGGAATGTCTGTAAGGGAGGGAACTTAGCCTCTGATTTCCTTCTGGGCTGGTGAGCTCATTTCTCTGTTTTTTTGTTTTTTTTTTCTGTGCTTCCTAGTAAATTCTATCTATTTCACCCTGTCCCTACAAAGAAGGCCACAGAATAGGACTGAACTGAACAGATGAATAAAAAAAAGGACAACAAAACCAAAGCAGAAAACTGCACAGCATTTCCTTCCTTTGTTCCACATAATTTTAAAGATATTTAAAATGTTCCCGTAGTATACTTATATACATTTATTAAGCAGCCATATGTAATCATAATTTATGTTAATCTTTTATATTATTGATGACATCATATAAATATAATTTATATTACTGTTTGAAAATGACCATAAATATATACTTTACATACCAGTAATAAGATACTGTCTATAAGGATGATGTAATATTTTTATATTTATAATGCAGTTGAAGTAGATTGGAAAGATTTTGCTAAAGCACAGGAATAGGAGCCAGAAAAGCATTGCTTGAAATTTCTTTTCTGTACAGCTTAGTGCAAATAACTTAACTGCTCTGCAACAATTTTTTGATCTCTGAAATGAGGACAGTAGCTGAGTGTTAGTCCTTGGCAAATGACTTAAACAAGACTACATTTCTATGACTGAAGTATAGGATATCTTTAGAGGGTTTTTCTGTTGAGTTTCTGCTTTCCCTTTTCACATAATTTATTTCAATTTCCTAAGTAACTACTTGGTGTCAGCTTTCAAGGTTATATTGAATTATATTTATTTTTCTGACTGTATTTGAACTGGAATCCTTATCAACACAGGAAAAAATTGCACCCTTCAGACTGTAATTTAACATAGTTGTGAATTTGCATAGGGAATTACATTAGTGCAAAGTGTCCAATATCTTTATCTTTGGAGGTTTGGAAGAAGCACCTTGTAGGGCAGATTTAAGTCTAGTTTTCCTGCAACTGTGATGACATAGCTAAAAAAATAAATGCTCTGCTCTCTACCTCATGTTATGTTACTATAAGGTCTGTTTCAAGCATGGTGATGGGGGTTTCTTGCGGTCTGAATAAGAGGATTCTCTTAACAAAGCTGAAATAAATTCACTGGTCCCTCTCTCAGCAGTTGAGGCTACCTTTAAATGCAAATTGCTTTTTGGCTCAGGTTTTTGGCATCCTTGCAGAATAACCCAAATTTTGCTACATTTATTAGACAAAACTTAGATACATGACAAAGCCCTGGACTATTGTGTACGTTTCATAACAAAGTGCACCTGCCTTAATTCATTAGTTCTCAGATACTACCCATCCCTTTGTCTAGATTTAGATACAACCCATCCCTTCCCTTTGTCTAGATCTATTCTGTACAATAGAACGCTTAAAACTGATCCCCTCCCCAACTCCCCAGCGTAGAAATTATCCTTTGTTGGAAGAGGTGATGATCAGTGCCAGTGCTCGGAGGCAGAGGGTGGTGTCCATAATTCTGCTAAGGCAGGCTTGGTGTCAGTGGAAACTTGACATGGCCTAATCATGTTGTGCTCCCCCATTGTTACTGGGAGAATCACTGCCTCAGACTCTGCTGGCATGGTAACAGGGTGACAGCTGCCATTTTAGTTGTCACTTGAGATTTAGCCCAGGAACGGTTTGAACTTAAAACCAGAAGTCTCTGCAGCTTGAGCTGAAAAGAAACTGCCTGTAGCCAAAAGAGAAATAGTTTTGTACCCCTTCTGTAGACTGGGCAGCTGAGACAGGTTCATGGTATTGCCAAGAACAGTTGTAGCCTCAGTCTAAGTGGAACAGATACATGGCAGTGTCAGGCAACCTGGCAGCACTTATCCCCATGCTTATCGGCATGGTATTGTGGGAATTTGGAAGGTACATGCACATTTGTTGGATTACACCCTTCTAGTAAATCTGGAGTGAACATATATTAGGAGTAGTTCGCAGAACATATAGCTGCCAACTCGTTTCTATTAATCAACATACAAACACCCAAACCTTTCAGCAATTAGAAAACACACAGAAAGTAATGCTCCTAGTGGTGTCTATAACTCAAGAGCAAATAAACAGTTATTAAAATTCTACCACAGTAATGGAATCTGGTAGTGACTTCAGAAGCAGTAAGTGCGAATAGTCTAGCTCCAGCCCTAATGGAGAAGGATTTGTGCCAGCTAATAATTTTCTGTTTCTTTCAGAAAATACGTGCAAGTATCCTGTTTTGCAGGCTGGGTATCTAATGCAAGCTGAATCACCTGTGTTCTGAAATGTATGCACAGTCAAATGACAATTTCTTTAATTACTGACATAGTTACCCCCACATATGGTTTTGTAATCCTCATCAACATTAATGGGAAGTATACTGCTATGTGGACATGTAAGGTAGACACAGAGTCAAAAGCTTTTCTCATCTTTTTTTCTCATCTGCCCTGTTAGGCAGAGCTGGAAAACAATTCTTATTGCTAGTTCCTCACACAGATTAAGAGAAAAATGTGCATCTTTCTCTCCCTTCACGTATAAACTTGGCTGAATGCAGGACATTGGCTGTGATGAGTTACATAAAAAATTCTACTCTCTGGCAAAATGTGGGATGATCATTCATATCATGCCATATTATTATATTATTTTGCACCAAAATATTTTATTTTTCAACAGGGAATTTGATTTATACAAGACATAAGTTACATGCTTTTTATTCAGCTGGATTTAACTGTCCACATTGAAGAGTTTTGAAAGAGCTGGCCATATGCCTCTCTGGAGTAATTTTGCTTGCTTTCCACTAGTCTTGGAAATCTTAGACTGAAAAAAAGAACAACGCAAAAGAGGTTTGGAAGAAAATATATACACCAATATTTGGGAAGTTACAGAGGACAGTGGTGATAATTATGAACCTCTTTGCACGACAGTGATCTCAGCAACAGTAGTGAAATGGTTGAAGCATTTCAACGTAATGAGTTAAGAGAGGTTACTTTAATTATTGCAAATCAACATCAGTATATGCTAATAGGATTTGTTAATCTAGCTTGCCACATTTTTATGAGATCACAAGTTTGAGAAATCTATTTAATGTAATTTGACATCTCCAAGGCATTTGATTTGTTACAGAACAATATTTCATTAAGTAGTGTCCCGTTTTGAAGTGAAACAACTTCCTGTTCTGTAATTTTAAATCTTAGCTAGGCCTCTTCTAAATTTCTGAAATTAACGTCATATTGTGGAGAAAAGTTCTCAGAGTGGTCAGACCAATGTTTGTACTTCATGCCAAGGAATAGTATGCAGAGAGGTCCTTGCTTATACTTATTGTTAGAACAACCGAGGTCAGGGAATTTTGTTATCTGCCCCATTGGAAGGTCAGAAAGAGATAAATGTAGAGGGGTCACAGCTGTGGTGAGGAGCGGACAGGACAGGTGACCCACACCTGACCAGCTGGGGTATTCCATCCCATCCGCATCACACTCGGTATAAAAGCTGAGGGATCAAAGGGTCAACTCTCTTTCTTTGATGGCTGATGTCTGAGGAAGACCCTGTCTGTTTTGTCTGCCTTTGACCCCGATCCAAGCATTCCTGATTCCACATCTGGAATCCAGTTTTAATCCATTGCTGAGTCCAGTCTGGGACTTTTCCTGATGTCTGCCAGTGACTTGATTGTCATCCTGGGAGCTTGGATCTTCATACAGTTTTGTATATATTGCATCTATTCCATTTTTAAATTTATTCTATTTTACGTTATTTTACTTCATTTTATTATTAATACTTCATTAAAGTAATTAATTTTAAAGTTGTAAACCTCATCTCTTCCTCTCTTTTTTTTTCCTCTTTCTTTTTTTTTTCCAGGGGTGCGAGGCAGGAAAGGGCCATCTGTCAGGCTGGTTTTGGTAAATTTGGCTGAAACCACAGCAAATAGAAAGAATGGTGCAAAATCAATCGATGGATTAATAAGCATGCAGAAAAGTAATTCACAAGCTTCAAAATACAGTTGTGTATTGAGTTTGGCTGGGATGGAATTAACTTTCCCCATAGCAGCCCTCATATTGCTGTGCTTTGTATTTGTAGCTAGAAAGGTCTTAATAACACACCGATGTTTTGACTGCTGCTGGCAGTGCTGGCAGAGCAACAAGGCTCTCTTTCCACCCTTCTTCACCAAAAGCTAATAGAATGGGGTTGGGCAGGAGGCTGGAGGGGATGCAGATGGGACAGTGTGACCCAGAGGGACCAAAGCGATATTCCATATCATATGACATCATGCTCAGCACTAAAAAGCTATGAGAAAGGAGGAGGGGAGCATTCAGTCTTTTCTGAAGCAACCGTTGTGTCTACTGAGGCCCTACATCCCAAGAAGTGGCTAAACATCACCTGCTGATGAGAGGTAGAGAATAGATCTTCTTTTTCTTGCTTTGCTGCCACATGTGGCCTTTCCTTTCTTTCATCAAACTGTGTTTATCTCAACCCATGAGTTTTTCATCTTATTTTCTCCCTCTGCCCTGCTGAGGAGGGGCAGTGAGAGAGCAGCTTGGTGGGCCCTTGTCACCAGCCAAGGTTAACCCACCACAAGTTGTAAATGGAATTATTAGGAAGCAGCCATACTCTCAAGGAAGCTGCAGCAGGATTCATTCTTCACTACATATGCATTACCAGTATTTGGAAAAATACAGTATTGTATTGCTAAAGCTTGTGTCTGAGAAAAATATAAGGGAAGATGTAAATAATGAAGAAAAGAGGTTACTAAACTGTAACACCTTTATTGCTTGGACCCATAGCACAGGCAATTTATTTCCCAGTATTGTCCAATACATAGTCACAGGGGCAGAAAAAAAATGTCAATTATACATATAGGACTGGAAATATGTTATTGGGAGCAGTGAGTATGAAAAGAATTTATAGGTCATGGGGGTTAATCTGATGAAAATGAGCTGCTAAAGATAACACTGTGGCAAAAAGGTTAATGAGACCACTACATTAATTCACAAGAGGATATGAGAAGTTATAGAGAGATTAACTTACTGTATTGTTGGGTTCTGCACTGACCCATCTGTATTAGGATCATTTATGATATCCAGCGAAGAGTGTTATAAAATGGGAGAAGATTTAGAGAAGAGTCATGAGAATGATTAATGAACTGGAAAACATGTTATACTGAAGGACTAAATTAGTTCCATATATTTAGTTTATCAAATAGCAGATTAGAGATGCAATGTCTTGTGAGCAAGATGCATGCAATAGTGCATTCTTCAATCAAACCAGCAAAATATAACTTGAACTTTAATTTAGGATTTGTAGTTAGACAAACTAATACTGGAAACGTGAATGTGTCTTTGAAACAAAAACTGTTTGTTTTTAATGCAGCTTGTGAATGGATTCTTCATCAGTTGTAAATTTAAAAACAGGATTTGGTTTTGGTTTCTAAAAGCTATCTTCCTGTTGAAATATATGTTTTGGTCTGAAACAGGAATTCACAGAGGAATAAAGTCTGGCTTCTGTGAGAAACTGTTCTAGGTGACCACAAGAATATCTTTTGGCCTCATCATCTACACACCTGACTCTGGATTGAGCGATTCCTTTAAAAGCCACTATAATCAATTAGTGCCTGTTGGTAGAAGAGTGTCATCAGAATTGTCAAAAAATTTCCAATAGCCAGCAGCTGCGTCTTCCACAGCAGATTACAACAACCTTCACAAAGGTGCAGGTATGTGAATGGATGTCTCTGCTCTCAGTGTCTTCTGCCTCAACTAATATTCCTCCTGCCTGAACATGTGTTCATGATTTAATTTTAAAAGAATATGAGAGAGCTGTCTATATCCCAGAGAGCATTCTTCTAGTTTTCACAAATGCTCTGAGGAATTTCCTTGTGGGTAAACTGTAAGAACAAAATTAGCTTTGTTATTTTTGTATGACTATGTTCTTAATTGGAAAATGTACTGATTATTTCCAATAAGCACACCACTATCAAAAGGATTTTTAAGCAAACTATTAATTTTCAACTACTTTGGTGGTAAGGTGTTTGAGGGTTTCCCAAGTTTTCATCTTTTAGTAAAAAAAAAAACCGCAACCTGAGCTGAAATGTCTTTGAACCTGGTGTTTTGTTTTGGAAAGCTTTTATATACTAACTGCATGCACAATTTCTTTTTCTTGATGGTTACACCCTCATATTACTAGTTGGAGTACAGGTTTACTAAGAAAGTTGTCCCTTTTACTAAAGTCTTTTTTTTCAGTAAGAAGCTATCTGTCTGCTCTGTAAAGCATGAAACAAATTTTTTGTCTCACGGTGGTATAAATATTAGACAAAAGATTTAGTCTGTACTAGAACTGGAAATGTTATTTGCAAACATTTTGTTGATTTCCTTTGTTATTAAGTTCAGCTGTATTAACACCTCCTTTGTTTGCTTATCTATAGCCATTAATTTAAATTTTTGCTGGTATGAACACTTACTAAAAAGGTGCCTCATACAGTTATTCATATGAGGATATTTATTTCCTGAAATATCTCTATTTACTAAATGCTACTTTCCTGGGGATCCTTACCTTTTTCCCACCATTTCAAACATGAAAAAGCATAAGGAGAGAAGAAGAAAGAGAAAGCGAAGGAGGAAGTTCATTTGGAGAAGCACATGAAACACAAAATAAACAATTGTAACCAAATAAAGCCAACAGTCTAAAGACTTAAATATGCTTTATATAGTGTTTGTCTAGAGATGATGAATACATTTACAGATGGACACTATCAAGTTGAAAAATCCTGGACTCCCTATTTTAATTATCTGGTCTTTGTCTTATTTCTCCCCTAACAACTTTTTTTGCCTTCAGTCTTATTTTCTAGCTCTTCTCAATAAGCAGATTCTGGATCAACCTTAAAAAAAGAGAGCTGAAATTCAGTGGAAAACATTAATTTACATACAACTTGGCTGATCCCCAGTGGCATTAGGGCAAAGGAACTTTTCATTTTATGATATTACTGAATCTATGAAAAAAAAATTGAGACTCACAATTCTGAGATTATCAGAAACAGTTGATTAATTTCATTTTGAAGCAATGACTACTAGAATTTATTTTGGTAATTATTCAGGATAATAATTGCCTGGACTACAGGGCTAACCTTTTTCTCTTTCAGGTCAATAGAAAGATTCCTAATAATTTAAGTAGGAGGTGACTATGACTATGTATGAGTTACATGGTCTGCATTAATTTTATCTTAATGTTTTCATGGAGGTCAAAAAAAGCAACAATGTATTTTGAATTGAAAACACTGAAATACTGAGTAGTTTCTAAATTACTTACCATCTTCTGACGTTGATAATTGTCTATTTTATTGTAACGCTTCATATTACATCACCTTAGAAATTCAAATTAATGAATTGAGTGGTCATTACGTGGAAAGCCACGCAGACTTTGTTAGTTTTTCCTCATCAATGCAAAGAGTATTCTTACAGCCATGTCTATTAATCTTCCATATTCTTAATCCAGAATAAATTGTACAGAAGACATGCTTTAAGTTGTGCTGGACTTGCTTTTGAAAATGTGGAGTTGTGTTCTCGTCAACTGGAATATCTGAGAGATAATTGTCAGATGTCCCAAATCATCCTGATGAGAATAAAATTGGTCTGTCATGACATATTTCCTGAAAAATCTTGATCTTCAAATAATGAATACAACAAACCTCTAAGTGGAAGAATTTACTAAACTCATCTGTAAGTACTTATTTATTTTTCCATAAGTTGTTTAATGAAAGGCTATATGTTGAGTGATTCTGCAGACTACTATTAATTTTCGGGTAACACACAATGAAAGTTTCTTATCCAAAATGGCCTGTTTTCCACTGTGTTACAAAAAGTCCCACCGGTATTGGTAGCTTATTATCAATCATGGCTGTATTCTTTGAACATAAATGTGGCATTCATTTACATCTTTCTGATACTTTGGTCCAAGAACATCACGAGTGGTACAGATGGCATTATTTGCTCCATAGCTCGTCTCCTTGACGTATTCTGGATCTGTGCTCTGTTTCACTGATGGGTGTCTTTGTGGAAAGGTTATGTTCTGCCGGCATATTTACAAATGCACCCTTTGGCTTCACACTCATTGAAAATTGATTAGTATGGAAAACTACTGTGCCCACTTCAGCCCAGTACTCCACAGAATATGAGGCAAGGTTATGCCCTTTGCCAGTAAGATGCCATAGATTTGTGGAACAGAGAGTGGGGTAGGAATTAGTTTTTTATTTAAATATTTATTTATTTTAAGAAAAGAAGTTTTAAAAGTTCAAAAGATTGGGAGAAAATCATGATATAACACTGCATTCAATCTGATGAGCTGCACTTATATCTTTGTTCTCCAGAATGTCTTCAAGACAGCAGTATATAAACACAAAGACAAGGAGGAAATCAGATCAGGACAAGATAAGAAGCTAGGCAAAAACACCCCCAAAAATAAGAAAAAGAAAAAAAGGCTATGATACTAATCATAGTTTGCAATCAGCTAAGAAAAATTCCTTTTCCTCCCAAATTCATCGGTTTGAATCTGTCTTCCATATTGTGCTGTCATCTCCCATGATAAGACAAGTATGTTTGCAGAAAGGCTGTTTATTTAGTCAACATTCCCAGCTGCATATTAAGACTAATGACCACTTCATGGAAAGTGGGAAAAAATGCACCTTCCAATGCATGTGCTGGAAATCACACAGCTAATGGGAATGTGACATGGCACTGGCCAGAAAAGACACACATGCAGTTATTGCTTGAAGTTGCACAAGGAGAATCTCTGTCATTCTTTTATATCAAAGACACTAGAGTTTCTTTCACATAGAAGCAGAAGAACAACTGTACAGTTATGTATTACAGGCCTGGAACCCAAACCCTCTAGTTTCTGTGTGAATTTGCTACAGAAGAAAGTGTCTAAACACTAGGTGCTTTGATGGCCATCCTAGCCCAAATTTTGACACTATGTTTAGGACTATCCTTCAATAGTTGCATATATTGTTGGAAATAATGAAACCTGTTTAGTTCTTTGAAGATCATCTTGAGAAGATCCTAGCCCTGAAGAAAATTTCAGACTGTCTGCAGTCCTAAGAATCAACTCTACTACTTTGTTCTGCAAAGTCTTCCTTTGTAAAACTTAAGAAAGAGACATGAGGAAGGAAGAACTATCCCTCACTGATTTGTTTGTGAAGTAAGCCTAGTTTAGCAATGTTAAATGCCTATTCTCTTCTCTTATTTACTGGACAAAATCCTGGCACAGTTCCAGTTTTAATCTCTTGCCCATCATTCTTCTGTCAGGTTATTGTGACATTTCGTGAAACGTCTGCCTACATCTCATATTTCTTTTCAAAATACAAGTGTAGATATAGGCTATGACTATTTAACAGATGCTTGTATGTAAGCAGTGCCCCTCATACCCTGAGCCTAGGAAGGCTTAACCTCCAGAGTCTGATTGGTTTTTGTATCCAGTTTTACTAATATTGCTATTAACATGTTCCTATAAATAAAAGAGTGAATTTGATTTCTCATTTTACTAATGAGAAATTTTATTTCCTTCCTTCCTTCCTTCCTTCCTTCCTTCCTTCTTTCTCTCTTACCTCAATTTTTAGGAAACACAGGAGACTCAATGTGTGTCAGAGCTAACCCTTTTGCTTGTGGATACAAAACGGAGTGTATTTGAAGAGGCAATGGAAAGACCTTAGGATGGACATTGCACATCCCGATCCCTATGGTGCTCCTGGAAACAATGAGTGGGTTTAATGATTGAATAGACCTAGACGGGCATGGAGGCGTAGGACACTTGGGATTAAACTCTAAAGGTAGGGTCAGAGAAAAGATAAGGTTTATAAAACATACAGATTAAAGAGAAAAGAATAAGATTAAGGGGAAAGACATTCTTACAAATCAGTACAGTCAGGAGTGAGACTGCTGCATTCTCTTCACAGAAAAGCTAACACTCCCTTTCTTCAGAAACGTTCAGAAGTAATAAACAGTGCCTTGAACTCCTCCAGCCTCCTTTCTTTTAACCTTATCCTTCTAGTACACCCCATGTTATGTCCACCAGGGAGATCTTTGACTTTTTCAAAAGCAAGTGGCTCAATTAGAAAAGAAGCAGCATTTGCTGCACAGCCCACTCATTACTGCAGCCTCCTTTAATCCAATCTAAACTGAAAGCATTCATTTATGGGTCTGCTCCATCACAATGGGACATATCGATTATCAATACAGGGACCACATTTTCAAAACAAGTCAACTAAAGGGTTCACTGTGTACAATTGTGACACTGTTTTGAAGAGATCCCTGCACTGTGACATTTATGGACACGTTTTCAATAGGTATTGTTTCCAAGGCTTCATTACCTTTACAGTAGTCCCTTTACTTATCTGGCCCAAAGGAAAATGGTGCTGAGCTCTTCTTCATACTGAGGAACTGTCTTCTGTTCTGTCATTTCCTTAGTATAGTGGGGCTGTAAACCATGAGAAAGCTGCTAATAATGCCATGGTAACAGAAATACGTATAAACAGAGAGAGGGAACAGTAAATATTGCTAATTTTCATTTATTCATAAAATGAATATTCAGACATATTACTCACTTTTAAATGCTACTCTGAAGATCCATTTCTAACTGAAAGTGTCTAACCCAGGGTATTTGCCAGGCTTTTAGACTGAGATTGCAAAATTTACTATGTTAAGTATTCCTGCCATAACAGTTGCTCCATTGAGCAACTTATAACAAAATCTTATTGCTCTAACCCACAATGGCTTTCTCCTGCCTGTAGCCAAAAGGAGGTCTTGTCACTGTGGAAAGATCCATAGAACCAAAATCTACCAGCTTCTTGTACGTGAGGCACGTAACTTCCTCTGCATCTTCTCAATGCTGTGCCCACAGTTACAAAAAATAGAAATAACAACTTCTTGGCAACTCATGGCATTAAATAACAGATTAAAAAGAGTTTTTAATTTTTTTAGAGTTTCTTATGGAAAGTTTGAATCAAGGACATGAATGTTTTATTGATGAGCTTCATAGAAATGGTCATTTCTTTTGTCATTAATTGATATATAGTTCCCAAGACTGTTCTATATGCTGTACTTACCAATTATCTTTATCAGCACTACCACTGTTTTAACATAACAAGCATAAAAGCCTAACCTGAGTCGTGTTCAAATTTTAAAAATTAAAAAAAAAAAACAAACATCAGTGAACTTGATTGCCCTTTCCCAAACCTTTTCCAACTATAATCCAGGACAAAATATTTCAGTAGAGAATTACAAACCAAAGAAAAACCTAATTGAATCTCCATGTGAATATGAAACAATTATTTGTATTTTATTTTTCCTCTACCCTATTTCACGGCTCCTGTAACACCTTTGGATACTGTAGAAATAAGCAATTATCAACAGACAAAGCAAGAAGGGTTAATATCTGGTGTAGTTTGAAACACAATAATGTAATTTTACACCTTTATGTTTTCTTCATCATTGTCATCTTTTTGAGATAGTGTTTTGATGATGTAGTTCTGGCTACATGATGCGATATGAATGAGGTTTCACAGTTCTCTGCTGCTTGACTTCATATTGGTTTAAGAATTTCACCCCATGGCCTTGACCTCTATGGCTTCTGTTTTTACTGAATTAAAATCTCCTTTGTTTCTGCATGAGTTTCTGTGGCTCAACCAATAACAAGAGGCATTTAAGTCAGCTTTCCATAAGTTTTAAATCTGCCTCTAATATAATAAATTCCCAGAGTTTCTGTCATCTGGCATATGGAGGGATTCAGATTCTAATTCAGACAACTTATTTTAGTTTTCTATGAATGCTCTAGATGTCTAAGTATATGATCATGGCCACCCATGCCGTGATCTGTGTTTAGTTCACTGGTCAGTTCACGGTGTCAGTCTTTTAAGCGCGCTGTTGGTAACAATCTGTTCCACATGACTCTGTTCCTATACCTAGCGAAGAAATGGATGAGGAAGTATTTGGAGATCTTTGAAAAGGAGATAATTTAGAGACATCCCAACACAAGATGGGTCTTTCTTATATAACTTCAGTTATCTGCAAGCTTGGCACCCAGTATAAGTAATTTGGCTGGACTAGTCTAGTTGAAAGGGGGTGATCAATAACTCTAGGGTGCCACAAACATAGGTGTCTAAGAAAGCTGGCACAAGTAAGAAGGATCCCATATGTGACTGCAGTCTTAGAGCATCCTTACTTTCTCTTATTTGTTATTGTAGCCCTAAAAAGCCCTCAAGAGCCAAAAGGTTTTAATGTTAATTTAGAATTAAAATTCTAATTAAAAAAAATTAGAATTAAAAAAATTGGGGGTTTTTGAGTCTCTGAAAGTTGATGATTTGTGATTTATTACAAGATTCAGGGGCTCTTTAGAACAAAACAAGTTAATTGCCTTTGTACATACACCTTAGTTCCAGATTCCTCATTCCTTAGCTATAAAACAGACACTCCTAAAAAAAAACTACTAGCACCAAAACTGAGTGGAAAATTACTTAAGAAAAAAGTATGGCTGATAGGTGAGAAAGGTTTTTTAAAGTTGTGTTGGATACCTGAAAAAATGGAA
The DNA here is from genome assembly GCA_013400055.1 of Nycticryphes semicollaris. NCBI lineage: Eukaryota > Metazoa > Chordata > Aves > Charadriiformes > Rostratulidae > Nycticryphes > Nycticryphes semicollaris. The sequence continues at coordinate 276,680 of VXBJ01003730.1, read as the reverse complement.
TTTTGCACTGACAAAAGGTATTTTTTTTCAGTTAAAAAGTAATCCTGGCTAAGAGGGAGGTTAAGTCCATGATAAAAAATAATGGAAAAAATATGGAGCCTGATAACGAATGAATAAAATCAGTATTAGATAATGGAGAGAACTGATAAAGAAAACTAAAGGGATCAGTGGAAAATCTATGGGCAATAAGGTAAGGATGACAAGAAGTTCTTTAAGTGGGAACAAAATGCTCACAGTATTCTAGAACTATGGATATTAAAACTGTTAACCTTGTTAGAAAAAATACAACATTAAGTAAATAAATCTGTTTTCTGAAAGAAGAATGAAATATTTTATTTTCTCTCGCTACTGAGGAAGAATGCTAAACAGCAGCACTGACTATTTTTAAATCTACAGAATTAGATAATTCACAACCAAGATTACTTGTCAGTGGAGCTGCCTAAATTAATCCAATGTTTTAGCAAATTAAATATTCTGAGGAATTTTCAAATTTAAATTATAATTGCTGCCAGTCAATACAACATTATGGAATTTATTAAATTTTTTTCAAATAGTCCTGTATCTTGATGCGATCATAAAATATTTTCATAATGTAATTGTCCTGATGGAACATACCTAGATGTTTTCTAGTTTCAGAGACATTGTGTGCATCTGGCAGATGTGACACGGCATCCATGGGCACAGTGTCAGTTAGCAGCCAGGTGTGATGCCCGAGGTGTCTGAAATCTCATAGAGCCTCTGTGTCTAGACAGCTGGATTGTCCCCTGGTGACCACACTGAGTAGGATTCATCTGCCTCACTAAAGGCATCCAAAAATTAAAACGCCTGAGTTGGAACTAGATTCCATTTAGAATCAACAGAGAAAACAGGCGCCTTCCCGAGCTGAAACACCTTTTGTAGGGTGAGGTAAAACATCACGGTGAGGTGCTGAATCTCCCTCCATCAATTCTGGGGAAAGATAGTGAAACTGAAAGTGGGTGATATCAACTCAATGCAGTACAAAAAGAATATTGACAATCTGGAAAGAGTTTGGAAAAGATCTGTCGAAGCATTTCAGGGTTTGGAAAAGGTGCTTTGTAGTCTGGGACTAAAGAAGCACAATCAATTTTGTTTGGCCAGAAGGGTTAAGAGGTTGCAACCTATGATTACGTCTGAAGAAGAAGTGTTTCATAGTAGGAGGCTCTTTAATCTTCCAGAAAAAAACAAAAAGGGGGGGTGGGGGCAAGGATGTGGGAGCCAGAGAATATAACATCCAGCAGCTGAAAGCTTAAACCAGCACCAAGTAAGCACAGAAATTAAAGTGCACATTATTTACAATGGAGGTAGCTGTATGGAGGAAGCTGTGTGACTGTCACAGCTGGTGACTGTAAAAGCTTATCTCAGAATATAGAGGCTTCTCATTACCTTGAGTGCATATCTAAACGGTGTGCTACCATGCAAAGTGAAGAGATGAGCTTGGTTAAAATCCTGTTGAGATTTTGTGGCCCAGAATGCACCAAGCAACAGACTGAATACTCACAATTATTCATTCTGGCTTTGAAACCTTTGAATTTCAGAACCTGTTTTCATTGGATAGAAAGGAAGCGTTCTACATTTATCAGGGTTGCTTCAAGTTCCAAAGAGGCCTGGGAGGAATTTTTAACTATGACAAAAAGGAAGGTGAAAAATGGGGGAGATGGTAGGAAGGAAAATGAAAAATACATAGGAATTTCACCCCCACTACCATTCATTTGGTTGAAATAACTTCAATTTATTTTGGATCTCAAATTTATAGTTTGCTTTATTTAAAATTTAATTTCTTGAAGGTTTGGGGAAAAATAAATATTTTTATATCTTTTTATTTGCCTGTTACTTGCTCTTTTTTTTCTTTCTCTTTTTAGCCTTCCCTATTTCACAAAAAAGAAAAAAAAGAAAGAAAGAAAGAAAGAAAGAAAGAAAGAAAGAAAGAAAGAAAGAAAGAAAGAAAGAAAGAAAATAAGAGTAGAAACAGAAGAGCAGAAAGAGAAGGGGGTATTTCAATGATATTTCTTAACAAAATAAAATATTTGCCTGGAAATTAAATGCACATTTTCCCTTTCCTTCATGACATTCCATACAAAAAAAAAAAAAAAAAAAAAATAGATACAATGACATTTTTTCAAAACTTAATGAACTTTAAAAAATTTATAAGCAGTCCTAAATAAATAGATACTCATGTCCTAATATTTAATGATCCTGGTGTACTTTTGCCTTCTTTCCATTACTTAGAAAAAACCCTTATCATAGGCTTTTATCCACAAAGAATTAAGCTGTATCTTTGCATCTTTATACAACAGCTGCTGCTGAAATGCTTTTATAACGAGACATAGAAAATAGCATCTTTCAGGACACTCTTCTGTTTAGCTAGCTGGGAATGCGGGCGTCCTTAACCCTCTTGGTATTACGTCTAGAACTTTTATATATATATTCTCCTTGCTGTTTACAGCCTTTTTTATTAGCGTGCCTTTTTTTTCTGTTTTTTTTTTTCCAGTGCGCAGGTTTGTGGAGCAAGCAGCTGCTCATTTGTTTTGTCAGTAATGGAAAGAAGACTTGAACAGCTGATGACAGGTAATTTGGGCTGATGTTCAAGTTCTTATAATAGAACTGTGTAGAAAGCTATCACTTTATCTTACAGTGTCTGTATACGTGTGACAAGACTTTCAGAACAGAAGAAGAAATTTGCACTTCACAGGGTAAATAATAAAACATGAGAAAATAGACAGCGGTGTTAAGAATGACGTATAGAAAAACTACACACAGGAAACCATTTCTGGTGCACAACAAGGTGCTTTGCTGGTCCTACGTGGCTGGAATTTCTGATAAGGCTTCATGACTGTTGTGGGTTGGCACTTCCATCAGTTTTTTTTAATATTTACACAAATGTGGACTGTGCTCAGAACATTTCTGTTCCTTTTTTGGAAAATGTGTAATGCTACCTAACTATGGGGTTTCAGGAATTTCTAGGCAAATTTAGCACTCGTGCATTTTGTCCAGTTGGAGCCTCATTTCCACTTGTCATTCACTCTCTGGAGACGTCTCTTCTGATGTGTTTTCTGGCAGTTCTTTGACAGCTCCTGAATGTTTCCAGTAAATCATCCCCATACGCTCATGGCAGTCCTCTGTTCCAGACCTACTTCCATGCAGAAATTTGTGTTTCCATCATCCCTCAAGGGATGTTCCTTCGTGGCAGTTGTGATAATTACAGTTGTCCTCTACTTCTGCCTTGTCTGACCTTGAAAGTACCTTCTATGTACCCTTCCCTGTCCTCTGCTGCTTCTCTCTGTCAGTGGCAACCCTCTTACTGCCTGTCCTACCCAGAGTTCAGGGAGTTCCCTGTTACCTCTGTTACAGCAGTATTTGGCTCCCCGCTGCCACTTTTTAATTCGTTCTGTCAGCTTTCCTACCACTGCTGGCTTCAAAAGTTTATTTGCTGTAGGCAACAGAGAGTCCACATATGGAGCGCCTGGAGATGCTGTCCTGGCTGCTGCCCATGCCTTCTGTTAGTGTATGTCTCCAGTTGTTCAGTTGCTTCTTAGCTTTCTTATGAACCTGTGAAAAAGCTCTTTTTCATAGATATCCCCATACATTTGCATTGCAGATGGGGTGTCGGTCATCACTTGTGATGAGTAACTCAGTGGTTTTGCTTAGCATCACACAAAATTAAAATAGAAAATATGTTATAAAGAGTTCAGGTGATAGTACAATCATCAGAAGCCATATGCCACACAAAAATGGCAGAAGCTACTTGTTTCAGCCAAATACAGAGACCATGTAGCATATTCCTTATAATTATTTAATGGGAGGTAATTATTAAATATTTGGATACACAGAAATATATTCTCTAGCTTAGTCATGGCACTTGAAAGCTTGCCACTTGCATAGTGAAACAAACTCCAGATATATATTGATACTCATGAATTACTTATTCGTTCTACTCTTCTCTGTTACACTTCTTTCCAATTTAAGTGGGTTTGGACTCATTCTGCTACATGGTGTGACAGAAAGGTCATTTTACAACCTGTTGCATCCCTTGGTTGTCACTAGACTCCTTCTGGTACTGTGTCTCCGTGTAGCAATTGGATTAAGAAAGGATTATACAGCTTAATGGTCTGGAATAGGGATGTGATTCGTGGAATGCAAAATAGAGGAGAAAAACTTGATGTAAGTTGATGAAAAATTGAGGAGATAAAATAAAGAGGTTCAAATAAAGCAAAAATGAAAGACGGGGCAAGCATAAATGGCAAATAGACAAGTCAATAATTAATGGCAATAAAAACCAACTAGCTCAGAACTGCAAGGCCTATTTTTTCATTCTTTGAAGCTTCCCTCATAGGCCACTGTAACTTAAAAAAAAAAAAGGTCTTGGATGTTATTGTCCTTGGTAATCTTCAACATGCCAATTCCTACGATAGCAAGAAAAAATTGTCAATATTCAGACCAATAACGTGAACAGTACAAATATTGAAGTTCTTACTTCTGAGCATACAGGAATATTAAAGTTATCTAGGTAGTTTTATTTTTTGATGTATTGCTGTTGATTTGATATTGTGTTTTTATTTAATCTTCAGCAAATTGCCCTTTTAATTTTAAACCCACATAAAGCAATCTCCAAAATTAAACAACTCTGTATTTCAGTCCCTCTGAATCGGACTATACAATTAATGATACATCCAGTGTATTATTTCTGAAGAACGGAGAGGCAGTTATATATATTTTTGTGAGCTGTATTGGGATTTAGCCACCTACCTTCCACTCACATTAATGGGACTCACGCAGATAAATTGCTCTCAACAACATAAGTTTTCACCCTTCGGTTTCAAGCCAGGCCTTCAATTACAACCTAAAGAACTAAACACACCCTGCAGTTATGAAAGACGTGTGCCTGGGCATTCAGCATAAAGAGGGAAATATCAAAATAAGGTTATTTGGCAGGAACCGGGGAAAAAAAATAATGTTATTTTATAAATGGCAGACAGGACAGATGGAACTAAAAGTCATGCAGCTGAGAGAAGGATCAAAGAAGAACAACTATTTCCTTGATGCAGGGAAGAGCAAGCAACAACAAAGTGTGCAGTACAGCGTGTGCTCTTGACACGGCTGGGTCAGCACGCAGCTTAGAGAAACTTCTGAGCAGACTAAAAGGGACTAGAGTCAGGAAGAGAGAAACGCATTAATATCTTGAGAAGATAGAAAGAAAAAATGCAGTTTTAAAGTTCCTTCCCTGTAAGATTCCCCACGCTTAGGCTTTCTTTACCGTTATGAAAGGTATTAAATTATTTTAATATTAAGGTGCTAGTACTGGTGAGTCTGACGATGTTTATTTTCTAAAGGAAAAATGGGAAATAAATCTAGTGACAAAATTCTGAGAAAAATGAACCCTCAGGCTAAAGAACTAGAGTGTTTGTATGTATTTGGGAGGGTGCTGCGGAGGAAGAGAGAAAGAGAGACACAGAGGGCAAGGGAGAGAGAAAAAAAACATTTTGATCTACATTTAAATGATTTTTAACTTAATTGATGATTTTTATAACCTGACTTTTTTTCAGTGCTGGAGTTGTATTTTAGTTACAGAATCTTATTTTGTTCAGTCCTTTGCTTTTATTAAAAAAAAAAAAAAAAAGAAAGAAAATTAAATGACATTAGAAATTGCATTCGGGAGCAGAGCAGGCTGACAAATCCCCAGGTTTTTCAGATGCTCGGTTCCTGTCCAGGTTACATGACCCAGGACTCAGGTCTGGATGTGCTAGCCCAGATGTCACTTGTGTATGTGCCCCCTTTGGTGTGAGTCATCCCTCTATAAAGCCCTAGGATGAAATCCACTACACCCCCAATCATCCCCACTGTCCCCCTGGTGATCATTCTACACGAGAATGGCTGCGAAGCCAGGATCTACTACGTTCTTAAATGCATATTACCAGGAAAAAGCAAGATGGTGGCTTTGGCCTCCAAGATTAAATGTGTTTAGAAACTGTCCCTAGAGAACTCTATCCTCAAGATATATGTTTTAGCTAGTGTTTCACAGCTACATGTTTTTGGAGGGAAAGCGACTTTTTAAACAGATTTTTTACATTTTTTTCTCAACATAAATGCTATTCAAAAGACAAATTAAAGCTTGAGTGCAGTTACTTTGTCCTTTTCCAGAATATACTTTTATTTTATTTTTATTTAATGTATTTAGGTTGGTGGATAGGTAAATGATTGTAACATGAACCTGTTTCTCATTGATGAATGTGTCTAGAAGAATAAAGGAAGAAGAGAGGGCAAGAGGAATGGATATTAAAGTGAGCAATATATTTCAGTGTTCCTCTTGCTGTTCCATTAATGGTACCCATGAGAAGACCCATCTTACATTTCATAGGAGTTCTTTTTTTCTCCCATTTCCTTTTCCCTCTTGAGCATCATTTATAGAAAAAAAAGTACATCTCTAATATTTTCTATAGTCTTTGACTTGGCAATTCATTATTTGCTACAAAGTAATTTGTGTGTGTGTGTGTGTTTCTGGAGTTTTGCTTGTATTTTTACTGTCTGTGGGCTTGAAGTACAAATTACATATTCATCGATAGCAATGCATTTTACAGCATAAAGCTTGCTTCCTTCTGCCAGTGCTCCTTTCAAATGACTCATGGATTATTCAGGTAAAATAATAATTATCTCTTGAGAATTAAAATAAAAATAATCTGTACTGACTGTCACTGCTTTATTGTAATGTTGGATAACAGGGTAAGTTCAAATGAACATTTTTAGTTTCTCTCTGTCTTGCTAATTTGCAGCTAAGGTTACATTTCTGTGATTTTCATTTCCCACGGCTCAGGAATTCTGACATTTGTTCCTGCCTTCTGCGTTACCCCCCAGACTCATCCACGCACTTTTAATGCTGAAGTGAATATAGTAAGAATTCAAACCGAACAACAAAAAAACCCTCTTGATCCAGTACATCTGGTCTTTGGAGGAAAAGCACTTTTCACCTAATCCCATTGGTGTTGAAAGAATGGGAAGGATTTCCACTGGCATCAGCAGTGGTTGGAGCTGATTCAAGTGTGGGTTTAGCAGAATGGTGAGGGAAAAGTGCTCTGGTGATTCCTTCCGACAGTTTGCTTTATCCAGGAGACCCCTATTCCAGAGGGTGGCGCAGTATCATGGCTCTTAGAGGGAATATTTCACAGGGCTGTTTTGAAGGATCTGTACATGTACCTGCAATGTTATCTGTGGGTGAGCTTGGAAAGTTCAAAACCCACAAATTTCTGCCCAGTCGATTTCAGATATTTCACAGTTTCGTGGGTGTTTGTACCAAAGTGGTGTGACGCCTTGTTAGCAATGAAGTAGCTACGTGATAAGATTTATAATCAGACTGGAATCCAAATTACACACTGATATTGTGTAATTCAGCTCCAATACTGTGGCCTAGGCTGTTATCATATGGCAGTTTGTGATTATGGAAATTACCTCAGACTGCTGATAATGTTAAATGTCTGCTCATATGTTCAACTTATGTAGGAATTTCTTTGTTCCCAAAACCAAGAATGTGCAGAGGAAGAAGAGCAAACCAAGTCTGCTTAACACCTCTCACTAACACCGAACATGGTGCTGTGTGGGTGACAGTCGGTGTAAGCCATTTGAAAAGAGGAGCTTGAAGGCAGGTTTTAATAAATTCAGTTATCATTTTCCTAACTTTGTTTTACGACTTTTTGCCCAGTTGCAATAGGTAGAATATCATCTGGAAATGCTGCAATAAATAATTTTTCACCGATGCCTTAACAGTGGAAGATGGACCTTACCCAAACTTGTGCGTAGAGAGCTGTGAAATGTGGCACTCAACTCTCTCAAAGAAACAGTTTTCTTCACTGAATGTGGATGCTGAAAATCAATTATATGTAGATTGGCTATGAGAGAGACAAGCTGTTCTGTTGATTTAGGCATGACCTGTGTGGTGATGCTTCATCTCCCACTGAACTAAATATTCTTTCAAATGACATATTAATGGGAGGGCATCCAAAATACTTGCTAGGCAAATGAATGTGTAATAGCCAGATGGTTTATTTGGATTTTCACTAATCCTCAGAGGATCAGAAAAGGGATTTATTTAGGATTCGATAAGTTACGGCATGCAGTTACCTGTGTTAAAGTGTCTTGAAATACAGTAGGTTATGATTGCAGTTTTGTTCTGTTCTTTTCTTATTCTGCCACATTTGTAAAGCACTGTGGAAAATGTCAGCCGACTTTTCATGGTGTCGTAGGAGCACAGGTGGGCAATGTTTAAGAAATAGGTTTGTAAAAGAGATGGTGAATCAAATTACCCAATAATCCCTTCTGCTATTCTTAGGACTATTCAAATCTTTCATCCCACATCAAATTCCTTCTATTCAAAATTTAGCATAAAGACCATAAGGCATTTCTCAGAAGGCTGAATAAAACTTACCTTGTGAGCCTACCTACATAACTCCTTTTAATATATGGAATGTATTTTAGGATGTCTGCTCTTTACTTGAGCATCTTGTCCTGAGACAAAAGCTTCTAACACAACACTACACAGGCTTGCTGTTCGTGCTTTTAGCTCTGTCTGTATCTGGTCTAATGTCCTCGGCATATGCACACTCTCTGCAGCTGCGAGAGTGAACCGCAGATGTTACATGTATATAAAGGCTGGCTTTTCTCCACCTGGTTCCCTAATATACAGATGTGATGGGGGGTGGTTGTTGTTGTTTTTGGTTGGTTTTTTTTTTTCCTCCATGAACATGAATGGGTCCCTTTGATGCTACTGTATATTCTGCACGGAGAGGAAAAGGAAATTGAGTTTCACTGAATGATGGGTTTTGTCTGGAACACATTTCTGCTGGGGAAAATTGAACTGTTTCTGAAGCATTTCAGAAATTCAGGTCTTCTGCAAAGCAATAGTGCTGCTACTGTGTGTTCCACTGGCAGCAATAGTGGACCAAAATGATTCCTGTCTATGGTACAGTTAGGAAATCAGCAAAACACTTAAAACTCAAATGTGTCACTCGAGCAAAATGATGAAGTCTGAATTCTGCAGAAGTCAAGAAAACCTCTCCAAGGCTGCTTGTCACTGGATTTGTCCCAGCTGTTACAGTTTTTTTGTGAAAACCTTGCCTCACACACCCAAAGTTCTACCACTGGGAATGCACAGCAGGATCACATATTTCCTCTGCTTACTGCTTAGGAAGTCTGTCTCCTGAGTAATTCAGAAACCATTCATACACTGAGATTCTTTTTAGAGCCAGTTTGTTGAATGAATTTACTTCATTGTTTTATGTTTTTTTAAAACTTGTACAGTGATATAAGGACATGGCAGTAAGAGTACCCTTAATTCATTTTTCACAAAGACAGGCAACTGGATAGTCTATGGAGAGACAGATCATAGTATTTTCCTCCTACTGACTTGTAAGACCTAGATGATGCAGTGTTAGTCTTGGCTTCTTTCCTTTTGGTTTCATGTACCTGACTCAGCTCTTACAGGTGGACTCCTTGCCAGCTATCTGGATGTTCTTGGAACTTGGGAGCTGTCTGCTTGCTCTCCCACAGGCTGGGGATAGCTTTTGTAACTTAATTTCTAACTTTTGTAACTGAAGGCCAAATCCTTCAATAACTGACTAGGCAGAGGAATTGCTACAGGCTTGTGCTCAGAAATGTGCTCAGGTTCTGCACCCAAGTCTCACAGAAATGCCAACCAGCAGTTCTGAGATACCCTCCTTGCTGGCAGACCCTGTGGGTTGGCTCTGACATCCCTGTGCTTGATAACCTTTCCAGTTATGAACCACATCTGGGGATGCTAACTCTCCTCCTTGATGTCCATAGAGATATCTTGAGGTTTCAGCTAACACCAACACTTCCTTACCTGTCTCTGACTTTGAGCTGGGACTGTGCTGTGCTGTGTAGACCCTCTGTTGAGTGCCTGCCATGTGGCAGGAGACCATCCATCATTAGTTATATCTTATGGCATATTATCCTCATTTTCTATACAGTCACCTCTAGTGCTCCAGTCTGTAATCAATACGGACCAGAATATTGGTGGCAAGTGTAGGGATCTTTGTGAGCCAGGGCATAAAAATGTCTACCATTCCTTGAATTTAGAAGGTTGTCTTTCCACCATTTGTCATTTACCACTCACTCAGTTTCACTGTGAGCGATGTCTCTGCATGAAATGTGAGCCATAGCTATAAGCCATATGTCAGTAAGAAAGTGGATTATCCCCGCTTCAACATCCCTTATTGTGATTCAATTTTCGTACATCATAGACACTGCTGTTCAGCAAGCAGTGCTGTCACTGGTCAGCATGTGATTTAAACAAACATTTTGAGACCGTGAACTGGAGAGGTGCTTGGTCAAACAATTGGTTGCTGGGTAGATGGAACTAGCAATACAAACATGCTGTAAGCTGTAACACTGGGAAAGCACATGTATGTTTGAAGCCAATGATTTTGATTTTCATGAGTACATAAAGAAGGATGTTCCTGAAAGCAATAGAGATTGAAGGTGCTGAGAGAAAATAAAAGCAATTTTTAAACAAAAGGGAGTGTTTAGGGGAGGGGGAGTGATCATTCTTCCTCTAACCTGACAATAAAAAATACAGTACTTGTCTTGTCAGCATTTGATCTCAAAATTAATTTTAAGAATTCAGGAACAAAATCTCACATGAACCAGTGCAGCGTCTCCTTAAGTGGGAGTTGTTTTTCCAGTTTTAACAGGCAATATATAATATAAGTGGAAGTCTCCAGAGGTCAATGGAGTTTGATGTAGTTATCAGGAGAAAATAGGCTTCATGGCGAGTAGACAAAACAGAATTAATTTAATATCCACAATGTAATTTTAATGTTTGATAAAAGAATCTGTACACACACGTATACACATGTGCACTTACTTACACACAGATATTAGTAATAGGCTTCAAATAAAAACTGTTCCTACACTATGACTTTACCGTATATTTAGAAAGCTACAAAAGATACAGCAGCAGAAAGCAAAGAGAGAGAAAAATTATGGTCTCTTGGAGATGAAAGTGAAGTTAATTGTAATCTCTTTCAGTTCACACCAAGATTGTATAAATATTAGAAAAAAATTCTTTACTCTGAGAACTCTTTATACTGGAACAGGTTGCAAAGGGAAATTGTAGATGTCCCATCCGTGGAAGTATACAAGGCCAGGCTGGATGGGGCTTTGAACAACGTGGTCTAGTGGGAGATGTCCTTGACCATGGCAGGGGGCTTGGAACTAGATGATCTTTAAGGTCCCTTCCAACTCTAACCACTCTATGATTCTCTGGAAGAACACTGCATGGTACAAGGAAAAACTACTGCCAGTCTGAGAAATGGCATCAGTTTCTGACATCACTTGAGTCTGTGACAAGTCTCCCATTGGCTTGCATGAAACCAGAATTGCATCCGTCACATTTTTCACATGACAAAGTACGCCTACAGCAAAATAAGCTTTCAGAGCCCCAGTCTCTCTCCTTTTGATTATCATTACTTACTTGGCCTTATGGTAGCAAAATTTTTAAAAGATGTGTTACCCTTCCTTTTCAGAGGAAAAAGTTGTACGTGTTTCTTTAGAGTAAATCCGTTGTCTTGCACAACATGATCAGTAGAGATTGCTGAAGGGAAAAAGTTTCTTCTGAAGGCTAGCCCAGCATTAAGTAAAGGTTGTTTTAGAACATCCAGTAAAGTTATTCAGGAAGTTTTATAGACATAGTCTATTCTTAATAATTCCTATAAAAATCCATACAATGACAGTAATTTTTTTTCTTAAATCAATACTGAAATCTTTAAAATATAATAGTTACAAATAAAGGTTTATTCTGCTATGTCCTGTGTTGGTTTGGCAAAAAAAGCAAATTTCAGGAGCCAATCTTCAGTAGGGGAGAGAGGTTGTAATTGTTTGGAAAATACAATATGGTCAATACTGTTAAAAAATAAGTGTGTGTCTAAATTGAGTTCTCGGCATAATTGGAATACTACAATTTCCCCAGAAAAGCAGGTCCTACACCTGGTGTGATCGGAAGCTGTGGTCAAATACTTGATGAAATTCTCAGCTGGTTTAAGTTAGATGTAATGACCCTGACTTCAACAGATAGCTGGCACGGAGGAGAATTTACTCTCTTAACTTTTTGAAAGCGACCATTTTATTTATTCTTCAGCTCTGAGCATTTATGTTCCAGCTGGTCTCAAAAATCACATAACTGGAAGTTGTAAAGACATGCTGGGGGAAAAAAAAAAGTGGCAGGAAACTTGGCAGGAAAAAAGACACTGAAAACTTGAAGCAGAAACTATGGCAACCTAAATCACTTGTTGGATGAAATGAGCAGGATTTTTTGCCAGTGACATCTGGAGGACCAGTGTTTCACCTCAGCAGTGCTGTCTTGCAGCAAGAGAAATGATTCTCTCCCTTGATTTGGCACACGTCAGATGGCAACACAGACAGCGTCCACCCATAGGCTCTATGGAGCACCTCCGTAAAAGAAGGACGTGGACAAACTGGAGCAAGTCCAGTGAAGGAAAGTGTTGTTCAGGAGGCTGGAACACAAGGTGTATGAGGAGTGTCTAAAGGAGATGGGTGTGTTCGAATTGCGGAGGAGAAGGCTCTGGGATAACCTCACAGGTGTGTGGTGATGTGACGAGAAGCAAAGGTCAAAAGCTGGAACACAGGAAATTCAGATCAGATATGAGAAGTGGGTTTTTTTACTATGGGGGTTGTCTAGGTCTGGAAAAGAGGTTGTTGATGCTCTAGAGATATTAAAAACTCAACTGGACAAAGCCCTGAAACCTGATCCAGTGTGGCTTTGCCTTCAGCAAAGATGACCTCCAGAGGTCCCCCCTGATCTGAATCTATGTTTTTATGATACTGTTCAGTTTGCTTAAATTATTCTCTTTGTTTTCAAAGAGAAGTGACAGTTTCAGAAGTGGATCCAGCTGTTGATTATATGCTTCAGAGGGCAACATTAATAGAGGAGCTGCAGCCACTTTAGCCCCCTGGTAAACTTGGGCCTTAGTTTTTATTGTTTTCTACCTTCAGCTATTGTATAGCCTTGCTGAGCTCATAAAGCAGCTGCTGTGAGTGGTGTGAAAAGTAATTGTTGCATATACTTCATACGGCTTGTAAAATGATTTGGAAATTTCTGTAGAGAAGTGAGCTGCTACTTTTTTGTCAGGATACAAAAACTCTAGATGGCAGATACTAGATAAGCTAGACATATATATGTGAATAAATATGTATATACATATGTAAATATACATATGGATCCCAACTGTTGAGATAATTCACGCTACCTTAGAATCTGGCCTTCAAATTTGGCCACAGCCCAATTTTTTCCAGAAATAATGTTAGTGCTACAATGATAACCAGAATAAGGTGGACCTCCAGATGACATATCACCTAAATGGAGTAAGAGGGAGCCTCTGCCATCCTAAATGCAGACTTTGCATGAAGGATTCATTCTTTTATTCCAAGAAAACAGTAAGAGTCCTTTGTGTGTTCCGTTTTCCTCAGCTTCTATTTCTTTTCTCTACTTTTTAGACAAGAATGTCCATATATCTCTCAGAGTGGGTCTAGACTTTTTATTAATTAAACTTTCAAGACCTTTGAAGATGAAAAAGAGAAAGTATTATTATCAAGGATTATTTAAACTATGTTTTTGTGAGGTTGAAATACAGTCCAGCTGAGAGCTACATGCCAAAGCCTTAGTAAAAATAGTCAACCAGTGGGTTTTCAGCCAGTACGATGTCAAATTAAAATTATACTTCGCAACAGTAATTTCAGTGCTGATAAATCCATGTGGATTAAATACAGGAAGCTGAAAAAATAAACACCTATTTTTCTCATCCAGATCATTTGTCTTCCCGATAGGGTTTTATTTTCAAAAAAACAAACCTGAAATCTGTATTTGGAGAGGTAAACAACTACACAGGGAAAAAAAGTAAGTATTTAGCAGCAGTGAAGTTTGTCCAAGGATTACCACAGTGAATAAAACCAACTTCCCTTTTAAAAACTGAGTGTACTATTTTGGGAATGTGACCCCTTTTCATGAATAAATGACGTGGTGACATTTACAGATAAAGCAAGATTTAACTGCTATGAAAGGAGATGACAAATGTCAGGATGTCAGTAATGATCTGTGAACATAATGGTCTCTCACCAGAGCACTGAGTAGATATATAATGTAACTGTCGCCTGCTAATGCTGCCGTGGAAGAAGAAAAGCAAAGCAATATGAGGAAGATCAAAAACCTCTCTGGAACCAACCTTAGAATCTGATTGATAGGCATTGGCACAACTTAGCTAATAAATTATACTGCTAATGACTTAAAGTTTTTACCTTGTGCATATTACTATTACACACTGTGAAATTCCTGTATAACTTACAACTGTATTGTGTCAGAGGATAAAGTGTTGGCCATCAAGATGGCTTTTTGACAGTTTCTTTATCCCTGCTCTGCTGCCACGGCTTGGCTGTTGTGAAGATCTTGCTGGAGCTGAATGGATTTACAGCAACCAGAGCTGGTTCATGGAGCCCAGGCTGCTGCAGAGCAGGATTTTCCCTTGGCATGAATAGGCTGTAGGAAAGACCATCAAGACCTCCTTCCCTGAGGAGGTAGGGTTGTCCTCTTCAGGTATTGTCAAGTGTTATGTCTCTCAGTGTTTCACATCCTGGCAGAGCATATGTAGGCCCAGCCTTGTGATTGCTGTCAAACTCGCCTTGATGACTTCCTTGGGAAACCTAGAAATATGGTAGGGAAAAAAAAAAAGCTTGACATTATTTATGCAGTTGTCTTCTGAAGTTGTCTCAGGCAACCACTTCCCACCCCCGGGCCCCAAACCAAATCCCCATTTGTCTCACATATTGAGTGCTTTCTCCAGCTGACAGTTAAATTGATTCCCGTTTGCTATTTAAAGTGAGGAGACCGTCTGGAAGTCTGAAGGTTTAAAAATCCCGAGACCTAAGCACAGCGTAGTGTGGAAAGGCAGGGAGTTTCTTTGCATGAGCTCCCCAGCCTCCTGGCAACTTCACAGCTCTCAGCTGTGCAGCGGGTTTTGCTTTCTTCGTGCTTTGCCTCGACAGTTAGTCGACCTTTTCTCTGAATAGGTTAGCCTGCCACAGGGCTTGTGTTACCCAGAAGACCAAGGATGTTTTCGGAGAGATGGTGAAACTGTGATTGAAAGCCAGACGTAGTCAAGCTCTGGTGCAATCAGCCAGGAAGCACTTGGCTGGTAGCTTGTTTATGAGAAGAAATACCATGGATAAAATAGAAACACTAATACAATAAAAATGCCAAGCTCTGGAATATAGAGAAGATGCTGCTGAGCTGTGAATACATGTATTTTTTAGGAAATATTCTGAGTTAAAACTCCTGTTAATAGTGCACATGTCTATCTTTAACGCTACTTGTATAGATATAGTAATCACAGTATCTCTCAGGCAAATCCACATTACAAAGGAAACTCATCCCAATCTGCTGTATTTTTTGATCTGCATTTTGCAGTCAGAGTCATCTATGACAATGGAGATGGAGGTGGCATTTCGGATAAGACAGCCAGCATTGTAGCAATCATATATTGACATCCAGCAAGGATTCAACTCGATTAACATTATCCATGTTAAAGTTAGATGTCTTCTCTAAGCGAATTCTTTTAAGCTTCCTGTAAAGTCAACGGAGAGATGTAGGCTGTGCAGAGGGCAATCGACCCTATCCTGAGATAAGTATTGTAAGATAAATTGTGCTTGTTTCTTGCTATTCACTGTGGAGGGGACCCAACTATTCAGAATAGATGCCTACTTTTGAGGTGGCAATGCTTAAGTGAGACGTGGGAGGGGGAAGGAGTAAAGAGTTGCTGTTCTAATTTCCATAGAATCAGCTGATCTGAAGGGTCAATTGGTTTAACACAACCTTGTTACTGTGCAGCATTAGACTATTAAACCTGATTAGGCATTTATAGCGAGGAGTTCTTCAACCACCATATCTTGCACAGATGTAAAAAAAAAATAATTCTAAAGAAAAGTAATGCACTTACTAAAATAGAAAATACATAATTAAAAAGGGCACAAAAGAAGAATTAAGCAAAAAACACTTGTGGTATTATGAAAGCATTGAGCTCATTAATCAATGTCTGTGTGTGTCCTATTTGAAGATACTCAGTTAAAGAGAAGTGGCAGATAGTTCTGATGTTGAATCTTGAGATAGTCATTGTAAAACTTTCCTTCTTTCTGACAAAAGAGACACGTCATTTGTAGAAGCAATACAATCATTCTGATAGTAACTGGGGAAAAGCCAATACCAATGCTTTCAGGATTTCAGACAAAATGGATTCCTGTTTGTATTATTCTGGCATCCCTGCTGATCCAGTGGGGTTTGTTGGGTGTGTTTGTGTCAATATGAATGTCCCAGTGAGTAAAAGGTATCAGTTAAGACCAGGTTTTATGACTTCAGGCAGTAATTTTAGAGGCTATATAATTGATGATTTCAGTCCACCAGACCTCTTCTTGAAAATGTTAAAACGTAGTTTTTGGGTGGATTAATCAGGGTCTAGCTTTTACCCATCCATCTTGATTAAGGGATTTCTAAACTCATGTTTCTAACTTGTTAGATGTATATTCTAGTATTAGTGGACGATTTCTGTTTACACTACTCAGTATTTTTCAATGTAGTTCTTTTTGCTTGATTTATTGTAATATTTAATTAACTCTTACAATTGGGTGGATTTCTAAGTTGCAGTTATTAGACTATTACTTAGCTCTGTTGGAGTGAGAAGCCTCTTGCAAAATGTGCTAACAGTTCTGCTGCTCATGGAAAATCTAGGAGAGTGTTCTATTTTTTCATTTCCAAAATACTGAGTTTTAGTCCCTGCTTTTAATGCCCATTCTGCTGATCAGCTAGAGAAGGATAGTAGTGGTTCTTTCAGCCCTGATGCTTACTAACAAAGACTGACAACTGCTGACACAACAAACTGCCTTGAATTATTTTTGGGGAGGGGGTAGAGTGGGTTGGCTTAACACAAACATGTAATTTCAGTAAACCACCATTTTCAGAAAACAACATTGTTTCAAATTTCTTTTGCTGACAAGGAGATGGTTTTTTTTCCCCAGACCTCACTTAAAAAAATAATGCAGAGGATTGAATGGGAAAATGGTGCTAAAAGGAGGATTACAACATGTACTGTGTCCGTCAGAATCTTCCATTTTAATTTTTATTCTCAGTTCTACTCAAGTATAAATATGTATACAAATTCTTATCCTTAATTAACTGTAGAGCTTACAGAAAGCATTTATTGCTATCCATTTCTTTCCTCTCCCTCCCCCTATCTCCCCTGATAAGAGCTGCATGTTGAGTAGACACACTATAACCCCGTAATTTCAAGCTACTACTATAGCATCAATTCTTCTGGATGATACCACACCTTGCCAGTCAAAAATGATTTGAGCTTAAATTGTCAGTTAAAGATGCTCTTCAGTTTTATTGTCCTGAACTTGCAGGCAGTCTATTGGATGAAGTGAATTACTTTGTTGTTGAAAATGCTTGTAATTTTGTGTGAAGGACACAAGCAGAATACACAATATGTTTTCCCCTTTGCATTTCCCAACCTGCTCTGCTCCTTTGGTGCCCAAGCGCATTACAAAATTGCTGACATCTAAGCTGATCAATCAAACCCTTCGCAGTTCTGTAAATGATCAAGCTTAACTGTCTATGCAGCTGCTATTTGGCTGTGCTCCATCTGGAAAATAAAATAAAAACATCAAAAGAAGTTCAACTAGGTTTATATTTCAGAGAGGTATTTTGATAGCTTGTCTGTCACATAACAGAGTCCCTCGGGTCAAATTAGAAGAAGGTAGATCTTTGTCCTTTCATATATCTCTGGTCTATGAGTTAGATGACAATCACCTCCCAAAATAGGGACACCTAAATGGTGTGCTGGTGCTGTGCTGTTACTCCACACACTAATGTGGAAACTCTCCAAGGAAAACATGGGATAAATACAGGAGTATCTTACAGGAGCTAGGGAAAGCAGGGGCAGCCATCTGATTTAGAGGATTAAAAGGGTAGGTCTTTTCAGCAATGGATCTGTTATCCGCTCCTCAGTTCTCCCCAACTCTCTACTGAGCTTAGGTCCATGGCATGAAGGGCTGGGTTGGTTGCCTTTAAAGCCACCATTATTGATCCAATGAGCTGTACTGTAGAGAACTGTGTATATTTGACTAATCTCAATTCAGAAAAAAAGAAAATACTAGTGTTTGTGAAGTGTTCCCCTTCTTCATGTTCTGTGTTTAAATTATGGCCTTCCCCCTGGTTTTATGAATTCAGCTAAACTAATGATACAACTTGACCTGAACACATTAAGCAAATGTACCAAACTGAAGAAGAAACACAACATGCATGAATAGTTTGTGATTTGTTGAGAGGTGAGTATGTGCCACTATCCCTTGCCACAGATATAGAGAACTGGGCAGAGAATTGATGGTCTGGGAGACTGCAGGAAGTAATTCGCCAGGGCTGGAGAGAGACAGCAAATCTCCCGACACTTTATGCTCTGATTGGTCATGCCCAAAAGGCGTAACAGCCAACTCGAACAGATCAGCAAAGTTCTCATTAGCCAAATTCAGAGCTAACCTTTCCGGTCACTGACTGCAGAGAGGGCAAAACAGTAATCACAGTGGAGAAGGTGTGTTTAACACTCTAAAAAGAAACCATCAGACAATAAACATTGTTGATCAGACACAAAATCAGATAGAGGAAATGAAAATATATCAAGGGTTCAAATGCCTTCTCTTCCAGGACAAAACACAGAGGTGAAATATAGTTATGAGTGAGAATACTTAACATGGAATGATGGACATACTACCAGTTGGTCCTTGTCAATTAAAGTGGGTTTTTTTGGCATAATGTAAAGAAGAAGTTTTCCTCAAAGGACCATAAAGCAAATGAAGTGCCCGATACCTTTGCCAGTTTTATAACTCTCAGTCTATGTGGAAAATTCCAGCCAGAAAGAACTGGCAGGAAAAAGAAAATAATAACAACAAAACAATGTTATATGTCGCAGAAGTTGCAACATATTTGAGGGATATTTTTTACATTCTCTAGCTTTGTGATGTGGTTTTACAGTGCATTTTATATGCTGCTTAGTTAAAGACTGCAATGTCAAGATATGGAAAAGTACAGCAAATTTTAAGCCTTTTAACCAAAACCACAATATGCATCTAGAAAAATAGATGCAATTTTTTTCCTCAGCAGAAATTAGAACTGCTGCATTTAGAAGCACATCCCATTTCTATCAAATATACACCGTTTCCCCTGCAGCTCTTTTTATGTTAGTCAATATCTTTTAATGTTATCTGATGGTTTCCTAGGAGATGCCCTAAATGGCCAAACTCACTAGTTTGATGCTGGTGTTGGATAATATCTATATGCACTAAACATCTGTTTTGTTCACTGAAGTCTGCTCTGCCCTTTTTGCACTGGTCATTATGTTCCCCCTGTGGGTTTCTAATGGCTGCTAATGAGATAAGAAAAACGCTCCATGTACACTTCCATCTTCTCCAATGGTGTGTGATCAGAAGCCTGTGCTCTTTGTTAGAAGGAATTACTTCAAAATCATTGTTAGTATTTCTTTGTACAGTAGTTTGAATGCAAATTTTACACTTAAGGACTAAAGTGCCTTTTAAAAATCTGTAAGAAGCAATTAGAAAGAGAAAGATCACCACATTATAGGGTAAAGAGTTCTATTTGTGGAAGGGTGGGCTCAGTGTTGATTCATGTTTTTCAGATGGTACAGTACAGGTTGCATCATTAATAGAAGATTAAGATGCCAAATGGGGAAATTTTACCTTCTGTTTCTTAGTCTTTCACTGTAGGAAATCACCCAGATATGGCTAGAGGTTGATTTTATATAACATGATGAGCAGACAGAGTGTTCCTCAAATTTAACAGAGCCTGCTGTTACTGTGGGAAGAGGGGCTGACAACTTGGGTAGTATCCATACAAAGCTATAATTTCTAATCTGTCAAAATCACTTCCCTTTAGAAAGCCTGATTTCATTAGCATGTTCTTTGTCGGATGTGATTGTCTCTCTTAGCAGCTTTCCTTTTACAGCTGTCACAAAAGCCAATCAGATTATACCAAGGGCAGGAAATAAATAAGGCTTTTTGCTGTAAATTAATTTAGGCAAGAATAAATCTCATATGGCTAGATTTAGCTCCTACTGTATGAAGTGTGAAATTTTAGCAAGGTAACAGATAAGGGCTCTAAGAGCAGGTATTGGCATAAATTTGGTTACAAACTATGCTTCTTCTGGCACTCTAGTGGTGGGTGTATAAAATATGCTTACATATAACCTATGCCTCATGGATGGCAAACCAAACTTTGAGCTAAACTGGGAACACAGGCAAAACTGATGTTTGTTACTTTCTTGGACAGAGAGGCCACATTAAGCTTCTCTCGGATTCTGTCTGTGCTGAACTCTTCTGGGGTAATCTAACCCAAACACTGAGAATTCATTTAACTTAATTTTCTTCATATTTGATCTCTTGCACTATTCAATTTACCGGAATAGGCTCCACTACAATATCACTAAAGTCTGAGATTTTTGTACAGCTTGCTGTGCTCTACTACCAAGGAATCTTCAGGCTACAGCTTGCCTTTGTTCATCTTTTCCTTTGGAGCTGAGCATGTAAATAAGAAGCAGGAGGCGCTTTGTGGCAACTTGTTTATCAACTTGATTTGGATCTGCTTGATCTGGCTCCATGTTATGGCTTCAGAAATTTGTAGGGTTATACAAATAACTCCGGAGAGTAAGATGAAGGACAATCCCTCAGAAGACTTGTCCCATTTGGCTGCTAACGTTGAAAAATAGCATTTTCAGAAATCTTTTGTATACAGAAAAGCGATCTCATGCGTGTTATAGAAAGAGGCTACTTAGTGTGGCAGCTGGCTAGTCCATCTTTCCCTGGCTGTTTGCAACAAGAGACAGCATGAATTGATAGCAAAGATCATCACTGGAGCTGTAGCTTTACTTTTCAGTCACTGTGCCCCATTTGGAGAACAGGTGAAGCTGTAATTTTTTGTAACGAGTCTTTCTGTACAGGTGCAGAGAACCATTCTCGAAGAAGTCAAAGCATTGATGCTGAGTTTGGCTGAGAATTTCTTTTATTTTGGAAACTATTTAAATCAGAAATCTTGCTCAGTTGTCACTTCTGTACAGTCTATTACTTGTTAGAAATAGGCAGCAAGCACTATGTGGATCAGCCACTGTTTCCCTTACAGGTGTTAAGTAGCTGAATTACCTGAGAAGGTGCAATATGAGTCCCAATGCCTCTTCATTGTGCCCTGAAATGAAGATGAAAGGTCCCATAGTCATTCTTACTCATAACCAAAGTTTCTTTCCCTTCTGCAAGGCATACAAGGCAATGGTCTTATGGTCTTCCACCTTCCAATTTTGGCACATCTGCATCTGTATCNTTTTTTTTTTTTTTTAGAGCTAAGAGAATCTTCTCGTTCAATTTCTTGACTATCTGTGCCTTTTCTCTCTTCCTTTTTGCCAGTTCCATCTGGGCATTTAAAAACAGTAATTCTGTGTCTTTTCGTGTGCTCCAGATCTTCTGCAATGCCAGTCTCTAACTGACAGTATTTGATCTGTTTTATGATTATCCTTCATCTGTTGCTGGCTCTTTTCCTGTATGCTGGTAATGGCTTTGATCACCTCTTGGCCAGAATCTGTGGCTTGTCATAATTCCTTCTGGAAAGATTCTTTGTCTTCTTTTAATTACTTTTACCATTACCTGGCCAGCATCCATTGCCTGTTGTCTGGTTTCAATTTTTGCCACTGTGGAGGCTAATAGGACTCTTCTGCATTGGGACATTTAGGAAAGTCACTCCAAATGACATGTTAAAGTTCTCACTTTGGCTGCATTAAATCCCTGTGTAGACAGCCTTTTTAGAAGTAAAGACCTTAATTTTATTTAATTTAATACATACTAGAAATTAATTAAGCTAAGTCAAATTTAACCACTTCAATTTTGAACAAATGTGTCTACGCATGGTTTGTGAGATTTAACAAGTCCATTTTAGCTTCATACTTTTTATTAACATTTTGAACTTCTTGAATTTCTTGTAGACAAGACCTCAGTTTTCTA
Source organism: Nycticryphes semicollaris (assembly GCA_013400055.1). Classification (NCBI taxonomy): domain Eukaryota; kingdom Metazoa; phylum Chordata; class Aves; order Charadriiformes; family Rostratulidae; genus Nycticryphes; species Nycticryphes semicollaris. The sequence continues at coordinate 254,543 of VXBJ01003730.1, read as the reverse complement.
TAGGAATAATCTTTTTTTCCAGATTATTTTTTTTCTCTTTCTCTCCTTTTTTTTGATATTTATCTGTCACTCCTCTGCTCTGACAGTGGCTTTTATTACTTCTAAGGGGTAGGAAGATTTACAGAACACAGTCATTCTTATTATTTTATTAATTTACATTATAAAAAGCTGTATATCTGCATTAAGTTCAGGGTCATGTGAAGGTGGATGCTGTAAACTCATGCATACATAGGATGGAGATCATCTTGCATATCCTTACTGGGAAATAGGCAGGCAGATGGAGTGTACCCTCAGCAAGTTTGTAGATGATCAAAACTGAGGGGAATGGGTGGTACTCCAGATGGTTGTGCCACCTTCAGAGAGACCTTGAGATGCTGGAGAAATGGGCAGAGAGAAACCTTATGAAGATCAACATGAGGTAATGCAAAGTCCTGCATCTCAGGAGGGTTAACCCTGTGCACCAGTACATGCTGGGGGCTGGCCAGCTAGAGTTCAGCTTGCTGAGCAAAACCATGGCATCCTGGTGGACAGCAAGATGACCATGATTCTCCCTTAGTGCCCAGTGGCATGACAGGAGAAATAGCCACAAATTAAAACAGATTAAATTCCATCTGAACACATATTATTTTTTTTAACTGTTAATGTAGTCAAACACAGGAGCAGGTTACCTATAGAGTTTGTAGAGTCTTTGTCCTCAGAGTCAAAACCCAGCTAAATGTAATGCTGCTTTAGCTGATCCTGCCTGAGAGGGAAGTTTACTAGACAATCTCAAGAGATTCTTGCCAACCTCAACTATCCTGAGATGTAACACCTAAAACAGTATTATCTAAACAGAGCAGATCCAGTTACAACACCATCCCGGGCAAATTGTGTACCCAATGTCACAGTTCATCACTTTCACACTCGTCCCATGCGCTCAGGCTGCTTTGCTTCCTTCTGAAAATTCCTATCTCTTAATTCATTCTTCCTGAGGTAATTCAAGCCTTTAAGAGGGTAGTGAATTTCCATAACTTGACACCAAAACAGGACACCAGAAAACCCAGCGCACATAGTGTATGACTTCATAAATTGTTCTTTTAATCCCAGAGAGCTGCTTTTTCTTGTATATTAGACAGCTCAAACAGTGTACTCTAAGCCAGTAACCTTATTCCCAGCTGTTCCTGTGGGCTGCTGGTCTGAAGTTAATGCTAATAACAGAAAAGCCCTGATCCCATCGGTTTAATAAGTTTAGTAATGCTGGCATTTGAAATTACCATGGATGCAGCAGGTCCTAGTGATGATGATGATGAAGAAGAAATATCTTAATAATTTTTAAAATATTTATTATTTTTGGTAGGAGGAGGAGAGAAGAAGATGTGAGACCTTCTGTAGTGGAAAAAAGATGAACACATGCTACCTTAACTGTGCTTTTGCTGTCTGTTAAGATTGTTCCCAGTAAGTTTGTCTCAGCAGCAGACAAATGAACACTGCCATTTAAATCTGCTCCTATCTGATAGGTATACATTTGCAAGCCAAAAAAGAATCATTCTCCTTACTTCTCAAAAGTATGGTCTACCTTTCAGATGCTCATACTTTCCCAACCTTGTCAGGTGAGGCAGCACCTGAAAGCTTTTTAGCACTTACCCTCTAGTATAACAAGTTATCTCAGTAGGAAACTTTGCAGCAGTCTTTAACCCCTTTTATGTTCTCATTGTATCTCAGAGATGTCTTGTGCAAGCTAATAAATTCCGTGAAGTCTCTCCTTTTTCCACAACATTAATCTCCCATCAACTAGTAATGAGCCTTAGTAGGTTCCTTGTGAGAATCTGAGCAACCACATTAATTCCTTAAAACTTCTTTAACAATAGTGATCCTATTAGCAGCGAATTTAGGAATGTCTGGTACATACATTTAGCCTTGGGAGCTTTTGGTTATTGTCCCCTGAAATTCTTAAAGATGCTCCAAATGCCAAGTGCATCAATTTCTGTTACACTGTCTCTAGGTACTCTCTTATGTAGCAAACTGGAACTGTGCTGCTAAAATCATGCTTTTTCACTACCATTTCTTGAGCTGAACAATTTTTCTTAAAAAATCAGTGCAACCAAATACAAAGTTTTATAGATTGCTGCATGTTTTAGGACATATGGAATGACTGCTGGTTCTTTAGCATGCTGATTTTTCCCATAAAACATACCAGCGTACTGGGCAACCTGCAGCCAACAGTCGTGCTCTGGCTATGTGATTTCCCACATGGCTATGGAGAGCTCACTCTCTCATTTTAGCTGTCTAGAGAAACATAGATGCCTTTGGAGGTTTACAAAGGAAGCTCTTGTTACTTAAGATTAGGTATCTAAATTAGATGCCCAAGATCCTACTTCTATATCAGTCTACTCACAGTCAACCTACAGCAGTAGAATGGGGTTAAAGAGAAAGGACTAAATCCTACCAGAAAATACAAATTCTTTCCAGAAATCTTGTATTTTATAAACACTTCAGACAAAGTTTGGCTTCCTATTAGGCTCACTTCCACATTCATGTCATTTAAAACACCAAATCAGTCAAATAATAAATTGGGAATCAAAGCTGAAAGTGGAGAAAGAAAAGGGATTGTGGGCTCACAGAAGACAACTGTGCATTCGAGACTTTTTTTCTATGCATGTCTCTGACATTACAGCCTGCACTCAATTTACTTCAACTGAACTATGCATTGCTAAAGGGAGAAAGGATGTCCATCAATTCAACCCACTCATTTCTGTTTCTTTTCAGCATCAGCTTTTTGGTGAATTATTTCCTTCTGCTATAGCAGCTTTTTCACACTGTCATGGTAATTTTTTTTGGGGTCTCTTCCTCGGCCATTGTTTTCTGCCATTTTTATCTTTGCTTTGTTCCCTTGCAATATACAGCAAAAGCCGCAATGCAATTAGCATAGTTAGTTACACTCATTCTGCCCTTTGACTTTTTAAAGCCACTTTTTATGAACCTANAAAAAAAAAAAAAAAAAAGCGAAGAAAATCAACCAGCCTCCCAAAACTTGAAAAAATGTTTTATACTTTACAATTTCCACTCTTCCCTCTCAATGTGTGGAAGCCTGATAGGACTAAGGAAACGGTATATAAACAGACTTCGCATACGCATTACGTACTGTTTGCAGTGAATCAATTTTGTCATAAAAGAAAGCAAGTTTTCGTTGTAGCCTGAACTAGCTTCAATATCATGAAAACCTCCAGGAGTTTTTCTCTAAAACAGTAATCTGAACTGAAACGTACTTCTAAAGCTCCAAAAGGATTATTGATTGGGAGAGACTGCATGCGAAGGAATTTCAGTTTGGATAAAACCAGTTTTTAATCTGTATAACAATAATACTTCGAAGTTGCATATATTGCCAGAAAAAGGAAAAATACAAAGGCCATTACTGAGACTGCAACGCGAACAGAGAGACCAGTACATTCATTATTTAACCATGACAAGAGAATGATGTCTATCCTTTCTCTGAAATGAGGAGAAGAAAGAGAGGAAGCCATGGCTGGCAAGTGTAAATGGCAAAACTTGAAGGTCTTCAAAAGGCTCTTACATAAAGAGGGCTGGCACTGAAATCTGCCTCAGAGTGATTAGAGAGGTTGGGTGCACAGCTAAGTGTTCATTGCACTGGTTTGCTGCTTTTGCCATCAGGATGTTATGATCGTTTTTCCTCTTTATACACAAGGCATTTGAAGGGGTTTTTAATTGATTGCCCCAAATCGTTGTTCATTTTGGAAAGCCGAACTGCATTTTTTAGCTTGGTCCATTTGAACTTTCTTAAAGTAACTTATTTTGCTGAACAAAATTCAGGCCCTTTTGCAAGAACTGCAGTCCATTGGGCAACTGATGTCTAGTATAAACTTATAGGATAAAAAGACAAAGTAGGGAAAATTAACTTAGAATACTGCTTTCCAGCAACTTCCTTTTTTAAATCACCTCTGTGGGGATTGTCTTAGAAACAAATCATGGTAGTTCTAGGGAAGTCTAAGCAATAATGAATATACATTATACATAAATCTGGTTTTCCTGCACTAATATTTGAAAATGTAACCTTCTGCATTTTAGAGGTTACATCTCAGAATAGGTAGATGTTCCATGCTAGAAAACAAGGCTGTTTTGTGTCAGCGCTCGGAGGACAGAAGCAATTACAGTTAATGACCTGGGCTATTGTTTGATTATTAAACTTCTGTTTTTCCACAGTATGGCCATCTTAGTTACTTGGTTATGCGCCCCTTCCCCATCAGAAGACACAGTAATCTCCCTAGGCATGTGTGACCTGGACATAAAGATAGTATAACTATGATGCAAATTGTTCTGAAGACGCCTTTTTCCAGAGGAGCTCTGTAGATTTCACATAAGAAAGGGCATGCATGTAGAGCAGGGAAGCTGCTGGCTTCATTTTCTGTAGTTGCTCATCTCTCTCAGTAACACAATATGTAGTTTTAGCCACTGTGTGACTGTTATCATTTAGCAACATAATGTCTGTTTGGTGGTAAGTGCTACTCTACCTTAATAAAATAAAAATGTCAGATGATGCAATGTTTATTGCCCTTGGCTGTGGTGTTTATGACTTTACACCTCTGAGTGACTGTGTATGTATCCAATCTACTTTGCTTCTGATGAAAATGTGTACCTGAATTTGGATTTAGGAGACAGCTTTAAATACAATCTTGGTGTGATCTCATTTGAAATGGTCCTTACACATTTCTGTACCTGGCTGAAGAAACAACAGCAAAAGCTGTTGCTAATTTTGTTTTTAATTAAGTGTGCAGCATGGATTTGTTGAAGTGGCATGGAACATGGGTCAACTAAATAGATTTGCCTTGGGTTAATAGAAGTTTTTCATCTCTGCCTGTTTCTGATGCTTAAAATATTCCTTAACAACCTTAAGCTCACAAAATGAGTGCATAAAATCCTCATGATCGGCCTGTCAGCCTTTAACTAAGGCTGCCACCACCCTTTGTATTCATCTGATGTGCAACTCCCCTAGCTGGTAGGAGGCCTGTGAATTCTTGGAAACAATTTTATGAATAAAAAAATTTCAAGGGGGCTAAAACCCACTTTGTGTAAATTAAAATAATGTCTTTTGGACTTTTTATAAAACACTATATGCTCTACTCATCCCTGGAGTGGATTTCTTTTACTATTATTACTGTGATGGCACATAATTAAGTCAGATTACATTTTTAGAGAGAGAAGAGAATAGCTAAGACACAGTTCTAAATTATTCATCAATAAGTTTCATAAAAAGAGCAAAAGATAAGAATTTAAAATGTGCTCTCTGATGTTTTTTTCTTCCTAAAACTAGATAATTTTATAATAGTATATTGAACAAATAAGTCTCTCTCTTCCTCCCCATGAGAGAACAAGAGACTTCATTTAACGCCACATGTGTTATTGTGCTTATCTGCTGATTACCATATTACTTTGATTTGTATGGTAGATTGTAAACTCTTGTAGGATTATGGAAAGATTTCTTTCCCCAGGCTGAACCAGTGAGATTTTCAGCATCATGAAGCCAGAGATGAGTAGAAAAGAAGCAGATTGGTTATTATATCTCTATGTATTTTTTACCCACTGGTTCATCTCATTTTTATCACTGCAGAGTCAGCATGAAAGCCGACTAAGTTAATACACCTCCACAACATTGTCACACCACTAAGTTTTAATGTCTCTTCATATCCTCAACATGCTTAGTGAAAATGTGAATTGCTGAAATGGGGTAACCATAAAGAAGAGCAGGAGTAGGCATAGATATGCTTTGATTTAGCTAGTTAAAATACTTCTTTTGATTAGGAATAGATACTATATGATGAAGAAAAGTGCTGATATTCTAAACATCAGGGTTTTGTTACATACATTTCTTTCTTTCTGATTTTGATGGGCTCATCCAAATTTGCAAGACAATTGCCTTGGCATATTAAGCTAAGTATTCCCTTGTAGAAAATACAAGGAGAATCCATAGCAAAGGAGGAAGTTTAGACCAGAAAAAGGGAAAATAACTGTCCCATAAAGCTAAAAAATATGAATTCAGCTACTGTATCTCTATGTAACTGAGACTAGAAAAATAATATAAATTTGAATAGAAATTAGATAGAAATGTAAAATATGCAGTGGAGATAATCATGGGTTTTCTGGTATACTGGAAGTCTATGAAGAAACACAGGTAATAGACAGACAAGAAGATGACTGCTGTCTGGTGGTACTGACTTGTGACAATAACATTGGTGACACATGCTTAAACTCAATATACGTGTGTTCTGACTATGTTCATCAACAGTGGTTCAAAGAAGGAGGAGGCTTAATGATCAGGACTAGACAGAAGATACGGGATTCACTTTGCTGGTCTGCTGCTGGGCTCTGAAAGGACCAAGAAGCACCTTTATCTCCTGTTTTATGCAATAAAACCAATTACACGTTGTAATTGTGAAAAATGAACCTGGAATCCTGTATGAAATTCTTGTCAACCACAGCCAAGTTTGGCTAAAGTTAGGGAGAAAAGCAGAATGGTAGGTGAAAAGATGGGGAGTAAAGTGTAGGGATAAATTTACAGTTTTTCTCAATGCAAAGAGATTTTCAGACAAAAGGGGAATTTTGGTAGGATCAATACCATTCACAGTTCCAAATTATTTGGAAAAGCTTGTAGTTAATGAGGTGACCTACTGATACTAAGAATTCTTCAAGCTGACAGAAACTAATGCTGCCAACAAAAGGTTAAACAGATCATGTGATTTGAAGTGGTTGGGGATAAAACAGGAGACAAAATTCAGTGCTAATTGATTGACAAATGAAAAGTAATAGATGAAAGAAGACATAATCCTAACAATTTTTACACTGCCATGGGTTCATAAATGAGGTATAAGTATTTTGGAAAGACATTTAGAGTTATCGTGGTTGGCTCTTTGAAAGGTGCTCAGTGAAAGCTGAAGATCATAGGAACAACAAAGAAAGCATCAAGAGCAGAATAGTAGACATCACTTTTCCTTTGTATAAGGATCACCTCGTGTCCTGAATACTGTATGAAGTTCTTGCCCCCCTTTTTTCCAACAGAAAAAATTTTTTGATACAGACAAGGGCAGCAAAGATTAGATATGAAGAGGTTTTTGTGTGAAGAGCAATTAGGCTAGGATTATGGCTCTTTGGGGAGAAAATGACCGAGGGACAAAATTATAGAGTACATAAAATAATAAATAGCACAGAGTAGATGAACTGCCGTGTTTGTTATTGACAGTGGTTGAAAAACTAGGAGCCAAATTATCATGCTGCTAGTTTAAGTTAAAGGCAAGGAAGCACTTTTCTCTCACAGCACATTTCAACTCTGGAACTCATTGTCAGAAGATTTCTGTAGTGCCCAAAGGATAAAGTAGATTTTAAAAGGGTTCTGAAAAACAGTGAGAAGAAAAGACCATCAATGATCATCCTATACAATATTTTTTTGATTCATATACGGGAGGAATATTTCATATGCTTATTCTTTAAACAACCATAGTGACTTGTGCACTGCAGGAGATGGTTTGCTGGGTCTGATGAAACTGAGTTAGCATTTCATATGTCACAGAACTGAACCCAGTCCATGGAAGGTGTGCTGTGACATTCAAGGGTAATTTTCATTAAATAAAACTAAATTTAAAAATAATGACTCATTTAATCTTCCTCATTTAAAATAAGAAGGAAAGTGACTTTATTATTTGTGAGTTGATCAGATGATAAGTGCTGGGGAAGGAAAAGATCCTTATAGTATAGAACAATGGAGGTGTGTTCTGGGACATGTCTTTAAGAGATAAACTTAGTGTGGGATCACTCATGCCAGATTCACATCCAAGCCCTGCATCTTATCTGGCACTAAATCTGTTTGGAAGCATGGAAGAATCCGGTCCTGAGAATCTTTTTGCTTCCCTTCATCTATAACTGCAGTTAATTGTTGGAAATTAAAATATATGTGAAGATATGTTAGAAATAGATGAGATCAAAGATACCAGATAGGAACAGGTCAGTACAGTCCCTTATCTGGTCAAGTTCAGGGAGGAACACGTTGCTTAAAACAGCTTTCACTCCACCCACCAGCGAGAAACAGAGCAGTGAGGCTGATAGCTGCTTGTTAGGTTGTAGCAGGTGGGAAGACTGAAAATAATTTTAAATAGCATTCCCCTTCTCCCATGTTACATGGGAGATAACTCTAGAACCCTTGGAGCAACAAGGAAGGTTTGTTTTGGGTTTTTTTTTGTAAATAGTAAAGGTACCCAAAGCTGTCAGGCGTGAAATACAGGAATGTTGCCTGAGCACTGTAAAAATTCTTGAAATGAAAAGTGGAGAGAAGTTTAAAGATGTGGCTGAGGGAGATGAGGGCTTGAGGGATGAAGAGTGATTTTGTTTTGTCATTTTAACCTCAGCCTGAGTCTTGAGTACAGCATCAAGTTGCCTTCTCTTAGGACTGGGCCTGGAACACATGCATGACATGAGCTGGCATGCCCCAAGGTGGATCTGGAGCGCTGGCCTGCTTCCAAGGACTGCCAGAGATGCTGAAATTCAAACTTTTTATAGACTAATGCTTTTCCTGCTTTAGTGCCAGCATGTTTTAAGCACTCTGGATATCCTGGCTGCAAGTTAAGATGTCTGTGTAAATGTAAGTGATGTCCAAGTATTCTTTACCTCATGGGGTTAAAAGAATGCATGCATCGATATTCCAGGTGTTCTGGTGCCATGGTAGTGCAGTCATATAAGATATGGAATCATGTAAAGTCTGAAATTTGTTAGATGTATAGAGATAAGTCAAGCTGAAACATCTGAATGTAAATAGTGATCTGAACTCTCTCCCAGGAGCAAGAGCTTTGGGTCAGGTGTTACTGTTCAAGACTATTTCCAAGTGAGTGACTGTGCTTTTTTATAACACAAACCTTGTTACACTTTGATTTCTTCCTCTATCCTGGTCTGAATTATGTTACTTTTGTTGATATGAATTCACAGCCACTAGCCAATGACCATAAAAGCCATTCTATACCCCGTATTGGCTTGAAAGATTTAGGTCCCCAGTATGAAAGGATGGCACTTTATCCACTCAGCCAGACCAGACCCTTGATTTTACATTGCTGTTTTCTCTCTGAGTTTCAGAAGACCTTTTAATATTTCAGAACCATACCAGCACTTTCATAAACTTTCCAAAGGGTGAACAGTAGTAGCTGTATTCCAGCTGCTACTGAATCTGCTGTGTTTGTTCAGCCCTGAAATGATCTTTTAAGATGTGAAAATAAAATGTTTCACTAGTACTGAGCCATAAACACAAAACTGACCAGGGATGCTATCCGCCCAACAAAAACTACCTATTATGTATTAGAACCCTTTTTTGCTAGCTTTCTACACAGAGACTTGACTCTGATTTAATCTGATACTATTTTTTTTTTTATCAGAGTAGATAAAATAATATTAAAAAATTAATTTTTTAAAGTTTTGTGAAGATAATGGATGTTACTTTACCCTTAACCATGCTATGAAGATTATCACAAAGGCTTAAAGGAAAGAAAGACTTTTCTTTTTTTTTCATAGACAGCAAGCAAGCCTTGTTTACTTATTACAGAAATATTCCTCTGAATGATATAAGTATTTTGACTAAAGTCACAAAGCTGCTTAAGTGTAAGCTTGCCAGCTGATCTTCTGATTACTTCTGTAGATATTTCCTCGTGTTACATTTTTATTTGAATGTGTGAAACTCATGTGCTTGTATGTATGCTGTAGTTACTTTCAGATTTTCTTAATAATGCAAGTAAATGAGGTGCCAGTACAGGGAGCTCTAAAATTTAAACCCTTAATGTTTAATGCTTATATAACTCACAAACTGCAATATGACCTCTCAGCAGAAATCACGCAACTCTTAAAATACTTTTTTCACTATTTTTTTTCCCCCCTTTACCAACTAATTGGTTGGAAAAAACCCACAACAAAATAAAACTTCACTCTTGCCCAACTCAGGCACTTATGGACCAAAGATCAGACTTCAATAGAGATGTGCAAATACCACGAAGATTGTCTTTCTTAGCCATGTCATCTTCTACTTGCCTTTTAGTTTCTGTATAGGTGGGACTTAAGTTTGAATTTTACAATTCTACATCAGAACCCAAAGTTGGGCTGCAGATGTGCTAGAACAAATAAAAGGGCAGGTGCAGCTGTTTAGATTAGCCAGTATTTGGCATCATTGGGAAGTGGCTGTCAAAGTGAATGTGGTGGAGCAAAATCTGGAAGGTGGAATGGATCAAAATGAAGGCTGAGCTTGGACTAGGTCAGGGATTGCAGTGCTGGATTGTGGGGAATGAGGATTTGTGAGAATGGAAAGTTGAGACAAGGTATAAAAGAAGTGTTGGAAGAAATATCTTTAGGCGTGCTGATGAAGACAGGGATGCTTAGGGTGGGAAGATTATGGCTTTGATATTGGAAGGTTTGAAAGAATAAGAATCCTAAACTGGTTGCAGAACAGCTATGTCTGAGAACATTAATGTTGCACTTCAATTAACAAAATGAGGATAGCATAACAGACCTAAATACCTAGTGAATATTTACCTCTTGCCACTTCACTCAACCATGCTTAAGTACCTCTTTTGTTTGTCCCTCCGATGGAATAGTAGGCACAGCAACATAGGCTTTATAGAAAGGCAGTGCTGTCATTTACGCTGTTATGGTACCTTCAATACTTGTAAAATACATAGTCCTCAAGTTTCAAGTCTGGATACTGTCCACACTTACAGTCTCCTTCACAGCCCAAAATGGTGTAGACACATGAAAATTACTTTAGCCAAAGTCAAACCAGTCTCCAATCATTTCTAAAGGCTGAATAGTACGGATGGTTGAAATCTAGTGCCCATGCCCTGCTGCAGGTTAATATACTAACATAGCTGAAGACCATAGAAAAATTGTATCTTTAATTTTCATAAAAAATCCATAATCCATCAGGACTTTTAATGTCATCTTAATATGCTTAGTTAAGATGTGAAGTCTTTTCTGCAAACGTTGGCAAGATCTTCTAATATCACTATCACGTACTTTGTATTGGCTGGGTATAAAGCCTATTCTGGGTTCCACATAAAGCTTGTAGGTAAAAAGTGCATTAAATATGTGCTGAAGTGTTAACTGGTCCTATACTGCCTTCTGTCAACATTTAAGAAGCTACTCAGGTCTTGACTTCTGTGGGAGTACTGAAAGAATAATCTTGAATAGTTCTTCTCTTTTTAAAGGTCTCCCCTAGTTGGCAAATGGCACCATAACCCAAGAGAGATGTATGACAGACATGTTATTTCTGTGGGAATTATCTGAGTTTTCAGACTTGGTAGCAATTCTAAATATTGTATATATAGCAGCTTAATTTGTTGGTAGAACTACTTCCATGCCAGAGAAAGAAAGCCGGTTTTTTTTTTTTTTTTTTTTTTTTTTTTTCCTTTTAGAAACAGAGCTTTCTGGAATTAGCATATGTTTGCTTTGATGGATAGAAAAGTTTCATATCTACTGGTACAGGACAGAATTTCATCTGATAAGAAAGAACAGTGTTATTAGGTGTGGGTTTATTTACATGGTTGTTGGGAAAATTGTATTACAGGTTCAATAGCTATTTCTTACTGCTAGAGGCAAAGCTGGAAGAGTAGTGTGTATGGTTTTGATGTCACTGATGTTTCATTTGATGACAATTGTTTCAACTGTTCCTTCTAATGATCAGTTCATGCTGGGAGCCAACCCAAAGAATCAGAGTCTAAAAAAAATTTAGAAAAACACACAAGGCATCAATATGTACTGAATTTTTTATGTGACTCCTTTGCGGGAGTTTAAAAGATCTTCTCATTTCCCTGTACTTCCATGTCTAAGTGCAATCCCACAGCACTGGGCTGGAAGCGGTAATAGTCTTGCCCTGGTAGTAGCAGCTTAGGAGTTGCCAAATAGAAGTTAGATAGGGATAGACACTATGGAAATTCTATTCCACTTCACTGGTAAAACGAGTCTGTGTGAGGTGTGCTTCTTTGGCCAAGCCATACTTGGATAACTGTTTAGCATTGCCTTGCCTTTGTATTTTGAGTTGTCCTCCACAACTGATCACTGCTGTGTTGCATAGTTCTGAGTATTACGCTAGTTGTAATGATTTATTAACAGCCTGAGCAGTGGTGGTGTGTTGCCCTTTATCTAGCTAAGCACTGCCTGCACCCCAGCTGCTTGACTAGTACTTTCTGAAACAAAATTGAATGCATGATGCCTTGTAGTTTCTCAACACTCTGTGATCTAGAAGGTGCTACCCTGCAGGGCTATCCAATTGTACAGGTAGTCTGACACTTCTTCAACCAAGAAGTTTTAAAGGTAATTTTCTGAGGAACCTAATCACAGTATCTAATGATAGACAAGGATGCTGTTGTAGATGGGTAGGGTACAATACGACTTGGCTTGCTGGAAGGTCCAGTACTGTTAATAAGAGGCTCCACATAAGCTCTGTGAGTAGGTAATGTTCATCGAAGTGTGTGTCATAGCCTTTACATCTGAAATGCAAGAAAAAAGCTGTATTCCTTTCCCTCAGTGTGCTCCAGGGGACATCTTGCAGATCAAATCCTTTCTGTGGATCCATCTGACCTGCCAGTTTCCTTGATGATGATGGACAGTAATCTGTAAGGGATGTACACAACCCAAACAGCTGAATGTCTCATTCTATAGATGGTACAAACGCACTCTTACCAAGAGCTGCAGTGAGAATGCATAGGTGGCAGCTATGTCTGGAGGTCTGAAAACAGGCATTCCAAGTAGCTATATCTGTTTTAGTATCATGGCTGTCTTGGTCAGAAGCAAACTCTGATGAAAATCAGAGGGATGCTGGATTTAAATGTCTGCAAATAAAGGTGGTTGCAAGGGTTGGTTTTAAAGACCTCCTGCAGATATCTTAGTGTCCTAAAGCCCTTTCTGAGGAGTATTATGTGAAGTTCATGCTTGGATTTTCAAGCATGTCTTCTATATTTCATTACCTACTAACACTGTTAATAGATAATCCTGATGACTTTGAATATACCAGTAGAAGAAACCTACTTGACAAAATCTTCTGAGGCAAAACGCTGTTCTGATTGTTTGTCTCTTATAAAGAAATCCCTTATAAAAAGTAAACTTCACAGTGAAGCTCTTGGAAATCCTACTGAGAGGCTGGAAATCATCACTTAACAGAGCTTACAACAGAACAGATACTACAGGGATTTTATTTTTAGGTGATGAATAAGAGGTTAGGAATCCTAAAACATCAGCAGTGCATTTTCTAAAGATGCAGGAAAAGTGAGGCAGTTACCCGGATGTCTTATGAATCTGCTGTATATTCGACCTTTTATTAGCCTGTAACACTCACGACAGCATGTTAATTAATGCTTGGTCTCAAAGGGTCCTGGTTAAACCTGAAAAACTATAGAAAACTGCCATATTTAGAAGCATTGATAGCTTCTGTAAAAAGAAAAAAAAATCCCCAAAATACAGATGAACATTATCACATGTTTTCTTAGAGATTTGTTGGCAAAGTTAGCTTTCATGCTAGCCAGCTGGGGTCTTGGGTTTCTATATGAAAAAATAGCTCAGCTATGTCTTGAGGCTAATACTGAAAAGGTCATGAGATTCTCTTTCATGAAAGGAATGAAAGTAAGCTGAGAAGTACAGGAAAACATAACATTCACTATAAATGATAGAACTGATTTAGTTCTATGCATTTCTCTGTGTATAGAAAATGAAATTGAAATACATTTGTATTTAGATTTAGGGAGCAACTTACTTTCTACCTCTTCACCAGTTTATTATTTATTTCCAAACCTTATTATTTTAAAATGCTATAGCACCCAGAATATGCTAGACCATTTCTAAACACAATCACATAATGGATTTTTTCTATGATGAGCAAAGCAGCCATTTGAAGTTCATTCACTGAGACCCTTTGGCCTTTAGAGCATTTAGTGAAGGGTTTGTTTTGTTTATTTTACAGTTCAGTGGAATGGAAAACAATTTTTCTTAAGCATTACTGGAGGCCATCAAACAGTGAGAAGGAATAATTTTTCTGCTGCTGCATGTTCAGCGGAATTTAAAGGTATCTATTAACAAAAAAAAAAAACAGGTGTAGTGATAAACCTAGATTTCCCCCCTTTTTTGAAAAAGTATAATTATGCTCATCAGACATAATGATCTGCTATTTTCCCCATCTTGCTATTGCTCAGCGTGTAATGAGAAAAGTTTGCTGATGCTGGGTGCGTTTGATTATTCCCAATTTCTACTTGTTTATTTCCTACCAAAAAGAAAATAGACCTGTCGTCCCGTCCCCTCACCCACTCCCTGCCTCACCCCCCAAAAAAAACCCACCAGAAAACCAAAAAAACCCAAAACAACCAACGAAAAAAACACCAAACAAACCAAACCAAAACCAAACAACCAACACACCGACCAAATTATTTCATGTATTTATTCACAAAGCATGATTTGGATGTGCGGTTTATACATGGAAATAAAGTAATTGAAAACATACTTTTCTCAGCCTGTTGCTATCGAACTATTTAGATTCAGATTTTGATTACTTGGAGAAGCAATAGGAGGTCCTGTTTTCATTCCTTCCTTTGTGTTTTTCAAAAACTAATTTCATAAGACATTACAAATATTATTAAGTGGAGGCAGAAAACAGATAAATAAAACTGTTTTGAACAATAATGAGATAAACCGAGAAATCAAATGATTGATGATACAGTCATTTTACTTCATGCAAGTTGAAAGCTTGGAGCCTAAACTCCTGTTGAAGTCAATGGCAAAAGTCTACCTGCACAGCAACTGGGAATTACAGTTTCTTAAGAAGACGCTTCAGTGAAGTTATTCTGACTTTACAACCATGTAGCTACAAACTGCATCTAAATTCCCATTGCAGTAAAAATAACAGCCTTCAGAAGCATCTTGTAGAGCTGAACTCTTGTCTGTCCCTGATACATTCAAAGAAGTAAGTGGTATTTAACCTTTAAGGAGACTGGGAGAAGGATTCTAGAAAATATCAAAGCTCATTTTTGAGTTCAGTTTGGCACATAAGAGGTGCAGTCTCATTGAATACTGGGAGCAATTGATATTCAGATATCACTTTTAGATGCTTAAAATGTTAATGTTTGTCCCAGTAGAATGACTCAGGCGAGCCAAGTTAGGATGTCAGTCCTCTTTTCCCACTAATAATATACAGGCATCAGTGGAGTAACCTGGCGCCTATCGTGGATGCTCCGATATGCCATGCCCATGACAAGCTGAACAGCCTCCATTCTTTGGAACGCAGTGTCATTATTCTTCATTACACTAAGCACAAGAATCCTTGCTCTGCAGGCAAACCAGTGGATTGAAAACTGCTTTGCCCTTTTCCCAGAGGGATATCCTATCCTGCTGATATGGAATAACTCTGCTGGGGCTGCCTACTGTGTTTACCCCGTCCTAATGTCTTCTCAGAACTGGAAGGCTTCAGAGTCAGGCTTCCTTTTGTTTGGTGTCCTTTGGTCTCCTGACTCTCTTGTTGCTGGCTAATTGTAGATCTAGCTTCCCCAAGCATATTTTGCAAGCTCTATCTCCAGAATTTTAGAATAGAATAGAATAGAATAGAATAGAATAGAATAGAATAGAATAGAATAATTTCAGTTGGAAGGGACCTGCCACAGTCCAGCTACCTGACTGCTTAAGGGATGACCAGAGCTACAGCATGTTTTTAAAGGCATTGTCCAAATGCTTCTTAAACACTGACAGTCTTGGGGCATTGACCACTTCTCTAGGAAGCCTGTTCCAGCATTTGACCACACTCTCAGTAAAGAAATGTTGCCTAATGTCAAGTCTGAACCTCTTGTGTTGCACTTTGAACCATTCCCAAACGTCTGTCCCTGGATCCCAGGAGAAGAGCTCAGCACCTGCTTCTCCTTGTCCCCTCCTTCAGAAGCTGTAGAGAGCAATAAGGTCACCCCTCAGCTTCCTTTTCGCCAAACTAGACATACCCAGAGTCTTTAGCCACTCCTCAGAGGACACACCTTCCAGCCTTTTTATCAGCTTTGTTACACTCATCTGATCTCATTGAAGGACCTTCATATCCTTAAATTGTGGGGCCCAGAACTGCACATTGTGCTCAAGGTGAGGTTGCATAATGCTGTATAGAGTCACCTGTTCTGACAAGCTGATTTTGCTGTGTTTGATGCACCCCAGGATGCGGGTTTCCCTCTTGGCTGCCAGGGCTCACTCTGAAGCTTTTGAGGCTGCTGTCAACCAGCACTCCCAGACCCCTTTCTTCAGGGCTGCTCTGCAGCCACTCCTCTCCCAATTTATACTTGTGCCTGACATTACTCCATCTTAGGTGCAGAATGCAGTACTTATTCTTGTTAACTCTCATGCCATTGATGATTGTCCAATGCTCCAGACTATCTAGGTCCCTCTGCAAGTCCTCTCGTCCTGTGAGAGAGTCAACAACACCTCCTAGTTTGGTATCATCATGAAACTTGCTAATGGTACATTTGAGTCCTGCATCCAGATCATTGATAAAAATGTTGAACAGGACTGGCCCTGAACTTGAGCCCCAAGGAACACCACTGGTGACCAGTCATCTGCCAGAGTTAACCCCATTCCTTATAACCCTTGGAGCTCTGCTGTTCAACCAGTTCTTCACCCAGCGCACCATGAACCTGCTCATCTCACAGCTGGATAACTTGTCTAGAAAGGTGCTGTGAGGGACAATATCAAAAGCCTTACTAAAATCCAGAAAATCCACATCCACCACCTTCCCAAAATGCACTAAGTGGGTGATCTTATCTTAGAAGGATATCAAATTAGTTAGACAGGACTTTCCTTTTGTGAACCCATGATGACCATGCCTGGTGATTCTTCTCAATAATCTTTTTAATCACTCTAAAATTCCCACTGAGTTTTCAGTGAGTTGGGTATTAGAAAGCATCTGTTTTTTGACCCAAGGTGCATTCAAATCTCTGGCCTATTAACATGTTTCATATGTCATGACACTTGCCAAAAGATTGGAGTAACATCGATCTTCTCGCACTTGAAATGATCCACTGAAAAAGCCACTATTTTTGAGAGTCCTTTTCCAAACCTTCTTAAAGGTCAAAGCCTTTCCCAGCGTGACTGGGAATTTGCTCTACTTTATTCCTTTTAAGAGAAAAGCAAATCTAATTGTTGCTATATGTTAGATGGCATTGTCTACTTTTTGATTAGTGACAGTCAATTTTATCTAATAGAAGATTTCAAGACATAGAAATGATATTCCGTTAATAGTTAAATGCCTTGAACATACATTTTCGAGATTGAAAAAAGAAAAACCCTACATGCAGTTCATTTCTGCTATAATACACGTAGTGTTTTTCCATTTGTTTGTTTATTTTTATGTTGAAGACAGGTGCTTTTAGCAATGCATAAAGTGACATTTTCAGACTCTGGAACTCATTCCCTGCAGCATTAACTGTCTGCAACTATTCAAAGGTGACTTTGTATAGGCTGAGGTTAGTTTTTTGCTACTCTCTAGCCTAATATTTCCTATTTAATGTCATCATTTTGTTTCTTGCATTCTTACTTTCTATTTTAGATTGCTATAATGTTTTTTTTTTCCTTTTTATTTTATCTTTTCTGAACTTGGATCGGTGTTAACTAGAGTTTTCTGGCACTTATACAGATTTTTAACAGATCAGTTAGATACCTGGTTTTCATATTGGAAGGTCATTGTCAGAGATTAACCTATCCTTATTTAAGGCATCTTTAGTGGAGCAGTCAAACTTCAAACTGTCACAGTAGAGTCTGTCTATAGTTAATGAGAGAAATAAGTATCTCCAAAGGGCAATTCATGTGACCTGTTGCATGCATCTATCTCTGGATGAAAACAATTGTCTCCTCGAGGTGCCTATTTCACTCTACAACATAGAATTATGCCACTAACTATAGCACCAGTGGCAGGGCAGATGAATTTCACATGGTGTGTTTAGGCTATACACTTTTTTAATTTTATTTTATTTTATTTTTACTGTGTATCTGACAAATTTAACTTTACAGTCATTTGGTATCTGTGCACATTTTTATGGCCTTTATAATATTCTTTTGCAAGTGAAGGCTGAAGTAAGTACTCAGCTGGGTTCCCTGCTTCCTTTAGAAAGTGAAAAACATTATTTTTAAGCACTTATTTGACGAAATGAAAAGTCAAAGATGAATGAAACTGTAACTTATATCTTAAGTTAGAAGACATTGTCAAAGCTGTTATTTTTAGTAGATCTCCAAGAGCTTTATTTCATGGGCTTTCTTCAATTTCCAATTAATAATTTTTCTTCCTCCCCTCTCCACATTCTTATCACTATGTATAAAAAGATGTGTTAAAATGAAGGAGAAGTTTGCTGCTGAGTACATCCAACAAGATACTATCATGCTCTGCCCTTGGAAACCTTGCTGTAAGGCTCAATAATCTAAAACTAGAATATTTGCAAACAAGGTTTAAGGTATTTACCTGAAACAGTAATGATTGGCAGGGGAAAATCAGAGTGAGGCAAAGAGGGAAAACTAGAGCAGGACATTAAGGTCAGCACACTGTTGATATTCCTCTGAGGAAGGGAATACCACAGTTCAAAGGTGTTTGATTCTCCCCCACAGGCTTTGCTGACAAATGGAAAGAACATCTTGTGGATATGTGGTACAACAATTATGACATAGCTTTTTCCCTTCCCTTCCCTTCCCTT
>VXBJ01003730.1:222777-235790 GCA_013400055.1 Nycticryphes semicollaris | reverse complement strand
CGCTCGTCTCTTGTCTCCCCTTCCCTTCCCTTCCCTTCCCTTCCCTTCCCTTCCCTTCCCTTCCCTTCCTTTGTCTTGTCCTTCCTTTGTCTTGTCCTTCCTTTGTCTTGTCCTTCCTTTGTCTTGTCCTTCCTTGTCTTTCTCTTTTCCTTTTTCTCCGTCTTCCCAGAAGTGATTGAGGGGTACTACTATCTTCAGACTTGGTAGTGCTGCATGAGTCTTAGGGTTTCCTTGCTTCTTTACCTTCTCTCTGTAGCAGAAACCCCTTAAAAAAAAAAAAAAAAAAAAAAAAAAAAAAAAAACNNNAAAAAAAAAAAAAAAAGCCAGATGTATTGGTAGTAGAAATATTTAAAGGAAGAAACTGGAGCTAAGAAGATAATCAAAATAGCTAAACAAACCACTTCCAGCTAATAAGATAATGCAGGATCCTTCAGACATTTTCAACAGGGATCGATGGTATGGTCATCATAATCACATCACATCATACCACACACATACATTCATCCTGGAGGGTATCAAAATGCTTTGGATATTCAGCACACCAGTACAAGGAATCACTCTGTCTATGACTCAAAACAAAACCACCCATGGGTTTACATCTGGCAGATGCTCTTTATGGGACAGCAGCACTGAAAAGGTGAAGTGTGGGTAGGTAGAACATTTATCTGCTAAAAGAGCACACAGGGCATTAAGCCTGCTTAAAACTGGTGGAATCACGGAATCATTTTCAGAGTTGGAAGGGACCTCTAGAGATCATCCAGTCCAACTTCTCTGCTAAAGGCGGATTACCCAGAGCACGTTACTTAGGACTGCATCCAGGCGGGTCTCCAGAGAAGGGGGACTCCACACCCTCCCTGGGCAGCCTGTTCCAGTGCTCTGTCACCCTCACCAGAAAGAAGTTTTTCCTCATTTTTGCATGGAATTTCCTGTGTTCCAGCTTGTGCCCGTTGCCCCTCGTCCTATTGCTAGAAACCACTGAAAAAGTCTGGCTCTATCCTCCTACAACCCACCCTTTAGGTACTTGTAAACATAGATAAGGTCTCCCCTCAGCCTTCTTTTCTCCAGGCTAAAGAGCTCCAGCTAAAGATCAGGCCTCACTGTATTCAGAGGTAAAGTGCCTGTTTTCCAAGGGTGTTAGTGCTGCTAGTCAGGTCCGGTGAATATAAAGGATGTGCACCCAAGATGGATTTTGCTGTTATTTATATCACATATGTCAAAGAGTGTTCACTCCAAAGGTAAAAGTCCAAAACGTTAGCAGGAAATGTGAACTTCTAACCTACTAAAATGGAGGAATTCTAAACTAAAAGGAGTTTTAAAAATAGGAACGTGGACTCTCCAAAGGCTGGATTCCAGAATTCTTTAATATGTGAAAAATTAGGTAACGTTTTCTCCAGAAAAGTTGCCACAAAAGACATGGAAATATATTTTCATCAAAGTGGATGAAAATATAGAGCAGAATGTCTATTTTAATTGTATTTGTCACAACAGTTTCTCAGTCTTTGCTGTTTTTTCCTATAATTTTTCATGCATTAACCGTATTGATGTATTTTGGCTCTGCCAAACCAGAAGATCACCCCTTGCCACTATAAGCCCTTCGTACTTATTATTCAGCTGGTGTTGAGCTGCATGTTTTATCTTTCCAAGAAAATTGTTTAATACCTAAGCCTCTCTATCTATCCTCACGTTCAAGATTCTCAGCATAAGGAAAATGAAGGCTCAAGCCACAGATACAATACTCAGCTCAGCAGATTATGGAAGGCCAGCTGAGCTGTAGCTAGTAGCTCTCAAAGATCTCGATGTCAGTCCTTGGTAAATGCAAGGTATTGTAACTTAGTTCTGGCCTCTTTCAATATGGCATAAATGGAGTCAAATTGACCCACATTTACCATGGGCTAAAGGTGCATCCAACTGTTTTCACTCCTCTGCTAGCTGATGCTTGAACTGAAGAAACTTTACAGAAATTTTAAGCTTTCTGGAGTGATGCACTGCTTGGTTTTTTTCTACTATCGAAGTGATCCTATAATATTTTAAAAACTTTGTTAATCAGGCACTGTAACAGTGCAGATCTTTGTGAAACTAACTTTTAAAATGCCACACAAAAATGCAAGCATCTTTGCGGTAATGCTCATTAAGGAACTCTTTGCAGACCCACAATTTATTTATTTAAAAAAAAAATGGTATGGTTATAGTCAGGATGAATCTGCAAATGACAATACCTCCTATAATGAGGAAGATCTGAATAAAATGAATGTTGAAATGTTGTGGTTCTAAAATGCTTGATAATATTCTGTCATGGCTGGAAGTAGCTGTAGCACATGATCTCATTTGCTTGAGAAGGTACTTCTCCTCTTAGGCTACTGTCAGCTTGGAAAAGAAGGGAGCCAGATGAAGGATAAATCCTTACGATGAGATCTGTGCTCGGCAGGCCAATCCGAAGCCTTTTGATGTGATGCAAAAGTCTGCAGTGGGCTTCAGTTCAAGCTCTGAATGGTCTGTGCTGACATCTTTAGCTTATGGCATTCACTGTGCCTTCGTTGCTGTCCGTGATGTCTCTGATAGGATATAATTTGCTACAGCTGGCTTAGGTGCAAAACCGCCATGGGCAAAGCTTTATGTCTTTCCTTAGATGTGCCATTTCATTGTGTGTCTCATCAAAATCAGGCAAACAAATGTGGAAAGAGTAGGTGCTCCTGTATGTGTCATGCTCTACAAATCAAGTGTATGGAAACAATCCCTTGCCTAGAGCCTGGCTTGTGCCGCCGCACACATCAGAACTCAGTGACAGAGGGTCTCATTTGTTCTGTTTCTACCTCTTCAAGATCAGAAGAGGCTTAAACACCTACCTACTGGTAAAGCTCATTATTTTCTGCCTGAATCCTAAGTGGGGGTGGGGAAAGGGGAATACAAAAATTTTATTCTAAAGCATAATTAGATGCCAGATTCAGGTAGGGATTTAGATATGTCTTGATTAAATCAGAGTTCTTTTCTAATACAAATGAATGTTACACTGAGACTCCCATTATTTAAGGGAATTTTCAGTGCCAGTTAAAAAAAAAGTGCTCTCTGTTCTTTGGCAGCTGAAGACTCCCATCTTCAAGTGTATTCAGTAGGGTGGATTCTCAGCTGAAATATACCCAAGTAGTTCCAGTTTCCCTGGTGTAATTACATCAATGAATGTTATCTAAGGATTGGTTGGAGAAGAGAAGAGGACATCACTAATAAGCACGTAATGCTGCTCATCCTCTGATCATCACTGCATGAATTCAATTGACAATCAGAACCAGGGGGATAAAAGTTTTGAATTTAAAAAAAAAAAAAAAAAGTATGTGAAGGTAAACTTTTTTACATCCATTACATTATATTTGTACATTAGTGGGAAATCACAGGGAGAAAAATTATATTGTATCTTGTGCAAGTGACTTTAATAACGAGATAGCTGTTAGACTATGCTGGTTCCAGTGTTAAACTTCCAAGAATGGTGAGCTTATGGTTTTCAGTAATCAATGACCTACACCAAGTCACGTATTTAAAAAAGGAAAAAAACCAACCAAACAAACAAACAAAAAAAACCCAAAAAACCAAAAAAAACCCCTCAGTTTATTCTCTTGCCCTAACTGACTTTTGAGTAGTCCCTAAGCATCACAAAAAAGGGCAAGAGACTATATGGGGATTTTAACTGGCTGGTCCAAACACTTAGGGGTCCTATTTATGACAAAATGAGGCATTCTCTAATTGGCTGGGTAATGAGTGCTGTTAAAGAGTAGTGCTGGCTGAGTGACACACAGGATTTTGAAGGCTGATGGAAGCTTAGAGATGCTGGATGTGTCATTGGCAGGCATTACACAGGAGTAATGAATGGTGCAGATCTGTTGTCTATTGGGATGATGGCTATGGTTCCCGGAGGAGCCAGCAGAGCAAGCAGAAATCTCCTTTCCTCCCATTTACTGCCATGAGCTTGAAATAGAAACATGCAATTTTGCTAGAGTTCATCCAGCCAGCGGCTGCAACTAACACCAGGACATTCGTATCAGTTGCAATAACAGAAAGGCCCTAAGGGCTCCCCAGTGTCTTTCCTCCTTTATGGGCTACGGTCTGGGCCTCTGACTCTTCCATTTGGCCTAGAAAATTCACAACAGGGTCTTACAGGCAGCTGAGCTGGCATGTGTTGGCCTGGACCCGCAACAGGGCTGCCAAGCTCCTGACAGCGTGCCTGCCCGTTTGGCTGCCAGTTCATGTTCTCCTATCGTGGGCAATGCCTGCAGCCCGTAGATCCACAGCTCAGCTCCGCTATGCCTTCCCGGCAGCAGAATGGCTGACCTTGGCCTCCTCCTGGGTCATTATGTCAGGGATGTCTCAGGTGAGCAGTGTTCCCCACCTCACGCTCATCCAAGGTCCACATTTGCACTTGGGAAAGGAAGTAAATATGGAGTGCAGTATGGAGGTGCAGTTAGAGAATTGCATGATAAACCAATATCAGAATGCAATATCTGTTCTTATGAGGGTGAAATCTGCAATATCCCTATCTCAGGATGTAAAGAATCTGTATCTTAAAAGAAGCAAAGTATGTGAATAAAGAATGTAGAACATTTTTTTTCAAGCTTATGTTGTTCATCAGTGAGACACAGCAAGGTGAAGGACAAGAAGTAGGTAGACAAAAGAGAAAAACATATGAAAAAGAAAATGCCTTTGCAATTGATTGGTTTTATTTCTGACTTTGGAAATGGGATCATCTGCTATTATTGCTAACACAGTCAAGATGAATTCAAAATATACTGGCACTTGTCTTCATTGTTTTGAAATCTTCAGGTGAGCCTGTAAGAGGCTGCTTCAATCAGAAGGCTATCGTTTCCTTTTCTGTAGAAATCTAACACACCTAACATTTTAGTAATATTACCTTGTCACATTTTAATCTATGTGAGGGTTTATATTTTGTTTTGTTTGGGTTTTTTTGTTTTGTTTTGTTTTGTTTGCCTTTGAAACATATTCTAGCCAGGTTTGCAAAGCTGTAGGGCTGCAAAGACAAGAGAAATTTTTGTCAATTGTCTAAATATTTGAAACTGCAATATAGAAATACCCATTTTTTTTCCAAGGTATTTTTATAACGTGGTGTTGTTTGCTACCATTGTTGCTCTGATGACAGTGACACTAGAAGGTGTTGGGGACATTCAACAATCCTCCCTCAGGACACAGCAATAGGAGAAAATTAAGATAAAATGACTTGGCCAGATTCAAAAAGCAAATACGTAGCAGAATTAAGATTAAAACTCAAATTTTTAAAATCAAAATCAAACCTTATACATTGTGTAATAGGCTAAACAACATTTCTAAGTAATTTTAAAATATGGCATACTCAAATCTTCCTAGACTATATTGTGCTAATCTTGACTGACAGAAAAACTTGGAAATATGTTAACAGAAAAAAAACACCACAGCGCAGATGTGATAACTATGTCTTGGTACCAGTAAGACCTTAATCTGTATATATATAGTAAGATGCTGATGGAGCGAAGTGAAACCTCATTCAGTAGTCCCTTAGGATGTCAGAATTTTCTAAGCATTAAAACGCTTGAATAAAAACTGAGGACAAGTACCAGTACTCAACAATGGAAAGCACTACACATTTTTTCATACACAAAGGGCAAAAAGCATTCTATGATAATTTTATTTCACATAAAGGAAAATAATAAACAAATTATGTGTCTGAAATCCCAAGTGCAGATATTCAGTTAGTGCATATTTACTTTACTGGAGTTAAATTACCCGATACTTGTGGAGGTTCTGACCCTTAAATGTCAAAATAGACACCAATCTCCCAATGTTTCATGAGCAATAACTTCTATTGAAAAAATCTTGGGTTTAATTTGTAGATGTATTTGTATTCTTTACTTGTTTTTCCATACAGCTGCTGCTCTGTGATATGTGATATAAAAGAATTGAAGATTTGTAAATTGCTCTTACCTTTTACAAGCAATGCAGCTATTTCTTGTTCATGCAGATAAAACATTTTAGTAGACAATTAGATCTGGATTTCAATACTGGGGAGTTTTCCAAACTTGTAAACCTATGTTGAAACTTAAAATAATACAATTAGGAATATACTCTGAGACACAAGTCAGCATCTTTCTAGTGTAGAGATTTTCTTCTATTCCAGATTGTCAGATCATATACAACAAAATAAATTGAAACTCAGGTATTAGAAGGCATATTTCTATGTATTTTGCTGTGTTTCTACACATTCATGTATTTGTTTTAAAATCTGTAAATTACGTAAATCTTTGTCTCTAAGTGGTTCTTCCAGAGGGTTAAGACACCGTAATATAAATTTTGGGGATATTTGGGAAGCTATCCCATATTTGAGAAACTATTCCATAAAGCTGTTCAGTGGAAAACTGTTGAGATCTGCTGGTCCCTCCAATCCTTAGAATTCAAGTCACAACCTACTGAATCACTGGATGATGAAAATAAATAAGTTACTTAGTGTTTAATACAGAGAACTTTGAAATTTCCCCATCCTAAGGGACCATACTGCTCTATATTCATGATAGGGAAGAAGTCTGGAGGAAATCCATGGTAATATTAATTATTTTTAAATGTGCTTAGAGAGATATCACTAGTTTAATATTGTATACCATCTGGATCCAGATTCACGGCTTGAGACAATGTTCATAGTTATGAGCTACATCTTCACTGTAAGATTTACACACTTTATTCCTTAACTTTCGTGATACTGTAAAATAATCAGTTTCCAGCTGAAAAATACAAGCCATAGGTGAACATGTATGAAGTTAATGAAAATTCTCAGTGAACTCTGGATCACATCCCCTGGCCAGACCTTAAACTAGGGTAAAGATGCTTTCAGTCACTGATGACTCACAACACTAAAGAAAGAGAGTTGTTTTTCCTTTTCTGCTGCGCAGCTCTGAATGCCACTGACAGCCAGCCCTGCAGAGAGATGGAAACAGAATGCAATCAGACTTCCAAATCTTCCCTTAATGCAGTGTCTTTCTTTGGAGCTTTTCCCTGTAGGGTACCTCTCAGATGGGGATAAGTAATGCTGTTAGTACATAATCCAATCACTGATGCAGATTGCTCCAAGACAACCCTGAGCGTCAGATTTTTATTTTTTTTAACTTTATAAAGAAAGTAGCTTTTCTGCAGTAAAAAGAAAAAAGGATGTGGCTTGGAAGTTATTAACAGTATAAAGAAGTCTTGTTATATGTTGCCTGCATATGATAAGATTGGAAGCTTAATTTACTATAAAATACAAAAACTGAAGTAAAAGAATGAGAAGTTTTATCGTTCAGAGAAGGATTACAATTCTGTGCTCTCTTCTCCCCTTTGCATTGTATGGTCAGACAGGGTTGTACACTTCTTCTTATTCCCAGACTGAACCTATTTCTGGGATTGCCAAGGCAGAGGTCTCATTCTAGATCTTTTGCTGCCCTTGCTACGCTCTCACCCTTTTGTCTCTAGCACTGTGCTTAACATGGGTTATTAGTAGCGTGATATGCAGATCCAGTTACTGGACTGGGACTTTCTACACGTGGTTTCTGTTTTCACCCTTACATTTAGCCTGCTATTCAAATTCACATCATCTTCCCTGCTTCCATCCCATCTCCCTCCCATCGTGTCTCTATCTCCTCTATTTTGACTGCAGACTTTTTGAGCATGGGATTTTCTCTCTCTTTGGAATAGATGAGACTTAGCACTCTGGAGGGCTGAACACATCTAGAGAGCATGTAACAAACAGAAATTCAGGGAGTGGTGTCCCACCCATCCAGTTTAAGTATCTAACTTTGACATACTGAAGGAATTGTCAAAGTTCTTTATCGAGGCACTAGAGACAGGTGGGTGCCTTTGAAGCTGTCAAGATTTATGCCCTTCAGGTATCCACATTAAGAGCACAGTATCTAGCTCTCCAGGCTACCAGAAACATCTGCCTCTGCTGTTAAAACTATATGCTTATAAACTCAATCCCTCCCATAAATAGCAACAAAAAGGCCATCAGAAAATATGTAAGGTTGTTCTAGAAGAACTGGGTCACTGATATTATGATAAATGCATGGTTTCTGCAAAATCTCTCAGGATTCTTTCAAAATGGTGCATTAGTACTTCTCAGTTCCACTGAGCTGGTTTGTTTAAAATGGGGTTTTGGCATCTGTTAATGTTTCTAACAAAATGAAATTTGCAGGTGTAATGTAACTCTCAAACAGATGTCTAAAGTGAAAAATATATTGAGGACATATGGAAATAGCATTATTTACATCCCTCGAATGATTTTTAATAACTTGAAATGTTTTATATGACAGTAATCTTTCCATCTAATGTTCTTTTTTTTTTTGAGCATTTAACACATTAAATTCCTTGTCAATCATTCCACCTGGAACAAGACTCAGATCTGTAGCTAGGACATCTGCTTTTTGTAGCAATTAGTGTATTGTCAATAAATTAATAACGTTAAAAATCTTGGTGTAAGCATGTGAAAACCTGTCAGCAAAGTGAAAACCTTATTTTCAGCAAAGGTGAAAACCTTATTTCAGCAAAGGTAAAAACCTAAAAACCAGTATGAAGATGTACTCAAGAAAGATTACTTTTCATGTTATTGTTAATTATTGAACTGCTTAAACAAATCACAGAATCACAGAATGATATGGGGTTGGAAGGGACCTCTGGAGATCACCTAGTCCAAACCCACTGCCAAAGTATGTCCACCTACAGCAGGTTGCACAGGAACTTGTCCAGGTGGGTTTTGAATGTCTCCAGAGACAGACTCCACCATCTCTCTGGGCAGCCTGTTCCAGTGCTCTGCCACCCTCAAAGTGAGGAAGTTCCTCCTCATGTTTAGATGGAACTTCTTATGTTCAAGTTTGTGCCTTTTACCTCTTGTCCTGTCACTGGGCACCACTGAAAATGGACTGGACCCATCCTCTTGACACCCACTCTTTAAGTATTTGTAGGTGCTGATCAGATTCCCTCTCAGTCTTCTCTTCTCTGAAGTAAAAAGACCCAAGTCCCTCAGCCTTTCTTTGTAAGAGAGATGTTCCAGGCCCCTAATCATCTTTGTGGTCCTCTGCTGTACCTTTCCAGCCCAGCAGTTCCCTGTCCTTCTTGAACTGTGGAGCCCAGAACTGGACACAGTACTCCAGATGGGGTCTCACCTGGACAAAGTAGAGGGGCAGGATAACCTCCCTCAACCTGCTGGTCACACTCTTCTTGAAGCACCCCAGGATGCCATTGGCCTTCTTGGCCACAAAGGCACACCGCTGGCTCATGATCATCCTGTTACCCAACAGGACTCCCTGGTCTTTTTCCTCAGAGCTGCTATCCAGCAGGTCAGCCCCCAGCCTGTACTGGGGCAAGGGGTTATTCTTCCCCAGGTGCAGGACCCTACACTTGCCCTTGTTGAATTTCATCAGGTTCCTTTCTGCCCAACTCTCCAGCCTGCCCAGGTCTTGCTGTATGGCAGCACAGCCCTCTAGTGTGTCAACCACCCCTCCCAATTTTGTATCATCGGCAAATTTGCGGAGGGTACATTCCATCCCTTCATTCAGGTCATTGATGAAAATAATGAAGAGGACTGGACCCAGTATTGACCTCTGGGCGACCCCACTTGTTATGGACTTCCAACTAGATTCTGTGACACTGATCAGAACCCTCTGAGCTCTGTCTTTCAGCCAGTTTTCAATACACCTAACTGTCCCTTCACCTAATCAACACTTCCTAAGCTTATCAATGAGGATGCTGTGGGAGACTGTGTCAAAGGCCTTGCTGAAGTCAAGTTAGACAACATCTACTGCCCTCCCCTCATCTATCCATCCAGTCATGCCATCATAGAAGGCTATCAGGTTAGTCAGACATGATTTCCCCTTGGTAATCATATACAGACATCCTGTTAGCCGTGGCAGTTGCTACAAAACATGAAGTGCAAAAGCTCACCGATTTTGAAGAGTTTATAAATTAGAAGAACAAATGAAAGCCTGGAAAGAAAACCAGCAGAGAGAAATTAAAGGTTTTGTTAGGGCTACAGAAGAAGAGATAGCAACAAACCAAATTATTTCTGACCCCGATTAGTCTGTGACCACTAGGCCAGGTGTTTTTCTTTGCCTGGTAGATTATCAGTTGCTTTTAGTGCTGCTAGGGAGAGGTCTAGTTTCCTAGGGATGGATGCTGCCATATCTTACACCAGTGACGATGAAGTGTCTTCTCTATTAAGAAAATTGATTAACAGATGTTAGAGGAAAGGAAAGGCACCTTGCCTACTCTTTTTTTTTTTTTTTTTTTTTCATTGGAGTTTACAATGTAATACAGTAAAGAAAACCCACTTCGGGCTGATTTCATTAGGCAGGGCTAAGTCAGATGTGAAAACAGAAAACAAAGTGTGCAAGTCTGTATTCCAAGCTAAACTTTCCACTGTCTCATATAGGACAGAACTACTTACAGATTTCATATGGAGTTGGTGCTTAATGGAGGTGAAGAGGTCAGCATAGGCTGGCTGTTGCTTGTCCCTTTCTTTTTACAGAAACACAGCAAGGATCTCATTTTCTGCTACTTGAATTGGCTGAACGGAGCAGGGGATGTCAGAATGTATGGATTTCTTAGCAGGTTTGTTAAAGTTTTTGATTTCCTTGATTTATCCTTTCATAACTATCATGAAAAGTGAAAATGCTGGCAATTAAAGTTAATGAGCATTTCGTTGCTTGTGACAGTTTATTTCAATTAGCATTGTTCCTGTTTTCAAATGGGAAAAATGTTCTGGGAAGCTTCTGTGGTAACACATGGAGCCAAGCTTGAGTTCTCTAGAGCTGGCTGAGAACAGCAGACACAACTTGACCTTTACAAGAAGGGAATATATTATTCTTAAAGGAGCCTTCAGCTCTCTGTTGACTCTGCTGCATACATTTATGTGTTTTGTTTGAAGATTTGAAGGTGGACCTTTCACAGACCAAATGCCACACTTATTTGTACATTTTTTCCCCAATGGGTTGTTCTGACACTTAGAGGTTACAGAACTAATCAACCAATCTCCCCTCCTTCCTTCCCTTACTTCTTTCTTCCCGCCCTCCCTCCTTTTCTTCCTTCCCTCATTCCATTCATCTGGCTGTCTGTCCTCCTGTCCTTCCATCCCTTCTGCATTCCTCTGTACATGCTGGGAATAAGGAAGCATGACCAAACTCAAGCAATAGATAAGTGCAGAGGTGATGTAACGAACCTGATTCTAAAAGAGTTGATGAACCATTGAGCACGAGTGTTGATAACTGACAATTGCTCATGTTAGTTTAACAGTACTAGTTTCAGAAAAGGCCATCTTCTTCCGAGAGATGAATCAATGAATCTGAGCATGAAAATCAATGTGTAAATGCAATCAGCCCAATTCTGCCATTGTGGGTCTGTAAGGAATTTGATACTGCAGACAATAATTCCAGGCAAGGCTGAGTTATACGCAACATTTGACAGCAGAAAGACTGGACTTCTGAAATAAAGTTCTAGTCCTGCATGTCTCTGCATCCATTCCCTACTTTTTTTTTTTTAATATTTGTTTTTATGGTCTCTGCTCATTTTTCTGATTAAATAATATTCTTTCATGCTTCTTTATTAAAACAGATGGTAGATTTCTCAGCACAGCAATATTCAGTGCATTAAAAATCCTAGACTGACTAAGGTCAAAGTCCCAACAGATCCTTTATGGGATTTGTTATATCCATTTAACAGAATAATAAACTGTACCATGGAATGCTAAGGCTATTATTATTATGACTGTCATTTTTATTTACATGTCATCAGACCTACTTAGCTATACTGTAGGCAAGTATTTTGACAAAGTGTACAGCAAAACTCTCCTTGACTAAATAAATGCTTTCCTTCAGGTCAGGTAGCATAAAATGTTCTAATGAACAGATGTCTCATGGACTATGTCCACCCAAAGATGCCTTACTCAGTTTCTTTTAACATCTCTAACAGAAACACTGCCTAGCTCACTCAAATTTCTCTTCCAAAGCTAATCATTAACATTATTGTAGACTTTCATCAGGAGAGCATTCAGTCTGCCTTCTGAAATAGGAAAACCCTCATTTACCCACTTATTTATATCACTGATATTTTTGTTACCAATTCAGTGTTGACTGAAATAATTTCATTAGCACTTCTTGAACTGAAGTTATAATCACACAAACAAATATGACAGATTGGTTTTATAAAGTTATCACAGCAGTGTCAGTGTACGCTATCCAAAATAGAACACATCTTTATGTAAGTGCATTAATGCATAATCTTCCTATATTTTCAATACTTCCTGCAGTCGTGAAAACTCCTCTTCAAGAAGGGAACGACTTAGGAAGAGGTAAAGAGAGCATCTACAAGGGTAATCATAGGCATGAATTCCATGTATGAGAAAAAAGAAAGGGCTGAACAAGATGATAGAATCTATAAGATCAAGAATGCTACTGGTAGTTGAATGCAATGCACAGCTAAACTGTGGTATCTTCACCACAGGACGTTCTGGAGGTCAAATGAATAAATGGGTTTGGAATGGGATCCTGAGCTCTAAGGTCAATCTACCTAAACATTTTGCTTATTAAAGAGCAATCCAGAACACCAAGGGGGTCTTATAACCTCAAAAGCCAAGTTTGAACAAGAACTAGAACAGGTAGCTGCTGTAAAACTTTAACTGACTACAAAGTTGACTACATAAGAGAGAAATGAAAAGAAGTTCATTGACACACCTTCAGCTATTTGTTGTGGCCTTGCAGAGAAATTCCTTGCTTACAAACTCATTTACTAACAGCTTGATTTGTTGGCTGCCCCAAAGTCTCAAGTGACTTTTAGGGATTTTTTTTCTTGATTTATCTGTTTCTGCTTCTCAGCAGTTTTTCAGGCACTCTGTTAACCTATAGCCTCCCATTTTTTCCCAAATCTTATCTGCCTTTGTTTGCCACACCTTGAACTTTTGAACCTTCAGCTTCATGGTGGCTGCATTGTTCTGCTGAGGTACAGCCCCACCTGGCCCAGACTCACCT
>VXBJ01003730.1:155390-222741 GCA_013400055.1 Nycticryphes semicollaris | reverse complement strand
TTTTTTTTTTTTAAAGAAGAACATGATATTTAAAAAAGAACTGTCAGGAAACACATAAAATAGGCGCTGCCATTGAGCTCATAAGAGCATTCAATTTACCCCTTTTTTGTCTCATGATTTTGGTGATATACACTTGGTGGTGTAAATGTCCACGGAAATAAATACACTAATGTTTCTTTGTGGGAACAGTCCAAAAAACAATGGGGACTATGGGAACTGCTCTGTTCTTTAATTATATTTGTACTTGGAAAGAGTTACTAACCTGTTTATCCCCTAGCACTGTTCATAGAGAAAGCAGTGAACTGACCGTCTTGATCAGCTTTTGGTTAACTTGGTCTGGACATCTCTGAATCTCTCTCGCAAAGCTGTCTATTTTATTTTCAGCATCTAAGGCATGGAATAATAGCCAAAAAAATGTTTCATGTGCATTTCACACATACTTCTCATACTTCTAAACTAGTAAGTAGTTTAGAAGCCTAATAAAATAGGAGGTGAAGTTTCCAGGCTTTGTCAGTTGAACAAGAACAAGAGGGTTAGAAGGCTGTGGAAGACTTCCTTAAAAGTAATTGAAGGCTCCCTACTCTTTTTTTTCTTTTTTTTTCTTTTTTTTTTTCTTTTTTACACTCTGTCCCCTGAGCAAGCCTGAAGCTGTTTGCTCAAATCCAAAAACTACTAAGCAAACTTCAGGGTTCAGCTCACAAATTCCTAAAGGGTTTGCACAGCCCAGTTTTCTAGATGTAATTAATCAGCTCCTGTTCTAACCAAGTCAAAGTCTCTGCGTAACTAACTGTCTATGAAAAGAATAATGTCCTAAAACCTTGTCTATGACTTTGTTAGATGCTCCCCTGGCTTTTTTTTTCATGACTTCTCTGGTATTCAGCTCTTTGTTTCTAGCCATACTCTGTTAAATGTGAAACTGTGTCTGAGTCTCCAGATGAGCACATGTATGAATGCAACCAAATTAAACTGCAGACTCACCTGATTGTGTAGACACTAGAAATGCCATGCTAAGAAGAATTTAAAGAACCCTAGAGGAATAGTTTATATTGCAGAAGTCAATGATGATAAATCCAGGTAAATCCTGTTTTAAGACCAGAGTTAATTCAAAGGGCAAAGAGACTGGGAAAAAACAATGGGAAGAACCCATGAGTAAATTTTCAGTTATTTAGCTTTGGTTTATGCCTGGGTTGCATGGATCAGAAAATATATCAGAGAATGAAAACCAAAAAATATCTGTGCCTGTAATGAGGCTAATTAGAACTAGAGTTAACTTAAATGAGTCTTTCACAGTTTATTCTAGTATTCAGTAACTCATTTTTCCTCATATCCTATACCATTTTTCCATTTTATCTATGGAGAAGGAATCTATCCTTGTGCTTTGAGATAGTACAGCTCTGAATAGTGCAGCTGAGCCTTGATTACATTATCTCTGATTGTTGTAAAAACAGAATTTCCATTTGCCAAGACATTTCCATATTTCAAAAATGTTTTCAGACTAAATAGATATAAAATGATGATATTTTCCAGAGAACAGACATTCACAACAATTTATATTATAAAACATTGACTAACCACAATGATTAATGACTCAACTTTTTTGAATTTGTCTGGATAATCTCAAGCAGCATACAAATTACCTGTTCATCAACATTATCAAGTATAGAACTGTAATAAATAATTAATATAAATATAATCTGAAAGCCAAAACAATGAAACAGACTTATGTGCCAAAACTTAATATTTTCAGCTGAAGACCTTGAAAACTACAGCAAGAAACTTTTTGATGAAGATAAAAAAGTAGTAGCTAATGAAAGAAACATTCCCAACCATTTCTCATGTTGAACACTTCAGAAAAATAGTGTTGTAAAGAAGCAATTTTCCCTTTAAAAATGTCATGAAAATGTGATATTTCATCAAAGATATTTCCGTTTTAACCAAAGATCCTTTGGAAAACTGTTGGAGTGGTGAAAAGTTGGGAGGAGAAAAGCACTTCAATTGTTGTGCAATTCGTGGACTGGGGTACTATTGTAGAACGTAGAAAATACTCTTTATCAGGTAAAGCATCAATGAAAAATTGGACCAGGCACATTTGACATCACTGGTCCCAGAAGAAGGCACCACTCACTTGTTTTCACTGACATTGCAGTACCTGTGCCTAATCAAAACTTCTGGTTTCAGTTAAAAATGCAAGTTGTCAAACCCATTCTCTGTAGATTAGCAGCGCTAATAGATTGCCACAGAGCTTTCCGTAGGCATCTTTTAATTTTCCACTGAAATGCTCTTTCCATACTGCTGTATATTTATAAAATCTATAGCTTATATCTCTATCTCTGGAAAGAATTAAAAAAAATCTTTATAAGCAGATGCCATTGGATCCTATCCAAGTATTTAGACTCACATGCTTACGTTTAACTAATACATTCATCCTAATCCGTAGAATTTTTTTGTCAATATCCAGCTTGAATCTTTACTGCCACAATCTATCCACTAAGTTTAAACAAGACCAAATTCTTGCCTTTTCTTTTGTGACAGACTTTAACCTATTTGAATTTTGTTCTCGTGTCTTCCGTCTTTTTTTTCCCTTTTTCCTTAGCAACACCAATCGTTCAGATTTCTCCTCCTAGCAATATTTTCTACATCTCTGACCAGTCACTATGATTGCTTTTCTCAGGACTGTTCCTACTTGTCCATTTTTCAGAAATTCGGGAAACTCTACGAGGCTTTATTGTTGGGGCTTGTTGTGAGGAAGTGCACTGAAGACACTCTGTACTTCTATTCAAACATCAAGTCTGCTGCTTGAATGGAGGTCCAGACATATGTTTTTTAGTGTTATCAATTGATTTCTCTCAAGTCTTGAAAGTAATTGCCCTAAATACACTCGTAGCATTCATCCTAAAAATAGCCAAATGCTATATAAAAGATGCTGACGTTTTCCTGACAAGTGTGATTCATGAGGAGCAGCAGTGTGATGACTGGAAATTTTCCCAGCCAAAGTGATTACAGTGACAACCTCACTATATGGGATGAACCGAGTGAACAGCTGGTTTTACATTTACTCTTTATATATGCACAGCTGGCAAGTACCATCCTTTGGATAGACAGATGGATGTCTGTTTGTTTGGGGGGGAAATAACATATTTATCATGCATCCGCTGTCATCTCCTGAGACTATGCATTGCAATAAATATTAAACATAAAGCTTCAAATTATCAGAAAAAAAAAAGGAACTGTGTGTGGTGTGGTCTGTGTTACAGCTTGAAACACTGATCACTGCTGCAGCTCTGCAAGACTTGCTCAAACATTCTTATAGGGACAGGCTGAGATTACTAACAGTAAAGAAAAGAACCTGATGGCTTGAGCACAAGAAGGTGGGGAAAAACTAGGGTAGAAACTGTCAAGACCTTCAGCTCTTTTTGTGGAATCACTTTTGTGCACGCTCTCCCCTGATGGCACTTACATGTGCCTCTCGCTGAGGAGTTACACTGCATTGCCCAGAAGGGAAATGCATGCCCATATGCCATCACAGTAGAAAGCTAACACACACTCATGGAATCATGGAGTAGTTTGGGTTGGAAGGGAACTTTAAAGGGTCATAGTCAACAGGATCAGGCTGCTCAGAGTCCCGTCCAACCTGACCTTAGTTTTTCCTAGTATGGCCTGCAAAAACACAGTTTATCCAGTTCAAGTGATCCGTTCTGCAAGAAAGACCACACTTGTCCCAGTATAAATTATTCTTATAGGGGAATGTTTTCTCTCAACCTATAAGCTCCTTGGTGTCATGTTGGTGGTAAATAATGTTTGCCATTTCTGCACTGCAGATGCCATCACATTGCAAATAATTTATGGCCATTTCCATAACTTTAGCAGTAAAATAATATGAAACCTGCCTGTTGACAAACCCACAGTTCCACAGGTCTTCCAGAAATACAGCCCTTCTGAAAGCAGCTAGTAAAATTATCTCTTTTTACCTGTATGTTCTCTGAGCAGAGCAAAAATGCCTTCATGGTTCATTTTCATTTATTTAATGCACATGGCAAAAACTTACGAGGTCACAGGGATTTATGCTAGTAGATTTGGCGGCCTTTTAATATTTACTTAGGCTGTAAAATATAATTTGAATTTTGGAGGTATTTGTCATTGTATCTAAGATGGATAAAGGTATGTTTATTATAGCTGTATTTGCTATGTGTGATTTACATTGTTATATGTTGACTTTTCATTTCCTCAAATGTCACAGTTGCATTTTTGTCTTTCTAACTTCCTCAAAGTATAGAAAGTTAAATATTTTTGTCACACTGATGGCAATCAAATCTTGTTACAAAGTTAGGTTCAGACTGCTATACCTACTAAGCGATGACTTGCTTTTTTGAAATGCTTCATGATGTGTACTGTTATCAATGTAGTATGATTCAGCACCTGAAAAGTCTCATTATGTAGTTTGTAGTCAAAATCTATGTTTATACTCCACTAAACCAGCACCCTAAGGAGTGGCCATAAGCTATGCTGGACCATGTTCTCACCAATAAGGATGGGCTGGTGGACAATGTGAAGCTCAAGGACACTTTGGCTGCAGTGACCATGAGATGGTAGAGTTTGAGACCTTTTGGGCCATGAAAAGGGCACACAGCAAGCTCACTACCCTGGACTTCAGGAGAGCAGACTTTTGCCTCTTCAGGTAGAATACTCTGAGATACAGCCCTGAAGGGAAGAGGCACCTAAGGAAGCTGGTTAATATTTAAAGATCACCTTCTCCAAGCTCAGGAGTAATGCGTACCAACAAAGACAAAGCCATATTGTCAAAGTTATTGCAGTTGGGTGAAGTTCCCGCTGACTGGAAAAGAGGAAACATAACCCCTGTTTTCAAAAAGGGCAAAAAAGAAGACCCAGGAAATTACAGGCCAGTCAGTCTTACCTCTGTGCCTGGCAAGATCATGGAGGAGATCCTCCTGAAAACTATGCTGAGGCACGTGGAAACTAAGGAGATGTTCAGTGACAGTCAACATGACTTTCTAAGGGCGAATCATGCCTGAAAAAACTGGCATCATCTACCTGGATATGCAAAGCATTTGACACCATCTTGCATGACATCTTTGTCTCTAAATTTGAGAGACACAGATTTGATAGGTGGACCACTTGGTGGATAAGGAGTTAGCTGGATGGTCACACTGAAAGAGCTTGATGTCCAAGTGGAGATCAGTGATAAATGCCATTCTTCAGGAATTGTATGGGGATGGGCGCTGTTTAACATCTTTGTCAGCAACGTGGACAGTGGGACTGAGTGCACTCTTAGCAAGTTTTCTGATGACACCAAGCTGTGTGGTGTGGTTGACACACTGGAGGGAAAGGATATCATCCAGAGGGACCTTGGCAGGCTTGAGACGTGGGCCTGTGCAAACTTCATGAAGTTCAACCAGGTCAAGTGCAAGGTTCTGTATGTGGCATAGGGCAATCCCATGCACAAATACAGCGTGGGCAGAGAATGGATTGAGAGCAGCCCTGAGGAGAAGGACTTGGGGGTGTTGGTTGATGAGAAGTTCAATATGAATTAGCGATGTGTGCTGACAGATGAAAAGGCCTACAGCATTCTGAGCTTCATCAAAAGAAGCGTGGCCAGCAGATCAAGGGAGGTAATTCTCCCCCTCTGCTCCACTCTCGTGAGACCCCGCCTGGAGTTCAGTGTCTAGCTCTGGAGTCCCCAGTGTAAGAAGTACATGACCCTATTGGAGTGAGTCCAGAGGAGAGCCATGAAGATGATTAGAGGGCTGGAGAACCTCTCCTATGAATAAAGGCTGAGAGACTTGGGCTTGTTCAGCCTGGAGAAGGCTCCAGAAGAAGACTTAATTGCAGCCTCCAGTGCTTATAAGGGGGTCTACAAAAAAGATGGGCACTCTTTATCAGGGAGTACAGTGATAGGAAGAGAGGTACTTGTTTTAGATTGAAAGAGGGGAGATTTAGATTAGATATTAGGAAGAGATTCTTTAGCGTGATGATAGTGAGATACTGGAACAGGTTGCTCAGAGAAGTTTTGGAGGCCTCCTCCCTGGAGGTGTTCAAGACCAGGTTGGATGAGGCTTTGAGCAACCTGGGCTAGTGAGAGGTGTCCCTGCCCATGGCAGGTGGGTTGGAACTAGATGGTCTTTAAGGTCCCTTCCAACTCTAACCATTCTATGATTCTATAATATATCACTAAATGACTGTCATTGATTTCGACATTATTTTGTTTGAATAGGTCACATTAATAAATTATCTAAATCACTTGTTTCTAAGTCCTTAGTACTATTAAACCATCTTACCCTGTTTTTGTCATCTAGAAACTTTATCAGCAGCAGTCTTTCAAATTGTCTTTCAAATCGCAGACAGAAGTATTGAGTGGTCATAGCCTTTCACAAAATTGGATCCAGTGAAACTCATGCCTGGTTTATGGAGGGAGTCACAGCCCAGGCACATAATTTTTGTGAAGGAGTATCAAATACTAGGCAGAGCAAATGTACCACTCACTACATCTTTCTGTCTCTGCACCTCTAGACTATGAAACTCCTTTGGATGATGCCTGAACATCCACTATGTACAATCCTGGGCCTTATTTCTGTGTCTCTAAATTTTGTGTGAAGAGACTATTTCTTAGTAGGTGTGTGCATCAGGAGCTCAGGCTCTTTGGCTGCTTTAAGTCACTGCTGAAATAGAAACAGTTAGCAATTAAGCAAACAAAAGCAGGTAAGCTATGTGCAGGAAATCTGCCCTCCCACTAGCTGTCATTTAAACTGTACATAGATTAGATTCCATAGTTCATCTCTGAAGTAAAAAAGGCATATTTTTAAAAGTACTGAAGACTTATTGTTTCCCCAAAATCTGTAGGAATCTCTGACTTTTCACTGTTTCTGATAATGAGACATTTTTTTTGTAGCTGCCTATTTACAAACTTAGATGCCTCTAAAGTGTTAAAATTTCAGCTGGTGTTCAGCCAAAATCAATTGAAAACTCTTAAAAAACAAAGCAAACATGAAAACAACCCAGATATTCGCACTACAATGAGCTAAGTGTTTCGAGGAGTAAGAACTGCTCTTAAATACCTAGTCTTTTGTACATGTGGTCTGATCTCCCAGCAAGCAGCCAAAATGTCTGAGATCTAAGGAACATCTTGGCATAACATTAACACTAATAAGATGTGTTGCTTACAGAAAGGGGGAAAAAAAAGGAAATCTTTACTTGCAATTTTGCTGCCTGGCAGTCTCTAGCGTGGGCAGAGGTAACATTTGAGAAACATCTATCCTGGAAAAAAAATATAACACCGAAGGCATCTAAGGCAAGGTTGGGAAGTCAAATGACAGATGCTTGAGAAGCCGAACAGCAAGGGAGTTTGAGAGTTCAGACAGCAGATGCACGGCAAGGCAAAAGGGCTCATCTGAGAGAACACCTGCCATTTTTCATGCACCTGTTTAATTTTTGAACTATAATATTTATGTATGCGAGGGGATGCGAGGAGGCAAAACTGAAGCCACAGACCCAAGAGGGTGAGATCTTAGTCTTTGTATTTAGGACTATCAGCGTAGTTGCCCTCATGAAATCCTTAGTGTAATCAAATGAAGCAGCTGTTTGCACTGCTGGATCTATTCAGACTGGGAAAAAAGGGGTAAACACTTCTAATGCAAATATCAGCCTTGCCTCTCTACACTTGCTGCAATGATTCTGTTGTTTAGCTACTTATGGTGGCAATTGGTGCAGAAAATCTCCAGAGCAAACAAGGCTTTAATTAATAATCAGTTATTTTCCGCAATAAGTAATTGAGAGGAAGCTCAGTTTAATGCTTGGACTTGAATATATCTTTGTGGTCTGATAAAGAATGTGGGTTATTCAACTGCTTTGTTAATATTTCCTGTATATCTGTTTGTCAAATTTTAGGATAATGCTATGTTTCTCAGAGCTTTGATAAAGACAAGGAATAGAAATGTGAAGTGGTACTAATCATTAGGATGTGTTGGCTTATTGGAAAATCCAGTGACTGAAAATTTTAATGACTTTTCACACTAAATATAAATAATCCCTAAAGGGAAGTTGGCGTTGCTGTGAATGCTTGCTTCAGAAGCCCATAAAATATGGAAGATTGTATCTAACACATTACAGGAAATTTTTTTATTCCTCAAAGCCCTGAGCGTTGAGGCATAACATTATAATATGGAAAATATGTGTCTGTATAAACTCAAAACCACGTCTCAAAGTTCATTGTATAAAGTAGAAGAGTTTATTGCATACTTGGAAAATTTTTCTGTACTACCTATATAAACAATAATCAAAAATTATGACTCTCTGTGACAAGCACAATCTGTTATATACAGTTCAATGTGTGTAACACATAATTTAATGTATACATTAGACATTATGAAATATTAGTGGTCGATTGTTCCACATTTGACTCAAGGATGGGAATGCAATCCTTCTTTTGTTTACCAGCAGCACTAGCTGTTAGTTGTTCTCTCTTTCTGGGCTTTTTTAGCATTCTCTGCTAAGTGAATTTAATGCAAATAATTCTGTTCCATTCAAGGGAGTACTAGATGGAACTATACCTTTCCATTTTTTATGTTTCTCCTAGTTTAATTTGCTGCTAGGAGGTAAAAGTTATGTGACATTGTTACACTGTTCTGTAAGTCTTAAATTTCTTTGTAATTGTTTCTTCTAATGTATTTGATGAATAAACTCTGAAAACTGTAACCAAATAGCTAACTAACCATAAAGAGACATGAAAGAATGCAGGAAAATGTGTAACTCTAGATAGACATATGCTAACATTTATTTTCTCTACATATCATCTTATCTTGTCAAAATTGGGGAATTTTTGGGGGGTTTTTGTTTGCTTTGCTTTGTTTTAATATATTGTATTTCTGTTGTGTTTAATGCAGTTAATAATTTTTTCATTGTAAATTTCTATTTCAAATGTCACTTCATTTTTGGTAAGATTTTATATAATAAAGCAAAAGAGAGAAGTTGAAGTTCTCACATCAATGCTATTTTAGGTATATAACATGTATCAAGTAAATATTTTTTATCACATAATCATGGAAGTTGTCTAAAAAAATAGAGCAACAGATTATATCCTTTCTGCTCTTGAGTGGGTTGAAATTCCTAGCAAGTGACTCCTCCACCCTTCTTTGTCAAAGCTAAATACAGTGATATGCAGTTCTTCTCCATGTAACGTTGTCAAGACTGTTCACTAAATAACCTTTGTGGTAGCTACTCAAAGTAACTGTCTAAACCTTCTTATCCCCTTTTAAAATGTACAATAATAGAGTTTAAATTACTTTCAGATGATAAGCCAGATTTGAATGTACTTGTTTCTCTGTCTTGCTCCCACTGTTACATATTTTATTTTTCTGCAAAAAGCTGTATATTTTCAACTCCTCCTCTGTGGTATCTAATTATTCCAGAAGTTCTTTAATATTTTTTTCATGGCATGTATTTGATGTATCCTAAAACATACACCTGTCTGAAATATTCTGGATCTGTAATAAAAGTGCTAAAGTCTTTCAAGCAAATTTTGGGGATAGATGTCAAGTTGTCAGACTACTGGTCACAAAATTTACTTTGTGTAACTCAGAAGTCTCAAAAGTTGAAAGGATACTGGCTTTGATAGAAGGAGTGTGTGGTTTTCTCTCACAGATATTCCCAAACAATAACTTTATTCTTATATCTGCTTGCCATTCCAATACTTGTTTTGCAGGGTTGAATTATACTCTTTTTCAAAAGCTGACAATACATCAGGGTACATCAGCTTGACAGCTACATGTACAAATAATGCTGCTACTCTTGTGCATTGTGTGAAACAGTTTAAACCATAAAGGTTTTAACAGTCTATTGAGGAGGAGTTGCCTGGAAGTGCAAATCGGTGGTTTCCTGTGATGCAGATGTTAGGTAATGGAGGAAAGGCAGAGAAAATAAACCAGAACTCTAATTAAGAGTGATGCTAGCTTCCAAGCTAGTCTATCACTGTCATCCTCTAGTATGTGATTCATAATATGATGAAAATAGATCAGGTGAATTGCAGCCTAACAGTAGCTATTTTAATTCAGAAGAGGAACCTTGGATGGCTGTCTTGGTTGGAGGTATCTGCAATGTCAGAGACAGAAGTTGAGATAAGTTTAGAAATAACAAAAAAAAAAAAAAGACAATATAGGATATTTCACCAAAACTCAGTCATGAGCCTCACAGGCAGATACAGGACAACTGAAGGATTGTAGTCTGAACAGCGTCTCTGCTGACTGGATGCCCCTTGAGCCCTGTGCTTCATCAACCTCTTTAAGGCAACTTCACTCCACTGATGTCTATGACACCTCTTTATTCTTTCTTTATTTCATCCTTTGCCACCCTTTGCTGTAATAAAAGTGGCTGCCCTTCCACTACCCACCTCCTATGAGGCTGCCTCTCTCCTTTCATCATTTTTCTATGAAAGTATTAATATCACACTTGTAAATCATGGCTTGCTTTTAAATCAAGCTTGTTCTGTATGCTTGTATGTTATAACCATCCAATTTTGCTCTTCTTTTTAAAATAGAAGTTTGAAAAGTCTAGAAATTACTTTCAATCCTAATTTTTAAAGATCTAAAAAGTAAGCCCATTCATTTTAGGGTAGAAAACAAATATGTATGTGAAAGGTTTTCTATGGCTGGTT
This sequence comes from Nycticryphes semicollaris, assembly GCA_013400055.1. Classification (NCBI taxonomy): domain Eukaryota; kingdom Metazoa; phylum Chordata; class Aves; order Charadriiformes; family Rostratulidae; genus Nycticryphes; species Nycticryphes semicollaris. The sequence goes on along the minus strand of VXBJ01003730.1, from coordinate 212,081 downwards.
CATGGGAACATTTATTTGGCTGTTTTGGGGAATGAAAAGTGAGAAAAAATAAAGGTGATCCCCAGATAGGTCTGGTACCTAAGGTACTTCCTGGAAATGCAGTAGACTCAGGTGAGCTACATCATCAGTAAGCTGTTGGCTGTCCTTAGTACTATTTGCTGGAATTATCCAATTCTCTATCATTAATTAAAGATTCATTAGACCATGAAATCACTTCATATCCCAATGGAATAGGTAAGTTACCTAGAATGGCAGAGATTGGATAAAGTTCCCATCCCAAAGAAAAAGATTTCCACGCTTAATTAGTATCACAGCTAAACTACTTGCTATTCTGAGACGAGTAGCTGTCTTTTTATATGTTTTACCAGAAATTCCATCCTGGACCAAAGGATCAGTTTCAATTAATCAACATTTTCCAATGAAAAATCCCCCAAAGGACATTTGAAAACCATGATAAGCTCTTAGTGTTAGTTATTGGCCTGTCCTAATCATTTTCAGAAGTGTTATACAGAATATTTAATACAGATGAGAATAATTAACACATGAAGCAATAGATGAAGTTCATGTAGGGTATAGATATGATATGAATTCAGTAGAAATTGTATCCAATCTCAAAATTTAACATTACTATTAGAATTAATTTCATGCCTTTTATAATCTTTTATACACTTATTTTTGGATGGTATGAAATTGCCCTTTGGATGTGCCACTCTCTCACCAGTGCCAGGAGAGGAACCTTAGATGACTAGCCTAGATAAGGCATGTAACTTTTGGATTAATTTCTCTCTACATAATTATCTGAGAAATGCTTAAAAAGCCTCAAAAAGTGAGAAAAGTGAGGCCTGCAAAATGGGAAATCTGTTTTAAAAAAAAAAAAAGCAGAGGTGAGGGAGCATAAAAAGTCCTTGTGAAGGGTTCTTAAGGGTATATCTGAAAGATAGTTAAACTACAGTGAAATACGTGCTTGCTAGCTCATTACTCCTATATCTGTAGACACAGATAATTTTTTTCTGAGTCTCTTTCATCAGAACAATGAAATAGGCAACCTGTATAAATTCTGATCCAAAGAAAGCACAAATAGGGAAGTTTACAGCACACAAAGTGAATGTGGTCAATAAGAAAAGGAACCTGTCTTTGTAATCAATAAGAGATCTTGAGGCTATCTGAAATCTAATAACTCCTCCCGCATTGTCACAGACCAGAATAACGGGGTCAGAGCTGGGCAGACTGTTTCTCCTTCCTTCAGTGCAGGTCACGTTGATCATAATACTTTTATTATCCTGTTGCTGTGGATCACCTGAAATGATCAGTGTGACCATCTGTTTGGTTTTACCTCGGAAAGGTCCTTAGGGGAGGAAAAAAGTAGTTATCAAAGCTATCTCAAAGAAAATAGGCCTTTTTATTTTTTTTTTTTTTTAAAGGGCTTAATCATTTTGCTAGAAAATGCTTTTAACATATAAAAATGATCAGCCATTTATCTTTTTGTCAGCTAAGCGCATACTATTGAATACTATTATGTAAATACACATCATTGCAGTATAACCGTTAAATGTAGCATGTAAATTATAACAAGCAGCCCTCAAACGGGAAATAATTAACTTCTCGGTGCTCTCAGCACCTTGTCCACTTAATCTTTACTGAAACTTTCCAACTCTGTTATGAAAAATCTTCCCTTGTGACAAGAAATAACAGGGTGCTCTACTATCTTTTGTTAGCATGTTCATTTCCTCCTTCCACACGTGTAAAACTGTATGTATATATATGTATGCACGTGCATACCCCACTGTCATAAGGAGGTGGTATAAGCCATAAAACAGGGCTACAAAGATGATTAAGGGAGTGGAGCATCTCCCATACAAGGAAAGACTGAGGGAGCTGGGTATCTTTAGCTTGGAGGAGACTGAGGGGTGACCTCATTAATGTTTAAAAATATGTAAAGGGTGAGTGTCAGGAGGATGGAGTCAGGTTCTTCTCAGTGACAGCCAATGATAGGACAAGGGGCAATGGATGCAAGCTGGAACATAAGAGGTTCCACTTAAACATGGGGGAAAACTTCACAGTGAGGGTAAGGGAACACTGGAATGGGCTGCCCAGAGAGGTTGTGGAGTCTCCTTCTCTGGAGATATTCAAAACCCGTCTGGACGCGTTCCTGTGTGACCTGATCTGGGTGTTTCTGCTCCGGCAGGGGGATTGGACTAGATGATCTTTCAAGATTTCCTCCAATCCCTGATATTCTGTGATTCTGTGAATTAGTGCACTGCTAGCATGACTGAGAAATGATGAAATAATAGTGTGCCAGATCCTCTTCCTACAGTTCTGATACATCTGAATATCATAGCCTTACTCATGTCACAGGGGAACTCAAGGTGTTGAGTTTAATGTTTGTTTCTTAAATTCCACTTTGTTACCACTGATACAGACGCACAGGCTATGTCTGATGGCTGGGAACACACACACATACCAGTTCTTTGACACTCTTTAAATTGTAATTTCTTTTTAGTTTTTTTCTTCTCATCACATACCTGTGGAAAAAAGAATCCTGTTATTACCTGGAACTTTAATCACTCTGTGCAATGACTCAGTAAAAATGTATACAGTTCCTACCAATTGTTTGCAAATTACTAGTACAAGAACCCCCTTCCAAGGGAGGATATTTTTATATTACACTACCTCACGCTTAAGTGGCATTTTTCCCAGTGTAAGTTTGCATTATGAAATTAATTAAGTCTTTATACTAGTAAGAAGATACTAGCTTCAAGAATGTAGCTAGCTGTCAGGTGGAAAAACACTTATTTCAAATATATTTCTGAAAAGAACTGAAAAAAAAGCACAACCGCTTCGTGTTTCATTTTGGTCTCACTGATACTGGGATAATTAGCTATTACAGTGGTGGTAATGTTTATTTATATCAGTGTAAATGATGTGAAAACCAAAACTCTACAGATTTTTGTCATATAAAGCATTACCTTAAGGAATTCGTTTAATGATAAAAGTGGAGGTACTTTATCAAAAGAGACAATCAGAGAATGCTCTTCAACATAATACAACAAAATTGAGAAAGCTCACTGGAAAGCGGCGTGTTGTCCAGGAGTCACAGCTTAAAAATAGGTAATTCCCCACATATGAAACTGGAGAATCTGCCCTTCCCTACTCCAAAACCAGAAATGAGTGAACACCTTGATGCTTTTTCAGCACATGCTATAAGCTCACCATCACCAATTTGACTTCTGAAGTCTGTCACATTGCTTTCAGACTGATATGCAGATACTCTTCCAGACAGAAATGTTTTGTGCTTCTACTGAAGACTTACACTGAACATTACACATTTCTTTTCTTCGTTATGATGATCCAAGATCTTTTTTGGGGGATCTTTTGCATGCCCTGTAGGGATATATCTACATTAGCATTTTAGTTCAGAGGAAGTGTGCAACACTGGAGGCAAGTGTTTGCTTACCATGCTTTACTTCACATCAAGAAGCAGCTCTGAAGCATCCAAAAAATGCAATGTTTGTGATGAAACTAAGCTGAAGGTGTGCAGCTAATGTTGTCCAGCCACTAACAGGAGCTCAGTCAGACACAGTGGGCCAGTACTGGAGTGAACTCTCCAAAATACCTATAGTGAGGATGACAGGGCACCAACACCATCTCTTTCTTTTTGTAGATCTCTCCTTTTGGGTTGCTGTGCCTGGTAATGTAAAGATACGTTAAGTTAGCTGAAGTGTTTGTCAGGTGATCTTGTAGATGAGAAATAGAGGATTTTTAATCAACAATCAACATCAAATTTTAATCTAACATTAAAAGAAAGGATATTTTTGTCACATTTCGGACTCTTTTTGTTTGGTTTTGTTTGGTTTTGGTTTTGTTTGTTTTTTTGGTTGGTTTTGGGTTTTTTGTTGTTGTTTTGTTTTGTCTTGAAGGTGCTTTCAGATACTTAGTCTCATTCTACTTCAGTACCTTAAGCAGTGCTGGGCCCGTGGCGCAGGCATTATAATTCAGTATTATTGACTGTTGAATTGTTTAATGGACCCTGGTACAGATAGTAAAGCAGTCAGAATTAGGGTTCTTTCCCAAAAAGACCTAGGGACAAAGGGTGTTAAGTAGGCATAGGCAGACTATGCCAGCTTGCCTTGGAACCAAGGAACCATCCCTGCTGTTGTTGAGGTTACTAATGTAGCTAATAGCCCACATTAAATAAGGCACAAGCAAGGAGTAAACAAAGAAAGAAGGTGGAGACAGAGTAAAACTGGGCTGGTTTGCTGAGGTACTGGGTCATCTACCTGTGTAACTATCAACTTGATGCTAAGGCTTTCTCTCCTGGAGGGCTGTACAGGAATTCTGGTGTAGGAGGGTTGTTTTCAAAGACCCTTGCCCTGGCCTTGATCAGCAACAGGCCAAATCTTACCTCTGTCCCCCCCCATTATAGCAAACGAAGAAACCATCTCTGTTAGTCAAAACATTTTCCCTGACATCCAGTAGGTTTCTAAATTAAGTAGAGAATGGAGTGAAAAAAAGTTCCTGGCCTTTTAAGTGCTGTTCAGGAACTGCAAATAATCTAGCTGCTATTGAAAATTCATCTTTTCTGAAGTGTTGTTAGAATAATTTAGTTGTAGTCTTGCGTAGAGGGCAAATTAAGTTATTTATAGCGTGGGCAGCAGCTGACAATACAAATTTGGACACATTTGTTTTCAGAGTTTAGCTTTCTCTTATCAGATCCTGTTAGCTCTGCTGGCTTGCAAAGAGGAATAGGGAAGAGATGTCAGCCTGTGGTAGAACGATCTTTCCACCACTTTTTTTTTTTTTTTAAAGCATGCACCCACAGATGTAATCAGTCCTTTCCCCTTTATTCTCCTAGTCTTTAGCCGAATATGAACAGGATTCTTATGCTGGTACGGACTTCTTTTATTGTCCTCTTCAGCCTAGTATCTGACCATGGTTTAGTAAAGCCCATTTAAATAAAGATACATTCATAATTGTTTCCAAAATGGAAAATATAGGAGAAAATTCTAATTTGCTTAGTTAGCCAGTTGTGCTGCACAGAACAAAGATCAAAACACAGAATTTCCAATCTTAAATCTGAGTTCACATTACAGCCAAGGCACAAAAATGGGAGATAGACTCACGAACAAGCCTAGGTTTTGTAAGTACCTTTTGCTGGCAGGTATATTTATTAGTAAACTTAACTTCAAATGATTGAAGCAAAGGAAAGACAAAACTATACTGTACCATCGTGGTTATTGTCCACTGTTATCATATTTACTAGTGCTGTGTAACCTGACTAATCTTCTATAGAAGTATCAGTTGATCAGATATCAGTAACCTAAAAAATGTTGCGTGACTTTCTTCTATAACTTCACATTGTAAAATATTTAACCAGGAAATTTAGGTTTTAACTCCTTCATTCTGTTGTTGAGAAATTTAATCTTATTTTTGTAAAGAATTGTTCAGGTAGGATTCATGAGAGATAACTTTAGCCATACAAATAGCTATAATAATAATTCAGGCTGGAAGTGACATCTGGAGGTCACTAAGTCCAACCTCCTGGACAGAGCTCACACCGAGTTGTGCAAATCTTTAGTCAGCTGATTCTCAAACATCAGCAAGGATGGAGGATCCCCAACCTCTATGGGGAACTACTGGACTTGCTTTGGTATGTCAACAGCTTTTGTGTAATGAGGCACCCAGAAGGACACGGTATATGAAGTTCTTGTGAGGCCATTTCTCCAGCGTGTCCAGGTCTTTCTGACTGGCAGCCTCCACCATGGAGACTGCTCTTTGATGTTATCTGTAAACTTTCTGAGGGTGCTTTTGTCCTATCATACAGGCTGCTAATAGAGACACCAAATGATATTGGTTTCATGTAGCTGAAGTAAAGTGTTTGGAATTTGACTGTGTTTTAAGGGAGAGAGCTCTCACTCTACAAGGTTTAGACTGTGACTCATCACCGCTCAAGCCCCCATTTAAAAGCCCCATCAAAGAATGGAGGCAGTTTAATTCTAGGGTGGAATGACTGAGATTTTGTTTATGTAGTGGTAACACTACTTCAGTCTGCTGTGGATGTATATGAGACCAGTGGAGTTAAATTGGATTCATGCTGTTTTAACTGACAGAGAAATCTTCCTTTGTTAACTTCCTCTCTGTGGGAAAATCCTTCAGGCTTTGTATGATCGATGGCCATTTTACTTGTAAAAACACAATGAAAATTTATCCAGTGTTTTACAGCTTTTAACTATTTTATCCTTAGTCCATTCAAGACATACACAAATCATGTGTAGTGATTCACTCAATTAATTAGAGGTGGTAGTTAGAATACTGTACATAGGACATGTGGGTTTTCCTGTAATTAGGATGAGAAATTGGTGTTCAGGAGATGACAGCTGACTTTCAACCACCCTGGAAAAAAACTTTGCTCTGAGTAAATCTCCGGCTGCATGAGCCAATCCATGTATTTGGACTGGAATTAGAGTCTCCTAGATAACAGTACAGAAAGACTGTTTTAATCCATCCGTGACAGATGGAAGGCCAGTCATTGGTCCACCTTGCTGTCATGTCTCTACACTTTGTTTTTAGCCTGGTCAATAGTGTTTGCCAGGATAGCTCTCAAATCTGCTCCCAGACCCTGACATTTTGAAATAATCAACCTGGTTTACAAAAGAAATGCATTTAGACAAATTAATCAAATAGCTTTCATGAAGGAACATTTCCTAAGGTTTGTTCACCGAGAAATTCAGAATGAGAAATATTATTGCTGACAAAAAGCTCAGTAGATGAACAGCTTTGAGATCCAGAATGCTGAGCAAGGATAAAAATCAGAAAGACAGGATTTATTTTTTTATTTTTTTTTTACCTGTAGCAAAAGAAGAAGAAAAGGTCACTTGCCAAAAAGACAGCCGAAATGGAATTAGTTTTCAAATTATAAGATTAAAGAGTATTTGCTTGAAGAAAGTGTTATTATAAAATGTGTAAAGAAAGAGAAGAGATTAAAACATACGGAAGATCTAATCAGAGCAAAGATAAACTGTGTATCCTATAGGTTATAAGGGTTTTGTGAGCTTTGTTTGCCAGTAAGGTTTCATAAGCCACAAAAGTCTGAAATCTTATTTTTAAATAAGAGGAGGGGGTTTTTTGTGTGCAGGAGGAGCTCACCTCTTCTTGATTTTGTACAGGTGATAAGGAAGCAAACCTGCCACCAAACAGAGGAAAGAAAAATTACTTTGAGAAATTTCTCAAGCCTAAATTGGGTATTTTTCGATGTCTAGGCCAGATTCTGCTGCCATTTCAGCTGGTGTAAATCTTCAGTGTGGGTGGCTAAGTGTTCTCCTTTGCTATTTACAGAGGAGTTTGTGTGACTATTTGCATTGCTTTTTAATAAAAGAAGTACTTATCATATGCAAATCCGGCATTTCATGGTAAACAATGTACCCTCTGAACTACAGGGCACCACACCTCCTGCTCTGTGTTGTCAAATGGCTTTCAAAACACATGGCAGTGCTTTCTGTAATATTCAAGTGTATTAACCCTTCCATTTCCAGGTTTTATGTTTTGTTTTCTCAGTAGTATTCCAGCTCTTAAATTGAGTTGCAAAAAGGAAGAAACATGAAAGTTTATGTAAGGGAAAGGAAAAGTCTGGCTGTGGTTTTTTATGGCCGTTATGCTGCCGCTGCCCACACTCCTGCCTGGTGTGGCTCAGCCTCAGATTCTGGACTTTGCATTTCACATTGTACCATTTCTCCATCTTGCCAAAATCCCTCTGAAGAGCAGGACATCAACTTTTCCACACAAGTTTCAGAGCGTACCCTCTGCCCCATTGCCCGAGTCATTAATGAGGATATTACACAGTGTCAGTCCCCGCACTGGCCCCGAGGATGGCAATAGGACGGCACCAGCTGGGCTTACCTTCTGCACTTCCACCTAAGCATTTCTGCTTTATAATGCTGTGACAGTATGTCCCATGCCCCATAATAACAAAAGTCTTTTCCTTTATTTAGGCTTAGCTGCTCAGTATTTTTATCTCCTTTCCTGAAAAAAAAACCAACCCAAAACCAAAAAGAAACCAAAAAACCACACCCAAACCCCAAACATATTCTAATCCTTTTTTTATATTTGCTAAGCCCTCCTCACCTTTAGTCTTAGAGTCTGAAGTCCAGCAATGTGGTGTTTCTGACCTGCCACTGCTTTTTTGGGTTTAGTTTTTTGATTTTTTTTTAAACAAGTTTTTCTAAGCTTTCTTATAGACAGCCGGGGTTTTCTAAAACCCTAGATCAGCACAGTGACATTTACATAGATCCATGTTTCTTTTTCTTCTTTTCTTCTTCTCTCCTCTCTTTCCTTTACTCTTCCCCCCCCCCCTCCCCCCTCAACCCTCAGCATCTTAAGTATTTCAACACATTTTCTATTAAGGGAATTATTTCAAATTTTCAAAGCCACTTCCAAAGCATGATTTGTGAATTTAACATGTGTGACTGTTGGTGCAGTTCTTCGTTCATGGGGTACGGGACTAGCATGATTTCCAGATATGCAAATGCACTCATTTCACTATTTTATTCTGTATCTCTACCTTCCCAGTCATGTATATTTCATAACTGCTACATGTAGATTTTATATAGTGCAATCCCCTTCAGGAAGAAAAAAAATGTCCTTGAAATACCAGCTACTACCTTTGGGCTTTATACAGTGCTCCACAGTCATTTGTTAGCCAGGGAAATTTTCCATTAAAATTAAATTTATTTATAGGAGTATGTCAGTTAGATTGAGGTACTTGCATATTTCACCTATAACCCTATGACTGTCTATTTTTTCAGACTGAAAAGATAATCCTAAACTCCAAGCAGTCATATTTCACCTTCCTGTGTTTCAAGAAATATTGCATTGATTTCCTTGACACGAACTAAAGTAGCTTGATTCCCACTTAAACAGTCTTCAGGAAATTTTTCAAGATACTCACTCAACCCATTTTTCGTTGAGAAGATCTTTTCAGTCCCAAGTATTACAGGAAGAGATTCAAAAAGAATGTATAATGTCTAGCAGCAGAGAAGTGCATAAGGCGTGTTTAAATGATCTCTGTAGATGTGAATTGACACAATGGGAATCTGTGATATGCAGAGATGAGAAGTAAAAGAGTTTGAGAGTGCCTGACCCACCATTTTACAGCTGCGTGCTATTTATCACCCGCCATTCAGAGCACAGCAGGTGGCCACCACGGTGGTGCTTAGCGGAATTTTCCATCTCTCTTAGAGAGGACTATGTGACTTCTTTCTCCCTCCTCTCTTCCTCCGAAACCACCTCTTTTTTTCAGTACAAACCAGTTCCAGGGCAGTCGATCTGCTTTTGGAACAGGGATGGTTGTTTAAGTCATAGGATTTATTTTATTTTATTTTATTTTTGGCAGTTAAGCAACAGTTCCATAGCCTGAAAGAGAGCTGGAAATCTGGAACTGCCCGTTCTCCACCTTGCAAGGACTTTTTATGGTCAAGGTTTAGAACTTGGTTTTAGAATCTGTAGAATATGTGCTACAAGGGAAAATGTTGATTTGGCTATTAACAAACTAGACAACAATTCTAAAATCCCTTCTGTTCCTGACTTCTATGACGTGATCATGCTTTCTCATAGTATTTTATTAACTTGTTTCATCTCTCTCTGCCTCCTCTTCTTCCAGTTCCTAACAAATACTGTTCTCAACTCGTATTGAGCTTAGTAGATGTGAGGTGCATTCAGTGTCTTTCATTATCAGCCCAATAAATGCAAAATAATTCAAATCGTATATCTTAACTCTCTTTTGCCTTATGGGCACCACATTTGTCAATTGATCCGTTTTAAGAGTACAGCATCGCTCTTCTCTGTTGCATTCTGCGTTCCTCCACTGATAATATTCAAACACTAATTCACTGCTTCTTTTCAGAGGATGATGAACATTATTGAGGCATGAGAAAAAGCAAAGGCAAAGACAGAAATGTGTGTGTGTGTTGATCACTCTGGGCAGAGAAAGAAGAGAGGAGGTTAGAAGACAGAAGGAAGTAAATTAATAACAAAATAGTACTGCACAAGAGAGGCTTTATTAATTTCAGACCTAAACTGATAATTCCATGGGATGTTGCAGTGAATCATGTAGGCGGACTAGTTTGTATTTCTTCTAGCTCAGAGATCTCTGGACTACACTTCATTGCAACAGAAGGCAATATAGATATGTTCAAGAGAGCACAGTCTTAGCCTCTTAAAGCAAAGGCTGAAAAGGGACATAATTGATTTTTATAAGCAAACTCAGGAGAATAAACAGCAGGGAAGGGAAATAATTGTTTAAGGCAGAGGATAACATCACTACAAGAACAAATAATTATGGATCACCAAAGAATAAACTGAAGGCAGAATTTAGATTTTGTTTTCTAACTCTTAGAGAAGGAGGGTGATGCAATAAGATACCTACAGGATTATTGGGGATAAAGAAAAAATAAAACAATGAACAGCCACCCCTCAACCCTATTTTTGTTTTCCTGCTTAAAAACCTGTGTATTTTGGGTCAAGTTCATAATTCTTGATTCAGAAGATAAATCTCTCCTGCCATTATCACAGATGAAAGTAGAGGATCTAATAAATACTCACTTTTTATGCCTTTCTCCGTCTTTTGAATAAGCAGATTGATGTCAGCACCTCTATTTTTAAGAGTTTGTTATATATAGAGAGGAGATTAATAAGAAGGCCTGTGATGAAAAAATATAGAAGGAATGATACAAAGGACGTGCACTGTGGTGGTGTATTATAATATCCAGATTATAATACAGACAGAGTGGGGAGAATTTTCCCTTTTTTCCAGAGAAGCTTTCTTTACTGAAAATGTAACTTCAAGACTGCTAAATGATTGATTTATTTAGGTCATACTCAACAAATATTACAGCAATTTGAGGGGAAGAGGAAGGATGGGTCAACATGTTACATGTTAGTGTTTCCATGAAAAGTTCACTTTTTCAATCTGGTTTTAAAAGGACATGTAGGATGTGAGATTGTGGAGGAAAATTTGGGCCAGATACTTTCTTTCAAGGGAACAATGTTAATCTCTCCGGTCAAATAGATAAAGACTGCCAGAAAGAAAAAGAGAGAGCAGTAGAGAATGAGTGCATGCTGATGCTTAGCTTAACTAGCTTGCATGATGAAAAATGAGTTCTATTATTTTCAGAAAATAAATAAACCCAGGAGACCTGTAAAAATAGGAGAATCACTGTTCTTCTAATCCATATTTTCTGCACTGGTTGTGTGCTACTTGAGAAGAACTCTAGCCAAAGACATACATGGATTTTATACAAATGAAAATCTTTTCTGCTCTTGAAAGCCTCCCTGCCTGCAATTCCTGATACTGATATACAAGGAGAGGAAATAAAAAAAAAAAAAATAAAAAAAAAGGCAGTTCTTAAGATAAGTCAAACTCTCCACAAGCAATGACTTCTCTCACAGCAGTGATTTGTTTCAGCAAGGACAGTAAAGTTTTAAAGCCTTTATGAAGTTTGAGGACTTGTACTGCAGACAGAGTGAAAAAATATTATCATCTCAGACTTGGAAACGGTCTTGGTGGCTCAGTGTTAATGGTATGTGGATGTAACAGCTGGGCCACTCTCAATCTCTGTTCTGAGACTCCTAAACTTACCCTTTTTCTAGCATAAACTCTCAATCTCTGTTCTGAGACTCCTAAACTTACCCTTTTTCTAGCATAAACAATGATAGTGTGGCAATCCAGTCACAATATTTTCCCCATTACACATGTTATGTTTGGCTTTGAGTAGACTGGGCAATAATTTGTCTTCAAGTGGGGGAAGGGAGCAGTAGTGCTTTATCAAAATTTTCTCTCAATTTCATCAGTGCTTTGCTGACTTGCACTTAATTCAGACCCTATTTTAGTTTCACATAACTTCCCAGATTTCTGCTTCTGTCTTATTCCGTAGGTCTCTCTCTATGGCAGGTCATAACTTGGGTCATTACATTTCCCTCTGGGCAGTGTCGGACGCTTTCTTCTATTTGTCTTATTCAGCTGCTGTGAAGTCTGCCCATGGGTAGCAAGAGTTTATTACTTTTTTCCCCTAGTGGTTTTGCTTTTTTTTTTTAAAACTTTTTCCACTGCACCATGCCAGAGTGTGCTGCTAAACTATCAGAATTCCTGCTTCATTGATTTCATTTAGAAGCCTTTTATACATGTGTCTTTGCCAGAGCACCCACAGTATTATTCTCAGTCATATAGTGACTATAATCCTTTATATTAATGGTACACTATCTATTCAGCTCTCTGCTGCTTGACCCTTGCCTTGAGCTCTGTGTGTATTTCTGGTAAATATTTTCCAGCATATGATCTTGAAGCAAAAATTAGGTTAATGTTGATATTTTTCATAGTATACATTTCCCGCTCCTCCCTGTCTATTTAATGGATTTTCCTATTAAAAGGGACCTTCCTGGCCATTTTATCTGACCCCCTGCATTACAAGGCTAAAGAAAGCTGCACAGCAATTGCATGATAATGCAATGACAACAGCCCATCTTTTTTGTCCTTCAGCTTTGGGGAGAGTACATATACGTGCAGATGTTCACAGTTATTCTCATTTTATCACTTGAAAAAAAGGACATTCAGAATTTCAAAGACACTTTGAAATAGATATGCACTAAAAAGTTAATGTTTATGAACAGCATAAGGTATGATATACTTCTGAGCATTCACTGTTTGTTTTCATGCTTGGGCAAAATCTTTACAGGATGACTGATTTAGCACCAAGAGGTCTGAAGAAGGGTATCCCATAATGCTTCTAGTCCCCCATGCAAGAGCATTTCATCCATTCACATATTCAAAAGATGCAGGAGCTAGGGAACACTGGGATATTAGATGACGATTTAATTTGTGTTTCTGTACCTACCAGTATCATTGGGTGTGGCAAACATCCTAAGCTGGTCTTTATCTTCCCCTAAGGATAATGGCAGAGCTGATCAGTTATAGATCTGCTTTCCTGTGGAAGATGGACAAGCAGATTCCTACTGCTGTCTCACACAGAGTACACATTCAAGCAAATAGCCATAATGATAAAAAATTTATATGTAAATGCCAAGGCATTAAGCACTCAGGACTCCAGACTCCTGCCAAACAAAGGCTGGTTTGTTACAAGGTCTGAAGTTCCCTTACACAAAGAAACAACTCTGTACCAGTTGAAAAAGTTGTCTGGAACATATGCTCAATTTGCCAAATTTATTTGGTCAAAATGCAGTTCTGGAGGGAAAAAAAAAAAAAAAAGGAAAAAAGTCTCTCTTAAAAATCCAGAGACTATTGTTAATTCAGTCTTCATGTTGTAATTAACCATGGAGGAGAATTTTTGCCTTATGACTTTTGAGCCTAGAAGTTTTACAGTTTTCATCACTGATATTCTTGGTTATCTCTAAACAAAACACAAACTGCTGTGGCAATTGACAAGGTTAAACTTAAAATAAAATCTTTAAACAAAGTAAAAGAGAGTAAAAATGTGTACTTAAGAAATGACTAGTTGTTTTTCATAAAGTGGAAATTTGTGGAGGTGGTCAACCAGCGATTTTGGGAAATTCCATGTTGTGGTTTAGAGACTGTCAGAAAGGCAGATAATCCACAAGAAGTTTCTCATTTAGGGACACATCTAAGGGGACGACATTCTTATGGAAAAGTGTGAAACTATATCTCTGGTGTACGTATTGTCTGGATTATCTACAACATATCCTTTTAGGTATGCATCATCTTCAGGGAACCCATAGAACTTTATTTCCTTTTCAATATTTTGGAAGTGCTTGAGGACCATGCTTTCACATTGTAGGCTTTGATTACTCTGTGTGCAAACTACTTGGCTGGGTGACCAACTTTTGATGGCTTACACCCTTTGGGGGGATGAAGATGCTGTATGTAAAAATAACATACATTGATTGCAACAGGTTATCCTTATGATAGCATCTGAACTGACTGCAAACAGTGAAATCAGAGGATCCTCTCTGTGTGAGTGGATGTATATGTATTTTAGTACTGAGATAACCTTCAGTCTGGGATGTACTGAACGCCCTATCAGCAGGGAAATCTCACTATGATTCTCATCAGGCTGGTAGGGTTTATTCCCACTCATGCTTGCACTGGTGATGAAAAGAATCTTTTAAAGATGCTGGCTTAGAGAAAAAGTGGCGATTCAGTGGATTGTCAGCAGCAGATGAAAATCTGTAGAGGAAACAGATATAAAACCAACAACAAGTAGAGAGTACACTTCTGTCTTTCTATATATGGAGTTAACAAGTGAGTGGAATGTATCAGAGCCTGAAAAAAATATGTGAGAACAATGGAAATATCAACTGAGACCTTAATTCCTGTTGTTTTTCACTTTGCACAGTAAGCATTGTATGAAAAAATGCATTTCTTTTGTTGTGAGGAGTATGTAAACACTTCAAAATGACATTTTTGAAGTTCTTCGAATAATATATTTTGCAAGCTTCTAACATAGCTATTTCTTTATCTTTGTTACTGGTTGGGAACCATCCCTTAAGATTGATGGGATCAGACCATGGTGTGCAAGATTACACACCAGTGGGCTGTGGGATTCACAACTGGAGGATGTAAAAGTGTCTTCTGACTGCTCAATCCATAGCTGTGATGGTCATGTTAAAAAAAACATACTTTTACATTTAGAATTAAATCCTGTTATGTGGGACTGTAGCAGAGGTGAGGAGACTGAATTATTATGGACGTGTGCTAAAGGTGTATTTGTACCTTGTGTTGTACATTAAACGGGCAGAATGGAGTAACCATATTCAATATCATTCGTGGGTTAGAACAGTGTTAACTGGGATATATTTCTGAAGTAATCTGCTATAATTTTTTGACTAGCCAAAAGAATAATTAATTTTCAGTAGATTAGGAAGAGAGCTGCAGTGAATTAAAGCCTAACTAATAACTGTAGAATTCATTGAGGCTGAGGCTCATCTGGCATCTGCTTTACTTCCGGATTTCAGTGGGGTAAATGCATAAATCTGACACAGCTTAATCCTATTTTATTATATGTATATAGATAAAGGGAAAACATTGTTGGTATTTTGAAAAATGACGTGTTTCATATGCCGACAAACATCAGTGCTTTTCCTTAGATAGTTCTTGCCTTTCATAAATGTATCTTTGATTTTATGTTACCTCAATTGCCTGAAAAACATTATTTTTCCCTAGGATATATCGTGACAAGCCATCTTCTGTGTTGATTTCTATTTTGGAAGTATTTGAAACACATGGTTGCAAGCAGAAAGTTGCCTCTTTTACAAGAGTATTCTTGTTTCCCTTGGCCACAAAATTTAGCAATCATTTTATTTTATATTTTTCAGGCTGACATGCTCTGATAACGTGTCCCATCCTTTTCAGCCGTTCATGGCCATTCTTTGTGGGCTGTGGCAAAGTTGAAAAGAATCTATACTTCTGAAATCTTTGTAGGTCATAAGAATCTAAGAAGAAAGAAGAAAAGTTGCAAGATGGTGTTAGATTGATCAAGCACAGTTAATTCCTGGGATAACACCCTGCCATTCCTATTGCTATTTCCTTATATCTTTGACACTGTGCTATGAATGACATTTATTTTTATATTAGTTATTCACCTGAATTCTATACACAGCTTTTCTTTCTTCAGTAATTTAAAACAGATTTTTTTAGAAAATAAAGAGGGAATGGTAAAATATTTTATGCCTTGAATTGTGTTTTTTTAAAGACTGTAATCCTTATATATAAAGTCTCCTGGGGTGAGAAAGGTCTATTGCTCTGTTGTGCTTAGAATCTTAGAATCTGAGGATCAGAGTGAACAGAAGCAAAAAAAGGAGCAAGAATTATATACTCTATTTTCTTGACAGAAGTTTTTGAAAAATAAAAGCAAATTATTTGCATGGCTGAAACAGGAATAGCTTTAAGAAATTAAATAAGTGTTTTTAATATATTAAATAGAAAATAAAATAAAATAAATAAAATAGAAAGCCATAGCTTTTCTAAAATACACTTACAATACCAATAAGTAAGTATTACCAGCCTAAGAGCTACTGACAGCTTCAGATGAACCCAGGATTGTGTATAGAAATTATCTTTCTCTTGTGTTCTTAGATGTGTCCTTAGAAAGCCTGTCACTTTTGTAGTGCATGGAATGACAAGCACTGTTGGACTAGATGAATTTACTGGGGATTTGTTAATTTCTGCCTATGCTACCAGAATAATGTTAAAAATGCAGAGTATTTTTTTGCAGAATAATTTCCAGAACAATTCTCTGATCAAGACCTGGAGGATATGGTGCTATGTCAGTGAGGAATTCAGCCTGCAATGCTGGTGGAAATGCTGGAGAAAGAACCCAGACTGAAAATGGTCCCAAGAATGGAACTGAACTGCTGCAACATGGGATTCTGTCTCTGATTCTTTTTACAGGGAGAAAAAGAGACTTCCATGTAGTAATTCATCCTTCCCTAGAAGAGACACTTAAAAAAGTTGAGATGAATTGAGCTCTAGAAAAGCCCACTTTTCCCTGTTGATCCTAAAACATTAACATATGTAGCTTAGATTGACATTTTTATTTTGCAGACGCTAAAGCCATACGTGGCATATCCTGTCCATATTGAACTTAATATTCAAACTAGCTCAGGTTTCTCTGCAGTCCTACATTAGAATACTTAGCCCTTTGCTCAGCATAACTGAGAAATAGACTGGTGAGCAGCCCTGAAAACCCAATTAGGTTTTTCGACTTTTCTGTCCTCCCTCTACAGAGCACAACTCTGTTCTAATCACATTTATGATTGAATAGGTACTTAACAGTCTTATGAATTAAATTATTTATCTCTTTAAAATATCAGCAGACAAATCTTGAGTTTTAAATGTTGACACTTCTCTTGGGAAGCAGGAAGGAAGAGATCAGGAGGATATCACAGTGCCAATTAATGAGGCCAAGCCTTCTAGTAGAACATTCATTAGGTTATGTGGTAGTCTCTGCAAGCTGTTCAGAAATGCAATCCAAAGTGAATTTAACTGTCAAGCAATACTTTCCAAAACTTTGAGAATGACTGGAGGAAAAGGGAAATTAAGCGATGGAAATGCAACACTTTCAAACAACTTCTCCCCTTCCCTTTGTTGAATAATAGAGAGTCTGCAGCCAACACAGTAGCTGTAGGGTCAGGATGAGTTTTGACCTCTGTTGAGTTTCCCACATTATTAGCAGAGCAATAGACATGGACAGAAAAGGCATTAATGAAAGGGTGTCCTTTCATTATGTTGTTTCCAGTATTACAAACAGAAGTCTAATAACCTGATTTTGCCCTCAGTTTAGTATATTGAGCAGAAAAGAACAAGTGAATAAATGATGGAGAGTACAAGAAATATGTATGGAAGCAGTGATGGAAAGAAATCAGCATAGTCTGTGTTACCTTCTGAATTCTACATTTGGGAAAAATATTCCTATCAGATAAATTTCTATCTTCATTGGCAAAACATGAACTACAAAAAGGTTTTGCTTTAGAAAGTACATGGTGTTTCAGGTTATGGAAGTATTTCACTATGTCTTACAAGGAATTGAAAGCCATAAGGGACAGGACATGAAATATGTCCCTATACTGAACTCAGTAACCTCAGTTATAAGCTCAAGGATTTAATCCTCAATAGATATAAATATGGATGTGCTATAGGTAAAGATCAGGTGAAACTGAAATGCCAACAATGCCAGAGGCAGAGAATCTGTAGGATAAACTACATCTTGGTGAGCTTACAGGGCATATGTAATCTATACTGCTGTGTCCAAATCAACCTTACCTCAGGGAAATTCCTTACTGACACTAAATCTGGAAATGTTTGATCCTGGGCATGTGAGCAAGAAAATACCTAAGGACACAAGAGAGAAAATGTTCATTTCACCCTATTGGAGACCTGATCCACCTAACAAGGGTTTCGTATCTATTGGTGAAACATTTCTGAGAGGAAAGTGGGTGTGTATATATATGTGCATGTATATGTTTATTGGTTATGTGTACATCATAGAAAAAAATATATAGAAATATATTAATAATCTAGACTATAGCAGGCTACTTTTGGTTGCACGAAGGAAAAAGTAAGGGAGAACTCCCTTTTTTATGCCACATAACCCTCCTTGTAGTGAGGGTCTTGAGGCGTATGAGATCATTCAATAGGAGGACAACAGCACAGTCCTGTCTTCTTGGTAGGCAAGAGCTGAAGGTTATTCCCTTATATTCACTGATTTCAAGTCAGAGCTCATTCATTATATCCCTTGTTTTGCTGGTCAAGTGGTGATAATGCTACAGGAGAAGGGATGAATGGGAGGAGGAGTGTGGGATAAAACAATTTAAAAATGGTAAAATTTTACTCCATATCATTTCTGGGTCAGGACCACCGTCTATATGAAGCCATCACGAGGCAGTGTGGGTGCCATTAATGTTCACTGTCTGGAGAAATATGTCTTCCTCTGTCTGGCCAGCCAGGCAGTTCAAACTTGTCATGATAAAATTCCATTACTTTTTAAAAACTTCTACCCACTCAAAAACATGACTCACCTTCCTGGGAGGAGAATGGGGTCCCACTTCCACCAGCTCAGGGCCTGCTCTCTCAGAGGGGTTACCCCAGCCCTGTGCCTCCCACCAGGAGAGACATGGGCATGATCTGCATCCACCACTGGCCAAACAGGACTTGAAAATCAAGGGAAAAGAAAACAATCTCCAAATGATTTGCTAACAGTTTAGCAGATCCTGAAGATCCACACAGGGACTCCCAGCCTGCCACAGAAGTCCCCATGCCAAAGAAAGTGCCAAGGGATGGGGAAATATATGGGTCTGGTGGGAGAACATATGGCTTCTACACATCGGTAGGTTGCAGATTAAGGAGTATAAATTCACACTGAGAAACAATGCTTTAAGCCATTAATGAATTTCTTACCATTTTTTTTTTTCATCTGCTTTATCAATTGCTACTACAAGTCAGAATTAATAATTTAATGTGAACTTGTTGCATTATAACTCCCTTAACTTGTGTAGAGAGAAAAGATGAATATGGTAGCTCTGGGGTAAAATCCCTTTCTTTCTTTAAGCCTGCTTTCTGGTCAGTCAAAAAGCCTCTCTTTGATTTTTTCACCTGCTTGAGACTTATTTATTAATCCTGTGTAGGCCATGGGGAGGTTTTTTTATAAATGTTTTAATAAAATATATTCAGTGAGTAGGGTTGGTGTCTGTGTGAATTTTGGCATCCTGTAGGGGATGGCCTACAAAAGGAGAGAGATCTGACAGTAATAATTATCTCCTTTCCAGAGCTTACCTAGCTGGCTTACTTATAACATTTCAGACAACATTTTGTGTGATAGGCTCTATTTTTTTTCAGTTTTCTTCTTTGAATTCCTTCTGGTCAGATCCAATTGGAGAGGAAAAGTCATTCCTAATCATTGTTGGTATAATACCATCCAAAACCGGAGCAAAATCTGACTGTACCTAAATATTTAGCACTGAATTCCTTGCCACTTACTAAGTCTCAGTAATGGATCATTTATCAATTAATCGTGGATGGACTTAAATAACTTTAATCAGTTTCATGTGAAACTTTGTGGGTTTACACTGAAGGATTTTGTTTCCTTTTCAGTTTGGGAGAGAGAAGATATTGACATTGTTTCTTCAGTTGAACAAAACTCAAAATATCAAATGAAAACCTTACTGATACTGATAAAAATCATCTTGTGCAGAAATGAAACAAAACCTCTTGTATTTCACCTGGTTTGCTCAAAATGCTCTGTATCCTCCTCTGGCACCTGGAAGCGACTTGAATCTCAGTAGAAGTTTGTGGAAAGCCTCATGAACCTTAATGGACTTATCAGTAAACAAGTCCTCAGCTTAGGGTTCAGAGCAGTACAGCTACTTCTGAAATATGACAGTAGAAGAGGCTACTCTGACCTTTACTTTATTTATTAAAAAGATCAATCATTGGTCTAGCTTTTTAATGGAGTGTTCAGGAAAAGCTTTCCTGACCAGATCCTAGGTCAGGCATGAATTTATATGCTTTCTTTGCTGAATATGGAAAAATATTTACTCCTCTTCTGCTTTACTGTACAGACTTCCAGGTAGCTACAAGAGGATGTCATTTATAACACACTATAAATACATTTATTAATTTATTTACATTTCCCCAAACTGAAAGTTGCTTAAGATGAAGAGTATAGAACACAGCGAGATATGCATCTTTGGTGTTCATTCATCCATTGTACCTCATCCCAGTAATGGTGGCAATTGCCACCTTATGGTTATAATCATAAAGTGCTCGGGGATCCTTCAATATAAAGACATAATGTAAAAAAATGCAAAAAGCTATAATTGCTGATAATGTGGCTTTCCTGAATACTTGCTCTGCATCACCAATAATATATTGAAAAAATATGTTCTGAAATTTGGCTTAATGCAAGAATTAATTAGCTTTCAAAATCAATTTCTGGCCAAGTAGAACACTTGGGGGTTCCAGGCAGGACCACTCACTAGAGACTGGCAAAGAAGCTCCCTATATGCTTAATTGGAAACACTTTGCCAACTCATCGCTGTTTGCCTATTATGCTCAGGTTGAAAAAGCAGAGCAGGAAAGCTGTCAAAACACAAACGCTTTTATGTCCAAACCAGTCACTTTATTTTAGAGTGAGGCTAGTCAGGGGGAAAGAGTTCATAACCCTACAATAAAAAACAGCTAACAGGAACAAGCCTAATTGTTTATTTTCCCCTACCCCTCTAGTACTAAGTCTCAGTCAGGATGTCACTTTGGAGAATATTGTATCATCTTTAAAAAAAAATAAAATCCAAGTAAGTAGTCCATTTATAGTATGCAGGGATTTTTCTCCACTCAAGTTGTAGTGTAATCTGTGGACTGGTTTACTCATAGTTGGTATTTGAATTAGTAACAAACACAGATGATGTAGGAGTCTGCCCTTGATATAATGCACTGGGGGGTTGACTTGGGCAATTTCATTGATGTTAATTGAAATGATGTTCATAAATCACCCACACATCAGTGGGGAAATAGACGTTTTGGTCTACCAAATACTTAATGTTCCAGTATTACAAACTCAAATCTGATAATTTAGTATTTGATGAGTTACTTCTTCTAAAATATACAGAACACGAATGATGCATTCACTAATTCTCAGTTTGATGTAGTTTCTGTTGTGAGACAGGGTGGGTTGGGTTTGTTTTGTATTTGCTTTGCTTTAGTGAAACTGTTGAAAGACCTTGTAAAGGACCCCACTGGACATCTGGAAGACTTTTCCTACAGGTCTATTAGTAACGGAAAGAAAGTTAGGGAGCTTTCCCAGACACTTAGGTGAGTTGTGCATGCCATTAAAGAGCTGGAATGGTTTCTGGCGTGCTGGAGGGCTGTGCCTCCTAGCACTCTACCAAATAATTTGCAAGCTTTTTTTTGTTTAACCACCCGGAGTTGTCTGAGTGCAAACATTTTGTTTTGGAGGACAGGAGAGATTAATGATATTGACTCAGGTTACTTCTTGACAGGTGAATGATCCGGAGAAGGTTAAATTTTACTAGCGTAGACTTGTGGACATTCTGGAGAAAGTTCAATTTTACTAGCACAGACTTAGTCCCTTTGTATCTTGCATTATATAAGCCATGTAGTTCCTAAGCTTTGCAAGACTGGGTGAAAGCTGTTGCCATTAATCACCTGTCTTTATTTGAGAACCTTTTACAGAAACTGAAAGTGTCTTTCCAGAATAAATACAAGTAGGAATAAAGCAACAGTTCTTACAGGCTCTTCAATGTGTTGAATCTCCTTGTCCAACCCTAAAATGACCTATTAGTGATAAATGGTCATAGGTGGATCTGTTAGGCATAAGATTGAGCAAAGCAATTTATTTCAGCCCTCACCCAAGAGGTATAGAAAGACAGAATTTTATATAACTGATAGATAGACAACCCTTCTTTTAAACAAGTTTCTTGAATTTGTGTTCTGGATGAACCATAAAGATGATATTTATTTTTTGTTTACCCCAATAGCCACGGTTACTTTCAAATCACTGACTGAGAAATAATCAGTTCCGTGTTACCCCGCAAAGTCATTTATTCTCTACATTGCCTATTTGAACAAAACTTTAAATTATGTGAAAGCTTGGCTACTGGTGATGGTTTGGGCAGTTGTGGTTTTGGACTCTAAGGAATCCATCTGGCCTTGCTGCTAATTTATTCGTTAATGTTTTACTTTTGACAGAGACTAAATATTTACAGTTTGTGACCTGCTCTGTCTCCGGCATTTTGAGGCTTTTAATTTTAATATTATTTTTTTTTACACATACTGCAGCAGAAGAAAACACACTTCTAAATAGTTTTTTTTTCTTTCCTTTTTTCTCATCTGTGCTTCTCTGAAAGGTTAGGTTTGACAATAGGAATATAGCCACAGATACTCTAGGCAACAAATGAGAAATGTTCTTTTGTGACCTTAATGTTGGCAAGTGATAATAACCAGTGAACCATGAAATACTGCTGCAATATTGTTCATGACTTTTCTGTTTTCTAAGATTAATTTTATGTTCTGAAATGAAGTGACAATCATTTATTATTCTGTTTTACATAGCTTCCACTGGGAAGCAAATATGAAAAGCTTAATTTTCTAGTCCACTTGCAGCAGTGTTCCTAGTGAAGAATCAGATATATGTTTAAATATTCCTTGTTTAATGTATACAATATAATCCTTTTGTTTAGGCTTAGTCAGAAATGTCTGGTTTAGGATAGGGTTCAGCTAATGTTTAAAAGAGGAAATTACTTTTCTCTCCTAGGGGTTAAATAGTTACAGTACTAATTACTAATACACTACGGGTGTGAACTTTGCAAGACTATTTAATTTTGAGGTACTGTTTTCTGAGAAGATATTATATTTTCCTAAAGAAACATTTTCCCTTTTCTCCAAATCATGGTCTCTTTAAAATGCATCAAAAAGGAATTCAGGCAACAAATGATTCTTGCTGCCAGCAATTTCTATTCTACAAGTAGATTAGAATAACATTTTCATCAGAGGAAGCACGTACAGTTCACATATCAAACCTAGTTCACCTTCCCATGTACACCATTATCTTTTCATCCATAGGCTGTGGGTAAGCAAACAATTTTAGGGCTTGATAGTGCAAGTCTTACTCATCTTGAGTAGCGCTTACCCATATCAATGCTTCTATTAACTTCAGTAATATTTCTTTTCTGAAATACATCAGATGAGTAAAGCCAGGAAAAAGGAAAGCCTTTAATTTCAGGATCAAATGGATGGGGAAAAATATATAGCAATATTTTTAAAGTCAATGTGGTTTGTTTTTTTTCTTCAAAACTTGTGTGGTTATGTATGAGGATGTATTTGTTTAACTAATTAAGGCCTTAATTCTCAAAGGAGCTGAATCCTAATAATTTTTATTAATGTTATATTTTCCAGTGAAGTATTCCAAGCTAAGCATTGGCCAGGGATTGCTTATCTGGAGTGCGATCCATTCAGAATGCTATCGATACGCCGCCTTCTGGAAAACTAAATAGTTTCCAAATCTGGGTGCATACAGTTACACACTGGATCTTTTGTTTGGTCATCTCAGTTCAGGTAGACTGGTTTCAAAAGGGGGTGAATAGATTCAAGAGGAAATTTCTGGACTTTTGAACATCAGACTAGAACTAGTAGAATTACTTAAGCACAGGATTAGGTGCCTGGCATCAACAATTGCCAGCAGAAAAATACTGATCTGTGTACACTGGGAGAGAGGGGCCAAAGACAAAAGACTATGGTGCACCCATATGGAAGACTATGCTCCCAGTGTGTCTTGCATGGACTAGTATTAGCTGGTAGATCAAATCATTGCTAATAATTCTGGAGTCTTAAAATAAACAGATTAAAAAGAAATCCTCTGTGTTAATATCCTGGTAAGTAGCCTAAAGTCCAAGGTGATGTGCTGTAGCATGGCTCAGTCGGGTTCCAGCTGTTCACACATTGCAGGCTGTTGTTTTCTGGTTTAACGATAATCCCTTTTCTGGAGTGTTCTGATTAGATAATTGTTAAAAGCAAGTGTAAAATGTTAGGTTCACTACTATTAGTTACCAAAGTCTCAGCTGCCAGGAATTAGATACAGTGCTGCTGCCACAAGATGTACAATAAATAGTGTTTGTGTTAAGAGTCAGAGATTACTTTTGTTCGAGACAGCTCTGCTCATTATAACTCTACTCGAAGAGCCTTCTTGAAGATTCACAGCAAAGCCCAAGCTAAGACTAAATATAAAGCCAGCATCCTAGTGGGATTTAAAACAAATAGAAGATAAAGGACCCTTCTTTTATCTACTGAAATAGCCACAACTTGAAGTGGATAATTTACTGAATTGCATTTCATTTCCTTGTAATATAGTACATGACATACAAGCAAGATTAGGTGCTGGGATTCAGAAGCAATGAAACAGAAGTCTGTGGGTGCTCAGTGGATATTTATACATTTCTTTAAAACATGTTTTATCCAAGGAAATTCAAACGCAGGCTATATGCTGTAATTCAGAAAAAGAGTTTTACGGCATGATCATGGATTATGCAATCAAGACATGCAGTGGTTATATCTAAACCACTCAATTTTCACTATGTAATTCAGTAAGACTGCCGTAAAGGAGGTGTATACAAGAGAGACTAGAGAATGACTTTTTCTTATGGAAAATACAGAATTTTGCTCTAAAGTTATTAAAATAGGCATAGATTGAAACACAGTGCACAGGACAGCGTTGGAGGCTGAGAACTCAGTAAGAAAGAGACACTAATCCAAAAAAAAGGGAAGCATTTGCTTATCTATCTACATTTTCCTGCTCTATTAAGATAATGTTTTCCTTTGTTTCTGTATTTCATAAAAGTTTGTGCTTGGATAAAAGTTCCCAGGTGTTCAGCACAGGATATGTGCAGAGTGAAACTGATTGCTTCAAGGAAAAATTTCAGGTTAAAATCAGATAAGAGGTAGTTTTGTTTCAAAGTGTTAAAGTCTTCAGGTAGGTTCTCAAGTGCCTCTGGTCTGTTCCAGCTCTGTTGTCTGCCCCATGTCTGTATCAGGGGTGGATCTAGCCCTCAGCTGTTGGATCATTTGGACCCTGTGAAACTTTCAACCTACAGGTCTGTATAATAACCATCCACATCCACTATCCTCTAACTCATCCAGATTTCAGCAGGAAATTTGGGCAAGTAATCACGTGTAATAACAGTCTTCACTTGGAGAATATTTACAAAATATGCAGGTATAATTGAAGTGCTCATGAATGGTAAATAACAATATCCTGCACAAGTGTATCAAAGAAGAGATAGCACCTTTTTTTCAGTTGAAAATCTAATTCTTTGCTATTGGTAGTAACCAGCTCTGTACTATACATTCTCTGTATGAAAATCCCCACCCCCAACAAACAAGAGATGAAAACTAATTTGATTGATTTCCTGCTCCAATTTTAATGATTCGTATAGATATTTCTGGTATATAAATAATTATACCTAGAGCTGAACAAAAAGTGAAGTAAAATCAAGAAATTATTTCATTTCCTCAGCTGGAGATCAGGTTTTTTTCTTTCTCCTAGGAAGCAAGAAGTTATATTTTGTTGGAAATAAACAGGTTTCTCTGAGTGGCAAATGAAACTTGTTTGTCACAGCAGAGGGCAGAGCTGAAGGTCAGAGCAGAAACTCTGGTTGCTGTGACACATTTTCATGAGCTGGATCATCTCTCTGTGATTGACAAAGCTGACACTTGCAAGAAAGGGACTGAAGGTGAAGGGGCAGCAGATTTCCTCATGGTTCGGGCCGGGGTGGGGGGGAAAGATGGACTGGTAGTGAGGCCCTCTAAGCATGAATTTAACATCATAAAAAAAATAAATAGCTGGCTAAGTGGCAGAGCCCAAGGTTGAGCCCTTAGAAGGGCAGGTAGAGGAACAGATGCTTTCCAATGGACTTCAATCAGCTGCTGCCCTCATTGCTTTCTCTACCACCTGCTGACATTCAGGGCCTTTGTTTTTTAATGGAAATGCAAAGGAATTAAAGAGGTGCATGGTGACTGGGAATGAACAAGAGGAATTTTTGCCATTAATATAAATATATTAGGAAGGGATGTTGCAGTCAGGTTCACGATACGATGAAACGATCCGGACTAAAATCTTGCAGCAGAATGAAATGAACTTTCATTGTATCTTGAAATCATCAAATACTGACTTGAAAGGTCAGTTTCTTTGTGTTTCTTTGATTTCACAGTAAGACTTTCACTTCTCCTTCTGGTGACACGTTGACATGCCATAAATTTCTCCTCATGTTCTCCCCAGAGCTTCAGCCCTTTCTACATTGGGTATAAGTGAATCAGCATATGTATCTTCTCTTTCAACACCATTATTTAGACTTTTTTTGACCTGCCAGTTGTATATGCAACCTGGAGAAACAGAATATATATGCAATTGGTTGTTGATTTTTTGTTCCCCCTAACAGCTTTTTCTACAATCATTATTACTCAGATGAGTTTTCCTACTCTATCTTGAGATCAGTACAAGTAATTGTCTGTAAGAGGGGAGATTATAAAAGGCTGCATTTGTGGACGATTGTGGTCTGTTTTTGAGATCCACGTGGCAGGAAGGGACAAGGAGTGGGAATGAAGACTGAAATATTTTCCAGTATCTATATGAGTTCAACACAGTCCATGGGCTTTAAAGCCTCTCATACATTTTCTTCTCCTACAGATGGGTACAGAGCTTGTTGAATTCAACCCATACATCCTTTTGACTTCGGCGAGGTTTGAATCAGGCCAGTGAACTTTTCAGCTTGATTTCCTTCTAGATTATCTTCTAGTTTTTCTTATTATTCTCAGCTCGTTTTTTGACACCATTATTTATGAACCCTAAGAAACAGCAATTTCAGCAAAATAAGACTAACTTCTAAGACTGGGAGCTAGCTGTCTGGTGCAAATTCAGTTGGGAAATATGCTTCTACTGCTGTTCACCAATCTCAAACTCCTCCTGTAAATCTTAATAAGGTCTCAAATCTGGCAAGGACGGATACCCTTGGGAGAACTTTAATGATTTGACAGTACTAAACATGCATAGAGGACAAGTAGGATGCTTTGCTCCAGACTCGTAAAGCGTAAAGCGCTATGAGTCTTGTCAAGTTACAGGCTTTATATACTGTAAGTAAGGATAACGAGGCATTGAAAACAGACTCAGAGAATCTGAAACCTCCTTATTATCAAGGCAAACACTTCTTTGCATCATTAATTCAAAATTTTACAGAATGACACTAAAGCAGGAAATTTACAAATCAGAGGATTGCAAGAAGGGGATGAAAGGTCAGGACATTGTTGCTGTATTTACTAACATTTTGGTTTTGCAGGGACAAGGATCAACTTCTTCACCGTGAAAGAGCTCCAGATTTGCTTGTATATCAGAGATTATGTTTCTTTTTCCACTTGTCAATTTACTTTCTCAAACAACATACGTAATAATGTAATCTGAGTGCTTCCCTGGTGAATCACACCTCTTTATTACTTTTTTTTTTTTTTTTTAAATGATTTGATAAAGACCTTGTTTTGTCATCATTTAGTCTTTTCCCAAGATAGAGTTATGCATGTTTCTCAGACAGCTTCTCTTTGCAACTATGCTTCTTCATTGTGATTGTGATAGCCATAAAATAGAATTTTCTAAAATTGGAGAACAAGCTGATATGCTTCATGCAGCAGAGCTGCAGGCTATTTTTCATGATTACACATACATTGTGTTGATTATGATGAAGCCCAAAGATTTTTAAATAGGAAAAAAGTAAAGGGAGAGGAAGGAGGAAAACAATAGTTAACTGCCTTCTGCAGACTGGTAGAAGCTTCTGAAAGAGATTAAAGATGAACATGTCTTGTGAAATTATTATGCTGAGTTATATTGAGGTGGGTGAATATTTTTTTTCTTTTACTGGACAATTGCTTTGACATTTTCTTTTTTTTTTTTTTTAAATTGATAATATCTATGTATCGCATAATATGGGACATTTGATGCATATGATTTTTCTATATTAAATTTATTTATTACAGAAAATTATTGCATTGTAACCTACTGTAACTGTAAGTTATTAAGCAGTGCCTGCCATTCAGAGCTCTCCTGCTATAATGGCTCAATAAGATAGGAACAGTACACCACTGCATACTCAGCCAAACTCAGGTACAAAAGGGGAAAGATGTGTATTAAGCAAACTAGATGTAGAGTAACAAAAGAATGGAGATGTTGTGGCTTTCAAGACAAGGGTATTTCTATTTGTTAAAGGGATGGGTGCCTTTGCTTGTACTTAATTTCCTTTGGGATTATCATTAGAAGTGATTTATGCAGATCCCACAGTCAAAAAACTGTGTAACCACAGTTCCTTCTGATCTTTATGTTGGTAGAGGCTTATGTCTATGGGTTTGTCCACAGCAAGCAAAGTTGACCGCAAGGTGCAGCAAGAGCTATGAACTTTAATTTCCTGGGAATTCAGCTGCCCTATCTGCCACTCATTCTTTATTCTGTCAAATTATCTAATTTCCCCAGTCTCTGTTACATTTAGCATTTAGCAAAAAAAAAAAAAAAAAGAGAACTTTATACAAAGTATCATCTGCGGTTGCTGCAGAAGAAGGACCCAAGGAATATACTGGAAAGTTCGAATTTCTGGTAAGAGTTAATAAAATAGATTTTATTTACAAGGAATAGCCCCAACATTAATATGACTCAACTTTTAAAGTGATTCCATTAAACTGCATTAAATTCAACTGCTAACATCCTTTCTGAGAATAAGAATATATTAGTTTTAATTAGCTCCCTGACAAAAGTGAAATAATATAAATAGAAACAAGTCCACTTTTATTCTTCCTAAGAGTGTTCACAAACGCACATCAGCTAATCCACTTTCAAGTCACACTTTTACTTAAGTCAGGTTCATTTTCCTGATTGCCCCTATTTAGACAGGTCTTTGGAAATGGGCTCCAGTTGCAGAGCTCAGGTTAGGATGTGAATGTAAATTAGTGAACTCTAAGCCTACTATTGGGATCCTGTCTGGGTCAGGCCAACACAGCTTTGCCCAGTTAACCTCTTTTACCCTTCAGCAGCAATGTCTTTAACATCATTTTACTGTTATTAATGTTGCCCCTTTCTGTTACTTTTTGAGCAAAAAGACATTGGGCTCTTCTGAGGTAAAGCCCAGCAGTGGCTAATAGCAGGGCTAGTGGCACTGCTGCTGAGGAAAATAGCAGTGACAGCAAGAAACACAGATAAAATTGACACTGAGTCTCTGACACAGTAAAGATTATTTTCACGTGAAAATTACTCCCTCGTGTAAGCCAGCAGTGAGACTATCAGAAGGATCCTGACACCAACACCCTCCCCCCATGGCAAGAGAAACAGGGATTTTTATTCACCTTTTTTTTTTTGAAAAAGTGAAGCTGGTTGTCTGTCTCCACCACCCGGAGGTTCAAATCTGGCCTTTCAAATCCTTATTTTCATTGCACCAGACATTTCTTGCAAATGTACATCACTAGGGGCAGCAGCACCTTACTCTCTCACAAACTCCTCTGCGCTTTCTGCCAGGCAAATACATGTTCTGGGAATGCCCATTGCCATTCTGTGGACCAAGATGCCTCTACACCTGCACTGAGTCTCAGCTCCAACTTTGCTCCCAGTGTGCTTGTGTGGCATGTCAAGTGCAGGATTTTCTGAGAAGAGACCACCTGAAGCACTCCTTGAAGAAAAATCTCCTGGGACGTGTGAAAGTGAGGGCCTGAGGCTGGCTGGGCAAAAAACAGTATAGAAATTGGCAAGAAATAAAATAAGAATCCATCTGAGCTTGAAAAGAGAAAAAGAATGCTAGAAGAGGATTTTGTGTCTGCCATGAGAAATGGAGGGGGGAACGTTGCTGCTGTGGCTGTGATGAATCCCCAGATTTTTGTTTAAGAATGGGTTTTGGTTACCATTTCTGGCCTGCAAGAATGCATGTTGAAAAGGGACCAGATGACTTCAGACCAAAGCTGTTCAGAGATACTGTGGGCGGAGCTTGGAAACTGAGATCTCCTCCCGTCCTAAATTCTGCTCAACTGCAACCAGTTACTCTGACCAAGAGCAGGCTTCTCAAACACAATCTGAATCACACCCTAACAATGCCTATTTATCCTCATTTGAATACAGAAGGAATTTAGGAAGACTAGCTCATATCCCAGCATGGACACTGAGCGTGAGATGATGACTCACACTGCCTACGATTAACTCTGGAGACTTGGCAAGATCTAAACTATTCGCAAACTTGCTCTGAACACAACATTAGCAATGGTGACTTCTGTGTGATCGCACGTGCATAAGGTTACACAAGTGTAGGATTATTCACCTGCATGACTACATCCCTGTAGGAAAATCCACCAGGCATTTCAATATGCTGTTGTACCCTCTGAAGGTGCCACCCTCGGGCTCTGTTGGCATTGCATTCCTTGAGCTCTGTTTGGTGATGAGTACAGGCTTGACCTGTGGTGTCACCACTAGTACTCCCATGGTTTCCTTGCATTGATGTTGCTTCTTACAAGTAGGAGATGTTCTTTTGTGATGAGTATCTTTATTTGTCATGTCCATTTCAAGTCTGAAAGAAGAATGTGGAACTGCATGAGAATTTAGGTTATTATGAGATAGGTATGAGAGTTGAGACTGCAAAAAATACAATCACTAATTGGTTCCTGTTCTGATAACCTAGAAGCTGAATCTTTAAAAAATAAATCACAATGATGAAGCTGATACATTTTGATGCTAATATTAAATGTCATTCTGTCTCAAAATACAAAGCACAAAAGGATTCTAAAAACCTGTCCAAACATCTGTGTATTACAATAATATACATAACTGCTTTCAGGGAGAGAATGAATATGGTTTCGTCTCTGGAGCCAACAGCATGCCCCAGTCAAGTTGAATGAGATAAGTAAACAGTACAGATACATAAATGCACGCTTGTATATATATACAGTACCTGCTTGTTCTCAGGAGTAAGGTAGCTGGGTTTTGACACTGATTTTAAAATATTTTTTCTCAGGCAATAGTCTAATTGCATGTATTTTATGCAGCTCATTGGTGGATTTACCATTAAATTTCTTATTCCCTTCATATAGTCTCAGAATTCCACCTTATCTCACTATCCATTACATACTGACATGAATACAAGTTTGCTTTTGCTGTTACTGTTTGCTTCACTTCATACTGAGAGTTACAGAAATTAAGAGGGCAGAAGCTGATTTAAAGAATACATGGACAAAAAGACATAAGATTAATGCACTGATAACAAGAAGATGTAAAGCAAAGCTAAAAGAAATCTTGAGATATTTTCTTAGATAAAATGCCATAATCTAGGGTGGAAATTGCATCGTAAATTTAATCTATAAGAAAGCATTATAAGTTTCTTCTTGAACTGGGAAAATACAGAGAAGTTTACTGGTATTTTATGCCTTCAATGGTAGAACCCTGGGATATTTGAAATCAAGGTCTGGGCAGAAGGATCAGATTTTTTTTTTTTCTAATAAATTCAGAAATTCAGACTGGTGCTTTTCTTGCTAAATCCTCAATGCTCAGTGTATCTTCTGTTCTGCCTCAGTCATATATTTTCTATGCAGAAGTAATTTAATATCTTTCTACTTCTGTTTTTTATTTGTAGTACAGAGAAAAAACTTCTTATTTTTTCCCTCCTTTTTAAATCTCACCGATCTGTGTAATAAACTCTTCAAGCAAGGAATATCTTTGACTATCAGTTTTGTAATGCACAACATCTACGCATGGTAGAGCCTAGACATGCTTCCACAATAATAAAAATAGTCATAGAAAGGACAAAGTAGAACTTGAATAATTTGAGATTTTTCTGAGCAGCACTTTACAGGATCTCATGATTTAATCCATGTGTGAAGTTAACATAAAGATTTAGTTATTGTGTGAAATGTTTGTGTGTGAGTAAGGTATATGTGCATGTGTTTATTAAAATATGAGTCTGAGCATGTATGTTTCCAGTATTTATGGAGAAAACCTGAAAAGACGCTTTCTATACCTTGCAAACACTCAAAAATCAGAATGAATTTGAACCAATTCCTCAAATACAGTTTTCTAGGCCTCAGAAATTCAAAGCATATCCCATTTTCTGAGCCCTTGGTATCTGTTCAGTGTACAACTTCTCTTAATTTACATCTGGCAGCTAAACCTATCTTCTTTTTCTTACCTAACTCAGGGAGGAAGACTAGAATACAGAAAGAAGGCATATTGACTAGGATTTCTTTACATTTCTCCCCAGAAAGATTTATAACTCAGTACTGTTCCTCTCAGAGAGCAGCTGAATTTGCCTTTCTTAGACCATACATACCTATTTTTCACTTACTGTAATGTTTTTAACAAGGAAATTAAATAATGGTTTCATGGCAATAGTTTTGTGAAAATTTATACATATATCTGTATACATATATATGCAATTGATGTAAAATAAAATCTAACAGCTTTTGATGCTAACTATGATACTAAACAGATGCAGGCATTAAGCTGGTTACTCTTTGGTGTTTTAACTTTAATCCATCAGAATAAACTTAATGACAGTAGCTGTTGCCTCTTGCTGACTCAGTGATTGAACATCTCAGGAAATGCTTGTTTATGAAACTGTGTTCTTATCTACCTAGAAGTGATGATAATTTGGAATAAGACATTGTAGGGAACATTTCCTGTGTGTTGAAAAGCATGATGTAAACCAAGTAATTAAGTGGAAACATTGGAGAAGTAAAGGACAAACAGTGTGGGGTTTTTTATGAAAGGGCTGCAATATGCAGTCTTGCTCCCATTTAGTTTAGCAGAGTGTATGTCATGAAGAAGGGTGCAGATATGAAAGAGTACCAACAAAATCCAAAGGTAGGAATATCGAAGGTAAGGATGGTTTGCAATTGGTAGTTTTCATACCCAGGCTCTAATCATTTGGGGAAAAAATTATCCATATGTACTTTCTACCAGGAAGGAACACCATTTCAGAATGTGGCCTTTATTTTTTTCAAAATACCTTTTCTTAGGACAGGCTCATCCTTTTAAACAGATTTCAGTTGCCCACAAGGAGTTTCTTTCCTAAATCTTAGCTTGATACCATAATCAAAATATCAATTTTTAAGACTTCTCCAAAGGGCTAATTGGTCCTCCAGTCTGCCTTTAGAAGTGCTGATGTCTCTTTGACAAGACAAAAAAGATTCATTTCACAGCCAGGAAATGAAAGTCTTTACTGAATGTGAATGCAAATTTGAAGTAGGGAGTACTAAGATATCATTTACTTATTGTGAGTGAAGGACTCTATGAGGAGTCGTAGGGCATAGTTCAAACCTTGGGACATAACCTTTCATGCACTGAAAATATGTGTTTCATACAAATAGACACTCTGAGAACCCATCTTTAAATACTTAATATGAGAACAATGCATGAACCTCACTCTTGATGGAGAACAGGCACAATGAGATCCAATTAACTTTGGGATGATGGTAGTTTTGGCTTGCTGGGATTGAGGGACAGTATGATAACAATACAGGAATAAAATCCCTGTGAATGACTCTCAGGGGAGCTTTTGGCTTATCATCATTTTGAGGATTTGAGCAGAGAGAAAAGAAAAATACATAGTGCTAACCATGGCCATTATTCAGTACCATTATCAGCATAGGAATTCACTTTCATTCATTTTGAAGCAGTTCTTATTCTTCTTTACAACTGGTTTCACATGAGCGAGAAGGAGATCCAGGGATTGATCTCTAGAACAGTGTGCACATAATGTCAGGAATAAAAACAGCACCTTTGTGAGCACTCTATAGAGTTGGCCATGTGGTTGCCTTGTCAGTGTGGTTAACCGCCTCTGGAATTACAAGAAGCCTGTGCCTGGCCACTCTACACATACATGTAGAACACATATGTTTATATGCATACATAAAAGAAGTGTGGGGTCCGTACTTATAATACCTGTAAAGGTGATTCAGAGTTCTTGGTCCTGTCTCACTTTTAGGCCTTTTTAGTTGTACTGACAATAAGATTTGTGTCCTAACTCACTTGCACCTACAAAAACAGTCTTTCCAATAAGGGGCAAATACCAGCTTGTGTATACAGCTACTTGATAAACTGTCATCTTGACATCAGCCTTCTTTTTTTTTGGCCTTTTTTCTATCATAGTAATTTGATCTTTAAATGTTCTTAAACAGAATTAATGTTTATTTTGAGGTTTGTCCAGTTCTTGTATAATACGCCTTTATTGCAAGATGAAGATTTAACTTGAATGCCAGATGTTTTTACCTACCAAAGTTTCTCAGGAAACTTACATCAGTGCTGAGATTGGTTGCTTAGACTATGGATTTTCTCTCTGAAATTATACAACTATATACTAGTCCCTTCCAATAACTCCGATATGTGAGCACTAAGTTGTGAAGCAGGCAATCAAGATCTTATAGAGGCAAAAATGAGAATCCCTAACACTGTTTCTGAGGTGTTAAAAAGAGATTTTCGTTGATGGTGTACATGTTGTTCCACAGATAAAGTGTTGATTTCTCTTCACATGTACTTAGAATTATAGAATGGTTGGAAGGGACCTCTAAAGGTCATCTAGTCCAGCCCCCTGCCATGAGCAGGGACAACTTTGAATAGGTTAGGTTGCTCAGTGTCCTATCCAACCTGACTCTGAATGTTTCCAGGTATGGTCATCAGCCACCTCTCTGGCAACCTAGGCCAGTGTTTCACCACCCTCAGCATAAAAAAGTTCTTCCTTAGACTTCTTCTAGTCTAAATCTTCCCTCTTTTAGTTCAAATCCATTATTTCTCATCCTATCATTACAGGCACTTTAAAAAAAGTTTGTACCCATCTTTCTTATAAGCCCCATTTATGTACTGATGCATATGCCTGCAATGTGGTCTGCCTGGAACCTGCTCTTCTCGAGGCTGAACAACCCCAACTCCCTCAGTCTGGCCTCACAGGAGAGGTGCTCCATCCTTGGTGATCTTTGTGGCCTCCTCTGGACTTGCACCAACAAGTCCCTGTCTTTCCTGTACTGTACTTAAAGTTGTAGGTTTTAATTCCCCTGCCATAGCCTGTCCTCAAGCTGTACTTTGTTGTAAATTCAACTAAGAACAAATTTGCTGTCCTAACCACGTACCATTGCACTCAGAAATTTGTATGCATTGAACTCCTGTGCACACATATCCAAAGGTATGTGCTAACACAGTTCTGTATGCAATATTGTGAGTCTCTTTTTGTTGCTACAAAATTGGATTCTGGAACATAAATAAGTAGGAACCAGGAATTATTTTTATTAATAGAAGTGAAAAAATTAGTCATCAAGGAAGGACAGCAGAAACAGAATATGACTTTTGTCTGAGGTCCCATTTATTTCAGGACCTGAAGTAATTCTTGTCGAGTGGTTCATTTTGTTAGTTGTTATAATTAATTTAAAAGCTAGTAGAAGGTTTAAGTAACTCATTTTACAAGCTAATTTACCTAATGTTTATGTCTATTTTTGTATCATTACTAGGTATCCTCAATTTTTTCCCAAAGTCTTTTCTGGATGCCTAAATATATCTGTTACTGATAGAAGTTTCAGTGATTCTTTCACAGAGATCACTCAACAGCATTGGGCCAAATTTGTAAGTTCAGATTGTCTCATTGATAACTTCTTTCCATATAGCAAATTGATCCTTTCTCCTTTGAGTCGGTTTTCTGTGGCCTTGCCATTTTCTGAAAATATTGCACATTACAGCTGCTTGGAGCAAAAACCCAGTCCCAGTGGAGTCAATTTTTATCTTTTTAACAGCCTGTTGTAAGAGACTGTATCAAAGGCTTCCAGGAGGTTCCAATAAACTATTTTAACTGGCTCTTCTTTACTGACTCTTTTGTTAATGCAATAAAAGAATTCTAGCATATACAGGGCAAGACTTGCTTTTCTCCAAACTGTATTGCTTAATCCCTGCTAACTGTTCTTCATGTGTGCAGTTTAGTTACTCTATCTTTATTAGTATTTCAGCTATTTTACCAGGTACTAAGGAAAATCTATTCTGACTGCAATTGCTAGAATCTATTCCTTTTTCGATCTAGGTACATAATTTACTACTTCTTAGTCTTCTGCTATATAGCTAATTTTAACGAGTGACTGCTTGTGGTTAGTGTCTCCAAAGACAATGCTTTGTGTTTATTTCAGCTATTTCCTACCCTCTGGAGAGGCTAAATCTTCACTTACTTCTAAATGAAGATAAATGTGACTGATTAAGTTGACAATTAGTGTTGTTTATGGAAATTATTTTCCAAGTGTTTGCAGTTCCTAACCCAGATTCAGGTTCTGTTTTGGGATGTCAAAGGTCTCTGTGGAAAGACAGTGTGGTCCAACATCTAAGGCCAGGCTCAAACTGGAGGCTTGGGTGGACTCTATTACTAGCTCTGGCGAAGACTTACTGTATGATATTTGGTAAGCCACTGTATCTTGCTGTGTCTTCATTCTCTTACAAGTAACATCATAAACTCCTTATTTACCGATGAGTTGTCAAACCATCCAGTTGGAAGGGTTAACACAGGACCTCTGTTTCTCCCTTCTGGATAGCTTGTCTGTCTTCAGAGCTGATGTTCCTGCAGCAGTGGGGAGTTTAAACTGTCATGCATCTTATCTGGGGTGGTATTTTATGAGTGTAACCTAGCCTTTCACGTTGGTGTAAACATGGAGTCACTACTTTCTAGACCGTGAAGATGAACAGGGTTTTCACTTACAATATTCTCATAAGAATTTTCCTCTCAACACCATTTCTGGAGCATCTTAATCTATTAATTCTGTTTTGGTTTTCAGCAGGGAGCATTTCCTTTTTTACACAAAGCAAGTCCTCTAGGTCATGTAAATACACACAAATTGATAGAAACAGGGACGCCTTCTTGTAATAATGAAGAAATCATTGACACTAATTCAAATTCATGTTTTCTTCTCAATATTTGTATAGGATGAAAGCAACAATGCTAATTACTTTGGGATTTTTTTTTCAGGCAGTCAGAGGGGAAAGTGCCAACGAATTTTAGTTACAAAGGTTAGAAAACAAAATGAACATCAGCAAAATAAATTTAGAAAGAGCTCTAAAGACAAAGTGCTAGCCCTACTGAATCTGCCTTTATTGCTTATGACCTGACTTTTTATATACTCTAGAGTGAAGTTTTAACTAGAGTGCTAAAAACCTGTATAAATACTCCCCCAAACTCTCCTTTTTATACAAAGTACCTTTCCATGTTCATAGCATAAACAGGATTTTGCATGCATACCTTCTATGCAAGGTTTGCTAAAGATTTGCTTGTATTTTATTAAAATGTTGAGTGTGTTTGTTCCAGCCTTTTCCCCTGTGAGTTCTAATGATTTTTATTCTCTCAGTACAATGCATGTAATAGTGCCTTTGTCTAATGATACCAGCAGACAGCTGAGCTACTGGAATATCTGTATTCTAGCTCTAACTGTAGCTTGTTTGGGAAGGTCATTTTTGTAATGTAATTGTGGATCACCAGATGGCACTCTTGCAGACACTATATCAAGTCAGGAACCCGATTTGTAAAAAGGTAAAAGAATATATAACTCTCTTTACACTTCTGCTTTTTGTAATCTCACCAGGTCACACTATTCTGTTGCCATCTTTTTGACACTGTCTCACAAATTTATTTTCCAGCTCCTGGTCCTGCTTTCATGTGTTTTACATATTTGCCTAAGCCTATGACTTTCACATCTCCTCTTAACTCTCTTCCCAATACCTGAAACTTAACATTGTTCAAATTAAATAGAAAGCTCTTTTTACTCCTTTTTTTTTTTTGCCTCTGGTTCAGAACACCATAATGCTTTCTTCATCTCAAGTTTCATATGGATGTTTTAAGTTGGACATTTTTAATTTCTTTCCCTCCTCATTCCTGGTTGTTCCTGGTTCCTCTCTGGACCAATAAAAGATGAAAGCTTGCATCAGGTTGAGTTCTGAGTAGTACAACCTCTCCAGTGACTTCTTTAAAGCAGAACTGGGCGCAGAACTGGGCGCAGAACTGGGCGCAGTGTGGTGTGGCAATGTCAGAAGTCCAGTCATGTCAGACCTATGCTAAGGTGTAGTTAGGAACCATGCTTTCTTGTTTAGGAGGAGCAGTACAGCTAGAGGTACAGTCTGTAGCAATATATATGACTGTGCTGGTCTGGCTGGGATGGAGTTAATTTTTTTCATAACAGCTCATATAGTGCTGTGCTTTGTATTTGTGACAAAAACAGTGCTGATAACACACCGCTGTTTGGGCTATTGCTGAAAAATTGCTGCTTAACACTGAGGTTTTGTATTTTTCACGCTCTATCTCCCCAACAAGTGGGCTGACAGTGCACAGGAAGCTGGGAGGGGACATAGCCAGGACAGTTGATCCCAATTGCCCAAAGGGGTATTTGTGCCATAGAAAGTCATGCACAGCAATCAAAAAGAAGGGGAGGGAGCTTTGGGAGAGGTAGCCTTTGCTCAGAGACTGACTGGGCATTGGTCTTCTTGTGGGTGGTGGTGAGTGATTGCTTTTTTATCACTTTTTTTCTCTCTCTCTCTTTTCTTCACTTATTAAACCATTTTTATCTCATGAGTGTTACTGCCTTTGCTCTTCCTATTCTCTGCCCAGTCCCACTGAATTGGGGAGTGAGCGAGCAGTTGTGTGGTGCTTATTGCTGGCTGGGGATAACCCCACCACACTGAGGCAATACCTGCAGCTCAGCGATGAGCACTTGGATCAGGTTGGAATGGGCAATGTGTTGGAGAAGGCATTGAGATGCAGGAGAGAACATAACCAAAAATGATTGGTCTAGTTCTAGAGGGGTAAATCTCACCACCATTACCTCAGACTTGTCAGGTCTGTTCCTATCCTTATATAAATTGCAGTCCTAATGTTCTCATTCTGATCAATCCTTCTGTGAATTCTGGGTGCAATGCTCCCGCTCTCCCCACACTGTTACAGTGATTCCTGTTCAGTGACATGTTTCTTGATGCCCATATTTCCCCATGAATATCCCTACCATATTGTCCTCCATTTGTGGAACAGGTTTTGGTTGGTCACTTCTTTCCTCCCTGTCAAGCAGTCTGTCAGTCCTCATCTATGCTTTGACAGGTCCTCTCTGCAGTGATAAATTTCCCCCATTAGGAGTTACTGCAGAGCCTGCAATTCCATATAATAGTATGCAAACAACACGTCACCTTATACAGCGTTCTCTGAGCCATTTCCTCTTCAATGGCCGTTTCCTTACATTTTCAGAGCAATGCATGTAATTTAGTCTGTGTGACTCCTATCAGCTGCAGAGAGCTAAATCCACATGTAAATCTTTGAAAATTTGGGGGTGCTTTGCCAAGTCTTAGATTATCTATCATTCTAATCAGCTCAATAAATCTGACTACACATCTTTCAAATAAATAATGATGGGTTTTGCCTGAAGCTTTTACTGTTTTTCAATCTGTATCAGCTGAAATTTTACGTGCACTCAACAATTGTTATTCTTTTGTTAGAAATTCGGTTACTGCTGGCTGCAATAACACTCATTTGAATTATATGGATGTAAAAGATTCTTTGTTTCTCACACAGAGCAGTTAAATTGCAAGACAGCATTAGTTAAAAAACAGTGTCATTGTTATGAGAAGTCATATATCAGATTTTTTTCTTATTCTCATTCTAAACAGGTTCTGAAAACACTCTAGGTCTACATTAGGGTAACATTTCCAAAAGTGATGAGACAGTTGAAAAGAACTTCACTATCCTGACCTAAAAGTTAGAAATTACTTGAAATAATGATTTTTCCCCATTTTTTTTTTCCAAATACAAAGCTGGAGTTCAGATTAAACTGTTTCACCTGTAACAGCTGTATATACCTAGAGCTGAAATATGTGAAATAAACTGTAAGGGTGTGAACACATCTGTATTCTCGCCTTTCAGTTCATGAGCAGAATCACTCTTGTCGTGCTTTTATTTTACATTCACACACAAGAGCTTCTACCTTCTTGTTTTTATCAAAGCACATTGCCAACAGAACTGATGTTACTGACATGGCAAATACATATGTTTTACAATCTTGTCGTGTTTAGCAAGTGAAACAGAATTCATCCTTTTTCAAATTTGACCTTGACCCTAAAACAGCATAGTCACGAGACTGATGTGTATAACAGTCACAGAATCACAGAATGATATGAGGTTGGAAGAGATCTCTGGAGATCATCTTCTCCAACCCCCCTGCCAAAGAAGGTCCACCCAGAGCAGGTTGCACAGGAACTTGTCCAGGCAGGTTTTTAATGTCTCCAGAGATGGAAACTCCATCACCTCTCTGGGCAGCGTGTTCCCACGCTCTGCCACTCTCAAAGTAAAAATGTTCCCCTCATGTTTAGATGGACCTTCTTATGTTCAAGTTTGTGCCCATTTCCTCTTGTCCTGTCACTGGGCACCACT
The DNA here is from genome assembly GCA_013400055.1 of Nycticryphes semicollaris. Lineage (NCBI taxonomy): Eukaryota > Metazoa > Chordata > Aves > Charadriiformes > Rostratulidae > Nycticryphes > Nycticryphes semicollaris. The sequence continues at coordinate 171,632 of VXBJ01003730.1, read as the reverse complement.
GAAAATGGATTGGACCCATCCTCTTGACACTCACTCTTTAAGTATTTATAGGCGCCCCTATATATTCCCCCTCAGTCTTCTCTTCTATGAAGTAAAAAGACCTAAGTCCCTCAGCCTTTCCTCATAAGAGAGATGTTCCCTAACCATCTTTGTAGCCCTTTGCAGTACCCTCTCCAGCAGCTTTCTGTCCTTCTTGAACTGTGGAGCCCAGAACTGGACGCAGTACTGGGGAACTGGCTTGAAGTACAGACTGGTTTAGTTTTGTACCCAGATTTTGGTAACCCTGGGAACAATTTGGCCTCTGATTGTCTGTCTCATCCAACTGGAATCATAAATTGTTTAGAGAAAAGATGCTTCTTGCTATGGATATTGCCAGGTTCTAGAGCAATTGCGAGCAGTTACTAGCAGTGCACTAAGAATTCCTGATGAGATGCATATCTAGTGACTGTCTTGGCTGGAACCTTTATGTGTTATAAAAATTATAAATGTTATTATAAAAGGCGAAGTCAATGAGAATTGTATTTACAAGGAGCTCTGAATCACACCTATAGATAGCAGATCTGCAAAGCAATTCACCACTGCAGCAGTTAGAGGGTAGCAGGCACTAAATCAACAACAGAGCACTGCTCTGTAGTATATGATATTGTTGGAAGCATGAAACTCTTATATAAAATGTAAACCTGGTGCCTGGAGACTCATTATTAATAAAGACCAGCAGTCAGGTTTTTTTGAGATATCAGAGGCATTGACTCTAACAGTCTAAGTAAAATCCAAATTGGCAAATACTTATCAGAGGCATACAAAGCATTTCTAGTGAAATGCAAAGCTGGTAGCAATTCAAGTTTTTTGGTATTTATTACAGACATCAATATAAGCTTATCTGAGTGGAGTAAGTACACATACTTTCAAGTAAAATTAGATGTTGTATCCCAAGAAGGTGGAAGAAACATCGAGTCTATCTGCCTTGCTGAGTGAAAGTGATCATATTTTACAGATAAGTCTTTTATGTTAAAAGGATGTGAAAATTCTTGTTCATATAGACATTTGGATTGGAAAGATGTATTTTCCTTGAAATGCTTAAAAATAAAAAGATGCAAATTTGGGCAAGATAGAGAAGGTATTGGGAAAAAAGTATAAATTAAATAAAGAAATCTATATCTTTTGATATTAATTAGATTTCACACAACTCTAGAAGATACAGCATTCTCTATGTAACTTCCCTCGACATAACTACTAATTCTCTAAATCCTTGCATTACTTTCTCAGAAGACTGTCTATTGTGGCAACTAGAATGGATTTAGATATGATTTAGATATAATTTGGATATAATCTAGGGCTGCCTGTGCTCAAAAGCTGAAAACCTAGCAACATCTCTGTCTTAGGACATTCATTTCTCCCAGCAACCTAAGCACAGTCACCAGAAACAAACCAAATAACAGCCAGATATTTAGCTGACACTTAAAAGCCATTGGTCGTGAGGAGCTGAGGGCAGGCAGGCTCCCCAGAAATTCCCAAGAAAGATCATACCAAACCCAAATAGCAGAGAGCTGCCTTTTCTGCACAGATCAGAGTAACTTTGTTCAGACAAAGGAACACACATTTGAGGCTTACCTCACTCTGAGCTGATACAGACCCGCAGCTTACATTTTCCAGGAGACAGTCCTAACCTCAGTAGGTAAGATTCTCACACTGCATTAAATGCAAGATTTCTGGAATCAGGGAGACCATAAGTGAGGAGGATCCTAACTACATAATCCAGTGTGATTATGAACCCTCAGAGATTTTTTCTCAGTGGCAGGAAATTTTCCCATTTTATTTCAGTTCTTTCCTCTCAGACAAATCTTACCCAGCCTTTCTCTGACCTTCATCACAAATGTAATTTGTTAGCGTTTATAGCAATGCAGATGGGTCTGCCAGTCTTTCATAGAAACTTTGTCATTCTGCATTTTGCAAGGGCTGAAAGGCTTTTGGAAAATAGAAATGTCACCTACAACGTCAAGCTGAGTTAAATGTCCTTTCGTGTTCATCCTCACTTGCCCACTTAGCCTTAGAGCTTTTACTATCTGCTGTCCTTCTGCAGCTGCAGTGGTGCTCATGCTGACAGGGCGAAGTGACAAGATACATCGGCAAGGAGGCCAATGAGGTTCTGAAGGCAAACAGAAGATCAGCATTTGAGCAGACAGCAGCAAGAGCTTTGAAATAATCTGGTTCATGGAAAGGTTTCAAGGGAGGAAAATCTATTTGTGCAGGGAATATGCTGAAATTGTTGTGGTGCCGACAGTCTGAATAGCCCAGGGTAAGAAACGAAATTTATGAGTCATTGAACATCCCAGGTGAGTTCTGGTGATTTGCTGAACAACACAGCTGTTCCACATCTGGGTGCTTTAGGCAGAGTACTCCCACTCAGTGCCAGCTCTCTGCGTTTTTATCTAGTATCTCCCTGATACTTGTTAAGGTTAGCAAATTCATAACCAGTGATATGGTTGCAAATGCAACTGCAGACCTCAGGGGGTGAGTGAGATCAGGATTGCAGAAATGCATTAGTAAGAGAGTTGGTGATAAATCTAAAAGAAGACAGGCAGACGAAGAAGCATTTTTATTTGTGTTTTATTAATGAAATATTGAGGTAAGACACTAAGTCTAGATCTTTTTCTTTTTTTCAATACAGCTCTTGTAAGCCCACGTTCTAATCTTTTTTTGAATCTTTATGGAGATAAATCTCTGATCATGACTGGAAAGCGAGCAAACTCTACAGCAAGGAAAGACAAAAAGCTTGTCCCTGCATTACCCTTCAGGGCATGACAAAAGGTGACCCTTTCTCCGGTGTATGAAAATCAAGTACGTGAAAACTACTTCTGTTGCCATAGTATGCTATGGTTTCTGAAAAGGTTAGAAATCACTCCAGATGCATTGTCATTCTAGAGTGTTTTATTGTGTCTGGTCTCAATGAAGAACCAGAAACATACACATAAAGTCCACTGAACAACTAGACTGTTTAGATATTCCTATCATATACATTTTTTAATGTATTGACCAATTTACTGAATTTAAGTTTCAGTGAAAGATTAATTCCTTGCTGGGAAATGTTGAATAGCTTCCAAAGAGAGAGGTAGAGACTTTTACATCTCATTGAAAAACGGAGCTGTTTATCAACCAAATGCAAGAGATCACACCTAGTGTAACAAAAAGCCATTTACTCACCTACTAAACGAAAGTACTATTTTCACTAAATAATATGAGGGCCAGTCAGTCTCCTATTTAGGAAAAAAAATATGTAATTTTGCGGGAAAAAGGTGAAACCATTTTGTCCTTCACCTGTGGCTTCCGTATTTAGCACAAAGCCTACAGTATATTATTGCTCTTCTGGGCCAACAGCTGGAGATAAGGCACTAAAGTCACAGGACATAAAATGACAAATCTGTCATTTTATGAATCCCTCCCCTTGTGTGTCCCCCATGTAAATGCCTCCTCCTGGATTTACCCAAGGATCCCTAGATGTCAATGGAGGTAAGTAAGCTCATCTAAATTCTGAATTATCACAGTAAGATAAGATTAATTTCTCTGAAAGAGAGCTTCAGGTGACTAGTTTAGGTATAGCAATGGGATTAGCTCACAAATTTAGACATGCAAACTGAGAAATCTATGTGCAGATACATAGGTCAGCACTGAATCATAGATGTCTATCAGTAAGTGAATGCAGGTATGCAGGGGTCCAAAGCTCCTGTTGTAGTCAGTAGAAGTCTAATCAATACAGCCACTGGAGTCTGAATGCAAGTTCAGCTCACACTGAAGTAGGTATGAATTCAATAGCCCACATGACAGTACCTGTTGCAGTCTGGGCCTGGTACATTCGACCTTGCAGCAGCTGATTTATCCTGTGCAGGTCCTGTGCCGTATCTGTTAACTGCATAAGGATGTCTCATACACCACAGGTCATCTCATATAGCACGAGGTGTCTGAATTTATGAAACCTAGCTGTGTCCCCAGTGGCTGCCAGGCTGAAATCTATTGGGTAGTTCTCCATAAATCACAAAGGGAGGTGAGGCTCCGAGTGCACCTCTAGGCACCTTCATTTAGATGCCCTTAACCCTGAACTGAATCCTTGTTCGATTCTCGCTCAGCTGAGTCCTATCACGGGAGCTGGCCCCAAGAATTTTGCCCAAAAGTCTTGGTTTCACAAAATGTAGTCTGGAAATCTTTAAATGCTTCAGTAGAGCTGAAAACCAGTAGGATTCCATGAACTGCAGCTCTAGAGCTGTGAGCTTTGGAGCCAGACAGGGCTCTGGGAAGGTGAAGATACTGCTAGGCACACTGACCTAGACCTCAGGCAGAGGTGTGCTCATTTAAATAGAATTTTGTACTTTGAGAAGGTGAGCAGGCAAAAATATGGGAAAATACTCATGAACGTTACAGTGGCATTAGGGCAGGAAACTAGGCAAGACAACATCTGTTTCTGTGATTCCTCTTAACAGCAGAGGTGCTGGCATGTATGGAGCTTTACGAGACTGAAGAGACTTTCCCAGTGGAAGGGCCCTGGCTGCTCTGTAACAAACCTGTGTGCCCTAAGACTGCACAGTGGCAGTACTGGGATCCCCAATACCAGAACTGTCAGAAAACCCACCTGCTATTCATCAAAGAACCACTGAATTCATGAAGTCTTAGGATGACATTGTCCATATGATTTGGTATTTTTTTTCCGTTCTTTCTCAGGAAAAAAAAAATCCCATTAGCTTTAGTTTTCAGTGGGGAGAGAGACATTCTCTTAATCACAAAGCTTTCCTTTATCTTAGAAGGAAAATATTAGAAAAGCTACTTTGCTACTGCTGCTTCATCTGTATCTGCCCTGTCTTCTCTACTGTATATTCTAGCTCTAAATTTGCTTAGAAATATATACATACATAAGTAATGCTGAAAAAGACAGCAACATGACTGAAAGCTGAAGCACAGACAAGACAATTGGTTTCACTGTATCTTTGTCTGCTAAGGTGCATTAATCTTGCAAAAGCAAAATGTTATTAATGGTAATTTGAAAGAAAGAAGTAGGTTACTTTCAAACTGATTTATTTCTCTGGGCAGTATCACTGTATGCTAGTGCATTTACAGCTACAGTTCAAGGACAATAATATATGCAACTGCTAGCAAGCCAGGTAGCCAACCATACTTTCAGGCTTGATAGACAAATGTCCATTTACCATGACTTCTATTTTCAAAATAGTTTCTTTGTATTTTCAACATCTGTTGACAGAACCCTAAATATAGGAATTATGCTAAATCTTTGCTCTGACTGCTACGCTTTTGTGATATGATCTATTGCAGAAATATCAAGCTGAAATTGGATCAGGAAAGCAGGCTTGCAATTGTGAGCTATCAAAACGATGTAGTATTGTTATACAGTATAGTTTCAGAAAATATGGTGGCAAAAAAGATTGCTGTGGCTATTTTTAAGTTGTGAGAATATAAAAGTAGAGGCTTGCAAGGTTTCTTTTTCCAATATTGCAATTTGAGATTTTATGTTGACCAAAGAAAATATATTTAATGGGGATGAAAAAAAGTATTTTTTAGGAGAATAACTTATAAGAACAGTTATTTAAACTAGAATATCAATACTTGGAGTTATTTTTCTTCTGAGGCAAAGATCCTGAAAGGGACAGTGCATACTTTGCCAATATTCAGCACAGTAATGGAGCCATTAGAGTAAATCACTACATTTGCTTCACCAAATACCCATGTAAATGATTGTGTTAATGTCTAGTCTATCAGCTTAATAATATTCATTACGAAACTGTGTTTTTCAGCTCCAACCCAGATAAAAGGAGGCCTGGTGAAGGAGATTTGGTGGAGTTCAGCTCCAGCAGATCCCATAGCAAGACTGATACTTTTACTGAGGTGATTGGATTAACACTGGAAGAGAGACTGGCCAGTATTGGGTGCTTCTGAAAGCAGGGTTGACTGGATCAAAGCCACTCTCACTCTTTGTTTACCTTTACTTGGATCTGCTTTATTTTCTAATGGTCCAAGCACATAGTCATAGTGAGGGCTCAGAAATTTCAATCTGTTCTGACATCTTTTCTTTGTGCTTAAAAGAAAAGTGTCATGTTCAATGCACATGAAAATTCAGTTTAAATATAGCTAAAGCTATAATGAAAATCATTGAAGAAATGTAAAGTTCCCCACAGAGTTCACTCTTAAGATTAAAATCATACTAAATTTTAGTCAGGACCTGCATTGCTAATAAACTAGAATGTCATTTCACAGTAGAGTAAGTAAAATAGAACAGTTTTTAATCCAATTTACATTTGAGAGAACATGTGTTAGATCTGCTCTTAAAACTTGGCCCATTCCTACTCAAAATGCTCATCAGTCTGTTATAAATTGTCTCAACACCACATTCCTTGTTTTCCTTTGTGTAACTACAGGGTCTGGATAAAGTCGAGTCAGGATTTTACAGTTCTGGAAAGCAGAGGCTCCAAGGAAGCTTTCCCCAGATCAGCCTTCGGGCCTTCAAAATGCACCCCAGCCACATGCTCACTCTCACATTTGGGTACCTCCTATGTAGGAGATGATGCATTAATCCCTCCTTGGACAATGCAGCAAGAAAGCTGAAAACACAGCAAAGGGATGAATTTTTAATTATAGTCATCTGGTTTGGTATGAATATATTTCCTGGACAATATCATAATCTTAATTTAGATTAGATGTGATTAGATGAATTGAGCTCATGACACAAAATGAAGTTCCCAAAGTCAAATGGAAAGAAAATCTCAAAGGAATTTGTAATTTGACAGAGACATATTTCACCGTGGCATTTTTTCCTGTACTCCACTCATTTTGGGCCAGGATTTTTGCACCATATGCTGCAAATGCCGTTTCAAAATTTCTGATTGTTGGACACCAAAGTATTAGGATTATTGATAATAGGAGTGGGCATTTAATTATCCTACCATGCATCTTGAGGGTCATGATCTTGAAAGAAAGAAAGGATGACATACAGACTCTCTCTGAATAGGCTTTGCCATAGTAACTTCATTAAATGCAAATAGGACTTCAGGGAGGACGTTCATCAGTGTAAGGAAAGTTATGATAATACTGTCTGAAGGCAGTTGTGCAAAAGTGTGTTGCAGCAGTTAAAGCAGAATGAGAGGAGCTCTTAGCCCCTATAAAACATAAGTACTCTTTGTTTTCTGTCGCTTGGTGTTCCTTAAGCATATTTTAACCTGAACATGTTTATACCTCTTACAGAAACTTTGCTCTAAAAAACATTAAAAATCATAAACCAAATACCTCACATATAATTCCCCAGTTTAACAGTATGATTTCTGCAGACATGCGTATATCCTCCTCTTTTTGCAATGCTAACTGAATGGGGAAAAGAAGCAGTAACCTGGTTTATTCTGGAAACAGCAGGTAGTTTGATCTATTTTTACTGCAGATCATTTCCCAGGACACTGTGATTCTTATATTTTTAATCAAATGTGTGAATCGAAAACTGTGGTGTGACCTTTGGAAAAGACACTGCAGGACATCAGCTGAAGCTGTGAATAGTTTAAGCACAAACAGGAAGTTGACTTGGTTGTTCTGTAACAAAAGACTGCGGTAATTTATGGAGTAGGAGTTGCAGTTTCAAAACATTTTTAATTGCCACATTTGATCTGCTATGCAGTATTGTGTGACAACAGCTAAGAATGAAATGTCAGTGCCCATGTTCCAGCATAAATTTATACAGTGTGAAAGCAAAGAACCCTGTTGATTCCAGCTTTTCTTTTTCTAAGTGTTTCAGATTTGCTTGAATTACTTTCAGGTTAAATAAGGAATGAAGAGGTCCTCGGTCTTGCAAAGCGTTTAGGTAGATGCATACCTTTTTTCTTATTAAGTCTACTTATGATGAAAAGAAATTTTAATATATAGAGGAAATAAAATGGGAAAGGATTTCACAGTGACCTATGTACCTGGGATAACTGCCTGTGATAAATGGGTCACTCTCAGGATGGAAATGTATTAATATCCACTCTCTTTGCTTTTAGTTCATTATTATGGTCAATTAGGCCTATGAAAAATTCCAGAAGTTTCACTTACAGGAGTGAAGTTACACAGGTACTTAGGTGTACGTAACTTTTATAACTTGAAGAAAAAAATCCCCTGTTATCACATTTTCATGGAATCACAGAATTGCCGGAGTTAGAAGGGACCTCTAGAGATCATCTAGTCCAACTCCCTTGCTAAAGCAGGATTTCCCAGAGTGCATTATTCAGGATGGGATCCAGGCAGGTCTTGAAGATCTCCAGAGAAGGGGACTCCACAATCTCCCTGGGCAGTCTGTCCAGTGCTCTGTCATCCTCAAAGTGAAGAAGTTCCTCCTCATGTTTAGGTGGAACTTCCCATGTTCCATCTTATGCCCATTGCCCCTCATTCTGTCACTGGGAACCACTGAAAAGAGTCTGGCTCCATCCTCCTTCAGCCCATCCTTCAGATACTTAAAAGTGTTAATAAGGTCTCCCCTCAGCATTCTCTTCTCCAGGCTTCTCCAGAGTCCCAGCTCTCTCAGCCTTTCCTCATAAGGGAGATGCTCCAGTCCCTTAATCATCATTATTGCCCTATGCTGGACTCTCTCCAGTAGTTCCCTGTCTCTCTTGAACTGGGGACCCCAGAAATGGACGCAGTATTCCAGTTGTAGCCCCACCAGTGCAGAGTGGAGGGGGAGAATGACCTCCCTTGACCTGTTGGCCATAGTCTTGCCTATGCAGCCCAGGATTCCATTGGCCCTCTTGGTGACAAGGGCACATTGCTGGCTCATGTATAGTTTACTATCTACCAGGATCCCTAGATCCTTCCCCTTGGAAGTGCTTTCCAGCCAGTCCACCCCTAACCTATATCAGTGCCTGGAATTCTTCTTTCACAGTTTTATAAGGGATTATTTAAGAAAAGAAAAATCAGAACTACAATTACAGACACCAAGTCTTATCAAAAGTTTCTGGAAGACAGACTTATTTCCATAGTGTACCTTTCAAAAGCACTTAAATTATTTACTTCCTTAAAGGGCAATATACCACATCAGTAGCTGCATGCTGCTTTTTGGTGCTGTCTGCAATACATACTGTGGGCATCCAAGTCTTCCCATAAACCATGAGGATGGAAAGTGTATCCTCTGTGAGAAAACTCCTGAGTGATTTCCAGAGATAATCACTGATCATTAATGGGATCAGAAATAGTTGGTCATTTTTATACCATTGATAAAAGGATATGATCTTAACAACAAGGAACTGTTTCCTTTTTGTTAAGGTATTTCCTGAAATGTAATGTTATAAATTTCTTAAACAAGAAAGAAATTTTGAAGATAACAGTTATTAACTGTAGAGAAGATTCATTCTTTGTGGTTGTACAAACATTTATGTTCCTTCATCAACCAGGAGCTTCATTTTTATAGGATTGTGAGAAAATACATGTGACCATCAAATAAACGGGTATTTACGCACTTATGTATATTTTTCAACCTCACCTTTCCCCAAGAAGCTTAGCACTTTCCTGAATCAAAGTTGAGATTTTCCTCATTATTGTTGCTGTCTTTTAAAAGCAATGGCTTTTGCAAACAATCTGGGTTTGCTTTATTGGAAATGTTTGGTCCTGTATTATCAGTGCGTAAATAATGAGAATTTAGGTAAGAAGGCTTGCCAATGAGAATCTTTGCAATGTAACACTGCAGGTAGGACCAGAAGATTTTATCACTGTGTAGAAACTGCTTAGCTTTCAATGGGTAATGTTTATATGGAATGCATTATTCACAATAAAAGATCCTGTTCATAGATATTTAAGTAACATTTAAATGAAAGAGTTCAAGTTCATTGCTCATTTTTGTACTATATTTTAAAATTAATTCTAAATATACAGCTTTACCTATCAATGTTTTTCAACTAATAAAACTGGAAAGCTCTATCTTTTCATTCTGTTACCTCTGTAATCAAAACATGCAGTTTTAGGAGTATCTGTTTAAAACTTCTGTAAATCAGTTAATAATACTGCAAGGTATTTGCTTACAGTAACATCAGTGTGAAACGCGATTTAGGGCATCTTTCATCACCAAATTCTTTAACAGTGGCAAGAAACACGTGTGATAACTTTGTGCCTACAATTTCACACATTTTTCAAACTCAGAGAGAGGATTTTTAGTGTGTTCTTCCATACTCGGTCTTAAGGACAGAACTGGAAGCCATGTTGGATGTTTTCACTTTCTGCAAGGAGAAAAAGACAGTGAAGAAAACTGACAGTCAGAAAAATGAGATGAACTACTTAGTAATTTTCATCTCATAAATAATTGTCATGATGCTGAGAGAAGCTTTTTCTCCAGATGAATAAATACAAAACAATGCACCTGCATTTTTTCCACGGAAAAGTCACAGTAATAATTGCATGTGTTGTCAGTAGCCAGGATTCTCATTTTCAAAATCCTGACTGCAGTGAGAATTTTAATAAAAGAAGTAAAATAAAGAAAGAAATGCAAAATACAGACCCAAGGCTTTGACTGTCCCCTCTTTTTAAAAGGATCACTGCCATGTCAGGTTTATTGCTTTTTGTGCTGTGTTGCTGTTGAAGGGAAATTGTGATGACTTGTGGCTTAAGATTGCTTCTCAAAAATTGCATGAAACTATAGAAATGAGAGTTTGTAGAGCAAGAAACCATAAGCCCAGAACTACTTCTGTAAAAGCCACTGGCAAAATGTACATTGAGTGCAGTGGGGCATAGTCAGTCCCCATCACAGTGAGTGTTTTTTTGGTTGTTCTTTTTTGGCTTGAAGAGTTCAAATTCAGAAGGCAGAGGATTTAATTAAAGTATCAGACTTGGGAAAGAATACTAATCTTCCATCAGAGATATCCAGAATGAGTTTGAAATGCCTTCTCTACAGATGCCCCTACTGTTAGAGTCAGATTCAATTATTTTAGAAACTTGCTTATTCTTTCATGCTCATCTTAATTTCTTTCTTTTATTCTTTCCTTCACTTCTTCTTGGTCTTCTTTTTCCACCCTGTGTTCTTTGACTTCTGGGTAAAGCACTCTGAGACAGTGAGCAAGAAGTCAGTATTGCTCAATCAGAATGAAAGATCTGTTCAGAAAAACCACCTACACTTTCATCATTGAATTCTGAAAAGGTTTGTTATTGGAAAATAAGGTAAGGTCTGCCTAAGTGCAAAGGTCATTTTGGGTTACCACAGAATTACTTTAGACTTGATTCAGGTAGTACTATGCAGAATCAAGTTTACATTCCTTAATCCTGTAAAAATAGCAAAGACCACATAATAGGGAAGGGTAAAGATATGTTGGGTGGACATTTCCTTATTGAGAAGCATTTCTAATTAATTTAATTTTTAGGGAACTGATTCACCAAGCTCTGAAAGACCCAGTTTAGCTCCTGTTGAACACTGGACTGCAGAATCCTCAGGTCTGGGAGAGGCTCACCCAATTTGATGACAATGGACTCAAATAGCTCAGAGCTTCCTATGAGCCTTCTGTAGATTCAGGAGTCTGCAAGCCTGAAGTGTCTTTGCTGGAGCAGAGCAATGTCTGGTGTCCGAAGTATCTCTGAATCATGGATTTCCTATAGCTGGGGTGTTCCCTGACTCTGAAATACTCAACTCCATTTAATGTGCCAAACATTCTCACAATCTGTGGAAGTTCAGTTAACATTTTTTGAACAAAAGAGAGAGATGAAATACCCGAAAATCATGAGTTCGAGGTTGATTTTAGAGAACAAAAATGATGAAGCCTGATTCTTTTTCAAATAAAAACAGAAACCAAACCAAACACCACACACAAAGCCAACCAACCAACCAAACAGAAACAAAACCAAAAAGACTCCAAACTACTGAAAACTCTGTAATAATCTTCTTTCATTATAACTTGGGATACATTTATTAAAAAAATTGAAATATCTCATTGGGCAGAAATTCCTTATTTCATCCATTTCAAGAACACAGAATTCACAAAGGAATTAGACTCTTTATGAATAATAGTGTGTGACTAAGAAAAGACAGGACTACTTCTGCGTACAGTCAGATCTACTGCATTAAGTCCTCGAGTACCTCCCATCACAGCTGGATACTACTGATTTGTTAGACACTATAGAATCTGAAAAGATGACTTTAAAGTATCTTGTAACAATTGCCTGGGCCATCCAGTCCCTTTCTTTTCAAAGAATACTCCGTCTCTATCTCTCCTACTGTTTCTAAATGTGTTGTTTATATTAAGAAATTTATAATACTGACATTTAGCATTTGGCAGTGAAATATAATGTTCTTTAGGTTAATTAGCCTTCCTACACACAGTGACAAGTACTATAAGATATAGTCTATAGAACAGCTGGGACATTTTTGTGTGGGATTTCAAAAACCTAACACTTCTATGAGTAATGTGAAGAAGACTTAGTGTGGGAAATGCTTTATCGCAGTATAGAATGATGCGTTTAATTAAGTGCTGTATACATACACTATACACTACCTCAGCCCCATTACATCCCGTTCCTCGTTGCTGACTGTGCTTTGTACATAGGAAGAGATTCAAAATTTGGAAAACAACTTCAAGCGGTCAATGACTTATGGACCTTATCCAGCTCCATTGAAATAATTGGAGTGACTTCCGTTGACTTCAACAGGGTTTGGATCATGGCCCTCAGTAAGTAATTTCAGTTCAGCAAAACTGTGCAGATTGAAGAAAGGTTCTTGAGCTTGTTAAAGTCCCAACAGCTGAAGATTTGTTAAGAAAGCTTTCTGAATGACGCCAAGTAGGGAAAGAACCTGACTGCATGATCCTTTCCTGAACAAAACCCCCAAATTTATTCAAGTAAGAATGCCAACTAGAGAAGAATAAAAATGTAAATATTGAAATATGCAGTGGAACAAGTCATGTTGCTAACTTTTGTTTTGCTTTTTTACATAACACATGGTTTATAGATTTGTATTTAAAAAATGTAGAAACGGAACACCTGCTGAAGTCATCCTTCATTACTAAAAGCACATACTGAGGTCTCTTTACTCTATGGTTTTAGAAACAGGAATAACAGGAGGTAGCCAACCCAAGAGTACAGCCCTTAGACAAAAATGAGAAAGGAATAGTTGTGGTTTCTATGTTCTGAGGGTCTCATACAGGGATTCTGCTCCCTTCACTGACTGTCCCTTTTCCATATGACTCCTTCATGTTTATTGTGACTCCTTTCTTTCTACAGCTACTAACTACAACTGATTTTCAGTCTGACCACCAAGGTAAATGAGAAATTTTTAAAAAGTTACTACATGATTAGGATTTGTGGTGTCTTTGTTNNNNTTTTTTTTTTTTTTTACCCATAGAATTATAGAAATTAATTTCAACCATTCCTTTTCACCGAATCCCTCTGTATTCTAAAGTAGATACTGGGGTAAAGTCATGCAATGCCCAGTTTTATACCAGTGATTTGTAGTAACATGAAACCTACCACATGATTCAGACCCAATCCTGGAGCTGTTTTCTTGTTTTTGCTTTGTTTCTCTTGTTTTAGTGTCAAGTAGGTCTATGAAAGAGAGCAAAAAACTGCTAAATGTCCTAAGAAAAGCAGAATGTTTTTAAATGGTGACGGTCTCATTTTGAATCATGATTAATCTCTTTTGAACAAGGAACAGTAAGAAAGGTAAAGATATTCAAAGTCTTACTTATCAGAAATACATAAATGAGATAGAACACTACAAAGTGATTAAATATATGACTATTGCTCTTAATCGAAATCTTGAGAGGCTAGGATAAAGAATCAGTACTAAAGCACTTGACTGGAAAACTTAAATAATTATTGTTTGGCAAAAAGGTGGAATTTTTTTTTCCATATAATGCCTGAAATAGAATTTGCTTTTTTTCCATATTAGAGGTAAAGGAAGAAAGATATAATCAACTTGTGTGCAGTGGGACTGGATTTCCACAGAAAATATTTACTGTGTGAAGGACATAACATCCCGGAGAATGGTGAAGACTAATTGAAGGTTCTTTGAAGATCTGCTCAGAGGAAGAATGAGATCCACTCTATCCATTAGACACCAACTTTTCTAAAAATTACCTAAGTAATTCCCAAGAAGGCATCTTGAGCTGGCTAAGGCTATCTCCGAAGTCAGTAGAGTAGCACCTCAGAAGGACAGTGCATAAATCTTATATATTGACTTATCTGGTGATAAGATTAACTTATCTGGTAACGGTCAAGTGATGCCATGCACAGGACCACCTAACCTCCTCTATGAGATTCACATGCCTGATACAGTAGAAAACTGGTTTTTTTTGAGGTTTATTGTGTGTTGTCATTGTTTGTTTTTTATCTGTAGAGTTCGTTAGCTGTACAGAACACTGTACAGAACAGGGTCTAGATCCCCTTGGGTTTTGTGGCTGTCATCCATGCTTTTGTTTCCTCAGAGATATATTGTCCAGGGATACAAATTAATCTCTGTTCTGCTGAAGGATGGCGTGAACCAAGGAGAGATAGATCCCCTTGTTATCTCCTGTTGTAGACACTGTTGCACTCTCCTCACCTCTCATTCTTCCCATCACCTTGTTAAGTTGTGCTACTTGTCACAGGCAAAGGAAAGATAAGTGTCAGGTATAAGGGGAAGCAGATAGCTACCCCACTCCCCTCGTCATTCTCAAGGCCAGTGCAAAGCATGCTGACAATGCTTTTCTTTCTCTCTTGACTTGTCTCTGGCTTACCTGAACCTGGAGCCTGGTCTTAGTGCCATATCTTGGAGTTACGTTGCGTGGGGCTAGCTTCCTTAGCAAGACCCTCACCTTGCCACAGAATTAACAGCATATTACCTTTCTGTCTTAGAGATTGAACACAAATAGGTTGTGGTGGGAGCAGAGGAAAAATAGGAGGGGGTAATAATACAGATATGGGCAATAAGTCAACAAAACAGACTTGCTGTAAAGTACAGAAATACTTTGCTGATGTTGAGTGTACATTAACTTCCTGTTCTCAACTGTAAATATATGACATTTGCCTCTCAGTGACAGACTGAGATTTATGAAGACTTCCTGGACATTTTCAGTTGCCATCCAAGGATGCTCTTACCCCATGCTTGATGTTCTCAGGATCCCTAAGAAGAAACATGGAAACATCCCAAATAGCTCATAGAAAGATCCTGGCAGACCTTGCCCAATTCATACAGATGTGGATCAAGTACAGATATTTTGTTTGAGGGGTCCTTTTCAGTGAAATAAGCCTGAAGTGTTCTGGAAGTTTCTCCCTTCCCATAGCACTGCAAGTGCATAAAGTAGCCCAAGTTTGCCTTATCTGGGAGGTTGATCTTAGGTGCACTGTACCAGGGCTGCATGGACAACATTTTGGAATTCTTATTTCACTCAAGCTGCGGAAAAGAAATCTATGGCCTCCATCATTCAAGACAGCAAAAGACCAATGCAACATGTTATAAAACATTGTTTCCAAAAGTAAATAAAACTTAATGTAAATACTGAAATCAGTCCATATAAGGAGGCCTCCAGATACCTTGAAAGATTATTCTGATTTTCTGGTAAATTAGAAAAATAAAAATGAAAAAGCAATGAAGCAACAGTAGCACACAGAAAATTAACTTTAACAGATGAATAAAATGATGAGAAGATGGGATATTATGCTAATTGCCATAAATGGCAGTAATAGTTTGACAGTGTTGCTGGGAGGACAACAAAACAAAGGAATAACATTTCTTATTTCAGCTTAACATATTTTAGGTGCTCAGAATTTGCAGTGAAATTTTTATATTTTTATGCTTCTTATCCTGAGAAATCAGAGAAGCAGGGCTGAATGAACAAGAGAGACATAGAAGAAGAATGAAACAATAGCATCTCCTCCACCAGGTGTGGCTGAATCCTGACATTTAGTTGTTGTAACTCTCAGTCTTGTCCTTCCTCATCTTTGTCTTCTCTGTCTGTTCCCTCCCCCTTTTTCTTTAAATAGAATCTGGTTTAGCTTGGTGAAGCCTCTCTATTAATTTATTTTTCTCTGTTATTTATTTTCTTGTTTTCCTCCTCCTTTTTTTTTCCTTTTTTTTTTTTTTTTCTCTTTTGGTTTGTTTGTTTTCTTAATCCTGTGACCACAAAGGCACCTAAAAGTAATGTCTTAAACAGCTTGACATTGGTTCAAGCTTGCCAGGTCTTGGAGTGGCTGATAAGACTTGTGCTGTGCTTGTCTTTCTCCAGCAGCAAGGTTACAAATCACAGTCAACAGTACAAACAGAAGCTTCTTTTTTTTTTT